>ML784064.1:195438-251003 GCA_009831015.1 Picea engelmannii | reverse complement strand
TAGTAATGTTATTTTATTTATGTCGGCTTTAGTCCATTAGTTGTAATTATACCTCCTAGTCTCCTATATATACCAAGGAGACATTTTCATTTGGAATCATCTTGTATTTGGAAATTTATGTGGGCATAAGGAGGTTGCCCCCTCGAAGAGAATTATTATCTGAATTTATCTCTTTTTCAAGGCGTTGAGTACTTATTCTGAGGTTTTTCTATGCTATATTGATATTTGGTTCCTAACAAAGATCATACATTTTTTCAATTGTAGTTAGTGAAGGAAGTAAAGATAGTAGTAGAAGTAATCAAAGTAGTGGAAGTAGTACGCCGAGTTAGAATCAATTAGTGTTATTAGGAAAGAATACCGTGAGTAATACGATGGCAGGGGTAGATCCCACCTTAAGGATGTCTCTCTTTCAAGGGGCTAGTTCAAAAGACCCAGAACAACATTTGTTCATTTGTGACATGATATGGATTGTGAAGAACATCCAAGATGATGATGTGAATATTGTGCAGTTGGCAATGAACTTTAGAGATCGCACACTAATATCGTACATGAAATATCATAATACTACACCTACGGGCTAGATGAGAACATTGGAAGAGGTAAGACAAGCGTTGTTGAAAGAATTCTAGAAGCATAAGTCTTAGTCACAGTGCATTGTATAGCTGAAGGAGATCAAGAAGATAGTAAATGAATTAGTGTGGGACTATGATAACAGATTCAAGATACAGAAGGATCGACTGAAATTCCATATTCCAGATGAACAATACATGGATTGGTTTATTGCAGGATTGTTTCCGCATATATTCTTCCCTTTGATGAAGTAGAATATTGTGACGCAGTCAAAAGCTATGGAAATTGATATGAAATTAGAAGTGTCCCCTGTAGGAGACAATAATGTAGGGATGGGTCAAGTTCAGTCACAACTGGCCGCACTGACTATTCAGTTATAGGAAATTATGAAAGGAAAACAAAAGCGTGAGGGAGTCTGGTGTATCACATGTTGAAAAAAGGGTCACCATAAGGATGAATGTCCAACTTTTCAAAAATATTTGAATATGGGAGCTCCGAATCCATTAGGGTTATGGTGTGAAATTTGCAATACGGTGGGCCACCACCCTCATAACTGTCTATTGATGTAGAAATACCAGAGCACTTTGAGAAATCTATTTTGTAACTTTTGCAAGTCTATCAGACATGAAGAGAAGGATTGTCGCATATTTTACTTAATGAGAGAGTGCACTGTAGACACATATAGAGTCCAGGGAGAAGAATATGAAGGAGGAGCATCGTAGTATAATACCCCAAGAGGATATAATCAAGGAGGATGGGGAGGTTTCATAGGATGCAAAAGAGGAGGATTTGGCAAAGGTAGATGACCTATTATATGTTATAACTGTAATCATCTTGGACACTTGGCGCGAGATTTTCCAAACCCCTGCACAACATGTACTTATTACAAAGTGCTAGACCATGTAACAGAGGATTGCCCATAGTTGATCGCAAAATGGAAATAAATTATGAACACAAATGTACAGACGATTGCAGTAGAAGTGCATGATGAACAACTTAAGATAGAAACAATTACGAGCAGAGGGACAAGAACCACAACGGATGTGACAGATCAAGGGAATAGAATATACCAATGGGTAAGGAAAGCAACCAGGCCTCTTCCATTATTTGATATGAGAAAAGAGAAAGAGACCTACTAGAAATAAAGAAAAGAATTGGTTGGATCATAATGTATAACTTCAACTTCATCCGTACCACCTTTGTATGATAGACCATTGGTGTATGATATACCTCTAGTATATGATCATTTAGAAAGGAAAGTTGAAAAGGTAAGAACTTTGAAATATTTCTTAATAATTTGTTTAGAATTAATGAAGGATGAATTTTCTTTAAGAATGCTATGTGGAATGCTTGACCACTGCACCCAAGAGAAAGAGCTACTTGTTTCACACAGAGAAGTTAACCAGGTGCACCTAAAGAAGAGAACAAATAGGGAGTTTCAATTCAATGCGTAGATAGGGAACTACGACATGGACAATATCATTCTAGATATAGGCTCTAATGTGAATGTCATCTCGAGGCAGACTTGGGAGATGATGGGCCAGTCGAAACTAATCTGGTCTCCTATCTAGTTGAGATTAGCGAACCAACATAATATTGTTCCAGTTGGAAGGTTGACAGGGGTAAGTGTCAATATTGATGGAGTGTGCAATGTAGCAGACTTTGAAGTGATCAAAACAATAGATGATAATACACCTTATCCAACACTATTGGGACTTGATTGGGAATTTGATAATCAGACTATGATTGATCTAAATAAAATACAAATGGTATTCAAAGTAGAAGACTTGAAGGTTACTATCCCGTTAGATCCTATTGAAGCAAGGAGATATGTAGAGCCAACAAAGAGAAAAGAACTTGAAACTCTCTATAATATGACTGCGTGGATGGAAAATTATGTGAATCCTACAACTGAAGGTGTACTTAGTTGGAGAAGTATCCATTCATGCACGTTAGAGTCAGAAGAACCTATGGAGAATTGGAAACAAATATTACATGAGGTGTCTACAAATAAATGTGTTTGGATTACCCTCGCGTTGTGATGGATTGGAACTGAGATATGTGAACCTCCAATGTATGATGGATTAACTGATGTAGTTTCTTTTATAAGAGATATTAAGTTGCAAATATCAGATCAACATAGACTACTAGCTTTGGATGTGCACAAGGATGGAATAAGAGATTGGAAACAATGCAAAAGGTTATTACAAGTCAGAGTCAAAACAGAGAATGAAAGTATCATGCCAAAGTATGATGGATTAAGTTTCCCAACAAAGCATATTACGAAGTGTATCGTGACATGGATATCAATACTTCAATAAGAATGGACACATTTATTTGTGCATACTATGGATACTACTTAGAAGAATTGGTACATAGAACTAGAAGTGCGCAGTGGAACAAGAGATTGGGAAAAGTTTACCAGGAACTTCAAGGTAACGTTTAATTTTTAAAATAATAATCCTTTGATTGAATCATCCTTGCAGGTTATCAAGAAAAATATTTTTGTGATAGAAGGCTTGCGGTATAGTACACCTAGAGTTACTAGGATATTTGAAGAGGTCTTGCACTGTTACAATGTTGTTGAAGAATACTAGGAGGATGAAGACCCAAGGAATTTGGAGATACTAGATACTGAAGGGGAGAACGTAGTAGAGGGACCACAACTTGAATCTATGGTGTACACCAAGCCTTTGAGAACATAGAAAGTGAACATTGGTACAGAAGAGAAGACTAAGTTTGTGAACATACGAGATTATTGAAGTGATGAGATAGTCAACTTACTGTGTGAATACCAGGATCTGTTTCCAACTATGTTCTCAGAGAGGAAATGGATTGTTGGGGATTTAGGAGAAATGGAGATCCTGCTGAAACCAGATGCCAAACCTATGAAGCAGAGACCATATAGAATGAACCCGACATATAAGAATAATGTAAAAGAAGATATTGATAGGATGTTAGAAGTTGGAATTATAGAACCCATTGAAGAATTAGAGTGGATCAACCCAATGGTAGTTCAAGAAAACAAGACAAGGGGAATCAGGATATGTGTAGATATAAGAAAGTTAAATGATGCTTTCTTACATGACCCATTTCCTACCCCATTTACAAATGAAGTTTTGGAGAATGTAGGGGGTCAGGAGGATTAATCTTTTACGAATGGATTCTCAAGATACCACCAGATCAAGCTTGCACAAGAAGACAGATACAAGACCACCTTTGCGACATAATGGGGTTGTTACCAATACACAGTTATGTTTTTTGGTTTGAGGAATGCACTAAAAATATTTTCTAGAGTAGTTGTTGTAGCTTTCAAAGATTCCATTCATAAGTTCTTAGAAGTGTACTTAGATGACTGGACAATATTCAACCTGTTGAAATATCATGTTGAAACTTTGCACTTAATGTTGGATAGGTGTAGGCAATACCAAATCTCATTGAATTTGAATAAATTTATTTTTTGTGTGCCTTTTAGAATATTTTTGGGCCATGTGGTGTGTAAACAAGGATTGTTAATTGATCCTGTGAAGATAGTTGTGATTGTTGATTTTTCACCACCAACTTCAGTGCGACAGTTGAAAGCCACATTAGGTCATACAAGATACTATAGAAAGTTCATCAGAGGATATGCAGAGATCACAACCCCTATGGATAAGTTTCTAAAGAAGGAAGTTAAGTATCAATGAAATGATGAATGTCAGAAGAGTCTGGATACATTGAAACAGAAAATGGTCACTACACAGATTCTATTTTTTCCTGAATGGAGAAAGGAATTTTATGTTCATGTGGATGCATCATCTATATAATTTGGAGTAGTTTTGGATCAACCAAGTCTTACACATTATTTTGGTCACCCCAATGATGATTCTACAAGCATGTGTTCAGGCTCTCAAAAGGATCTTTTACATGAGGAAAATGTCTGATTTCTTCTTCTACAAGGCATGTTTTTAGAATGATGTCGCAGGCTGACAGTAGTACACAGTGTAGAAATCCTCTATTTCCATAGGCTTCTCTATTGTTGGCTCGCGGGGTTTCCACAGGCTTCTATATAGGAAGGGTGTGGCAACGTTTGAAATCTAAAAGAAGAAATAAGTTCACGGAGATTCTAGAAGGGGGATATTCTAGAATGTGAGGTGGTGTCCGTATGGTTGGGATCCCATTGTATTCTCTGATTTGGTGGGATAATACTCATCTCTTTAAACACTTATTCTTCTCCTATATAATGATGGGTTTCTCATGGAAAAGGTTAAGCAAGATTGAGCAAGGAATTACGGAAAGAGTAGGCTGAAGACTATGTGAAGAATCATGTTGCAACTGATGCTTGAGGTCTCCATTTGTCCATCAAGATTTTTTGGACCATCTTCATACAAATTCAGAGCAAGTGTATGTGTGTGTTGGGACAAAGGACCACTGAAAGGGAACTTGCGACATCAAGGCAATTTGGTTGTATCTTCCACTTTTACTTAATATAATACGGTGACATGTTTCTTTCCCATAAAATAATTATCATTTTATTACATGACTCCTTGATCACATGTTTAGGTTTTCATTGAATATACTATTGTTGCTTTCACTTTGGTTGGTTTGTTTCATTGAAAATTTGATCTCACAAGAGCACCGGAGAGAAGCAACGACAATAAAGACATAAGGAAGCGATATCTAAAGGTATGTCATCCATTCCTTCTTTGGTAGTAAATTCAATGATTGTAACTTAGGGAAAGCGTCATGTCCTATCTTGTTTTGTTCTAGATCCAGGTGGATCTAGGGAGATTAGTTTATGTCTGCATTCACTGATTTATCCAATAACAAAATTGGTGACTCCACTGGGGAAACGACTTGTTTGTGGTTTTTTGTTGGCCATTTTCTTTTAGCCTACCCTTTTTCACTTTATTTCAGTCTTTGATTCTGTGGGGCATCCATCCAGACTCTCTGGATTTGAAAGTTCACTTAGGCCCTTTGTCCTCTTTCCAAATTTATTTTGTTTACAGACACTTTCTCACTGTACCCATACACAACCTGCAAAAACTTTTGATTTCCGCACCCTCACTATTTATCCCAGTGTGGAATTTTTGTGATCTACCCACAGCTAGCCTGCAGAAACCTTTGATTTCCCCACTATAACCTACTGCTAGGTTGTGGCGGCGTCTGTAATTTTTTTTTTCTTTGGGTCTTGTCATCTTTTGATGCCCAGTTTTTCTTTAGCCAGCTGGGAGGAACTTTTAATGCCAGTATTTGACTGATTTCTGAGTTTGAAACTTGTTGTCGATTGGTTTTTGGAGATCGAGCACCTTTCTTAGTCATATTTTCCATTTTTACTTTTTGATTTTTATCAACAAGGATATAATCTCTGATTTTTCATCTGAGTGCTTGATTGATTAAAAGTCTTTTGATTAGATTTAAAGTTTTGGATTGATTACATTTTCTATATTACTTGTTGATTGGAAATTCCTTTTTCATTTGCATTTGGTGAAACACTTTCCTATCACCTTTACTTTTATCTTCATTGAAAGTTTGATTTGGGTGCTTGTTGAGTGTATACATTTTCTTTGATTACTTGTCCTTTTTTATTTATACCCTTGATTTGGTTTTGGAAAGGTAGACTTTAAAGTCATTTATTCTTTTAAGTAATCATACAAAATAATGTTTTTTGCATTCAAATTTTTGTTGGTCTTGGTGTAGAGATTGCGCGTATTATGGGGGTCACTTGAATGATATACCCACAATGATGAGTGGAATCCTCTCAATTTGATTTCGAGCTAGATACCTTGCCTTTGCACATGGATCAGATTGTCGATTGTTTCCCCAGGCATCATTGTTGTTCTTGGTATCCTTAGTTCCCTATCTTCTTAGGGTCTTAAACGAGGTGACTGTGGAGGGGAAAGTCTTCACGATACCTGGAATCGATGTTGGCCAAACTCACTCAGACTCCTTGGAGGGTATACCCACGATTATGTGTGGGAGCTTGCACCAGGGTGTAAGTTCGTTAAGCAGGTCGTCAACGTAACTTTTCCACCCACTCTATCCCAACCCCTTCTTGCCTTGACTTCGCGACGTTGGATTCCATCACCAACTAGTGACTTCAAAGTAAGAAGGTTTGTTTGCTTGGTTTGATTCTTAGATTTTATTAGCGAGTCCTGTTTATTTTCATAGTTGGCCATAGATTTTTTGCATAAAATATTTGGCTCGGCCAACATCGACCCTCCACGCTATTCGCTTAGGGTCCAGGGACTTCCTTCGGAAAATATGGAGGATTATCTCCCTCTACCCCCTCATTCACCGGAGGGCTCTCCTCAATAGAGTGAGGTCCAGGACACTATAACCTCGCAAGAGGAAGGTTCTGCCTCTTTAGAAAGTTTTCTAGTTGTTTATGATTCTCTAGAGGCTTTCCACATACCTTCTAGATACGAGAGATGTATTCTCCAACTGAATTCAGCTGAAGAACTTGTTGTTGACACTTCTGGAATATCGATCGGACCCCATTCCGACCTTGGAGCAGGGAATCCCCTTTGGAATACAGACATATTTAGAAGCCCGCCTCACACAGTGTGGGACCTTTATGGCTCAGGGGCAGGTGTTGATATACCTGTCATCTCTAAACTACCCAAAACGTCTGTTACCTACACGATACCTCTAGATCACTTTGTTGGTACAACTAGCTATATCCTCATTGTTTCAGACACACAATCAGTTGGTCCTAGCTCAACTATTTCTCTCCAGATATCCCATTCTACAATGGTCCCACGCGCTATGACTATTTCCATCGGGAATACGATGGTTACCCAAGCTCCCATTAGTACACCACTTTCGTTTAGACCCATCCCGTAACTTCCTCCTGGGTATAATGCTTTGAATACTTCTATCCCCATTCCTACCCAGGTTCCATCCAAATTTTCTGGATTTTTCATTCCTCCTGGGTACAATGTTGCTTCTGGTTTCGTTCTGACACCTTCCCAGGTCATCTCCGGAGGGTCTTATCCGCCTTTTATGGGAGGATCTGGCCCAAGTGGCCCCAATGAAATTGGAGGCACTACTTAGTCATTCACTTCTGGTTATCAGATTCCCATTGGAGGGAAATATAACCCTAGGGGGAAAACTCAGTTTGGGGGTCAAAATCAAATTGGGACACAATCCTCACTTGGAGGACAACCCCGGCTTAGAGGTTATAACCCACCCTATGGACAGAACATACCAACATCACTAGCCTAGTATTGGAACCTTCTCATATAGGGAAATCCACAATCATCTGGGGGGAAACAACCTGAAGTTAGCTCTTTCATACCACCTAGTTCGGGCCAGTCATATATCGGTTCTTCCAATCCCATTTGGGGTTCGAACGTTCATTCTAGTGTCCCTTTCTAAGGGAACATCCCTAATTAGTACAACCCTATGGGCTACATGCCTCCACACTCACGTCCAAATCTGTTAGGACCTTCGCCTCACATGTAGACTTCTTACGGTCCTACTGGTATACCAACGAGATTCCCTCCCCAAAGTCGCTAGTACCCTCACGTGAATAGACAATTACCCTTTTTAGCCACTTTGGATCTACCCGATTTGTCTAGAATATTGAATGACACTATCCTAAATTCTCCCCACTAGCCCGTTATACCGACCAAGCTACTGTCCGACATTCCCAAATTTGACGGTAAACCAGGACAAGACCCAAACAACCATGCTATGAATTTTCACCTTTGGTGTTCGTCCAACTCTTTGATGGATGACTCCATTCGGTCATGACTCTTCCAACGAAATCTTACGGGTTCAGCTACAAAGTGGTATATATAATTACCACAAGGCTTCTTCACCGACTTTAATACCCTAGCCATGGATTTCCTCACACATTACCAATTGCCAATCCTCTATGAAACAGGAATCGAGATTTTGAGTTCCTTTAAGAAAAATTCAACCATTCATATTTCTGATCACATCCATCAGTGGTGAAGAAGATGAAGTTTGATCAAACTCAACCTTATTGATTAGTTATTGGCGGAATGGTTCACCAAATCATTCGTGAATAAAATATCTTGTGACATTTCCATGGGTGGAGTTGTCACTGAAGAGCAGGAGATCAGTCGCGCTCAGTACCTAGATCTCATTTATTCGCAAACATGCACTCTTTACGAATTGCTCCCTGATGCTCCTCGTCCTTCTACCACCACTACCTTGACTACCCCTTTTGCTTCTCATGCGGCTGATGGTGTGATTGGCACCTTCAATGATCAACCTCAATCTACGCAAGCCTCTCACACCAATCCCAAATCTACTACTTCTAATGTTCAAAGTGCTTCGACTCCTACTCCTTCCACCGACAAAACTTCTGAGTTTAACTCCGTTCAATCTACCCCTACCGGCAAAAATAAATCTAGAAAAGGAAAGGGTAAGAACAAGGAGGATAAAAATAATAATCCACAATCTGAGAAAGCCAAAATGCAACCTGCTGATGATAAGGATAAGCGCAAACCTCGATACCCTTTCCTTATCGGTGGTGATGATCACTACATGAAATATTGTCCAAGATGTGTCGAGGTCACTAAGTTCCTTCAAGGGACCGCGAGGCCTCCCAAACCTATCGTTTTGTCCCAACCTTTCCCTTCTCAACAGAAGGCCCAATTGGTCATTCATGACTAACCCTCCCCTTCCACCACTTCCTATGTCCTTATGTGTACTGGTGATTAAAAAAAGAATGACATTGCACTTACTACTCAGGCCAAAGATTAATCTCCCTCAAAGGAGAAAGTTGACGATATACCACCTTTGTTGGTTCAACCAACTCCCTCAACTTCACCTCCCAATGGTCCTCTTCATCTCGAATGACCGGGTCTCGATACAGTTCTTCACCCTCATCCAAGGGGCGTTGTTCAAAAGTCTGCCTTTAATCCTCATGCGTGTGTTACTCATAACTACAGTATTGTAGAAGATCTTGCACAAGCACCCTCCGCGATGTCAGCTCTCAAAGTCCTTCAAAGTTTTCCGGCTCAACGGAAGGCACTGTTAAAGGATATTGGTGGAATTGATCCTACGGATACAAATTTGATAATTTTTGACCTGGAATATCACATTCCAAGGCTACCCCCTCAACTAGCATTTCAGATACAAGTTGTTGTCGAAAACAAGAATATCTGTAGAACCATTATTGATGAGGGTGCCTCGACATGCGTAATGTCTGTTGCCTGTTGGAAATCCATTGGCTCTCCTCCCCTAACTGAATCACACAACACACTTAAGGACTTCAATGGCTCTGGATTTAAACCCTACGGTGTACTTCCCTCATTGTCTATTACGTTGGAAGGAAAATCGGTCAATGTCGAAGTTGAGGTCTTAGATGCACCTATCGATTATAACCTCTTACTTGGCCGTAGTTGGATTGATTCTATGCATGCAGTTGTGTCTACCCTTTTCCGTGTAGTACATTTTCCACACTAGGAAAAAATCATTACTGCAGACCAACTAACCTTTTTCAACTCCGATTCCCATACTAGAAACATGCCATTTATCTCGAAGACACCTCCTGGGTATGAGAATGTCGGTGTGGGTCTCCTGAAATATTCCACTCTAATGGGTACCTTCCCAATACCACCACCTGATGTTCCACCTCCTTTTGTCGCATTGATCAATATGATTTCCACCTCCGTTCACAAAACCCCCGCGTCTTATGACCCATGGATAGTACCTGATCCTGGTGATTATCTTCTCTATGGCGAACAAATGCATTTAAGTCCGTTTGAATTCGCTTATCAATCCATTCAATCGACAATCCCTTCTACTTCCTCTCTTGGTGATTCATCTTCCGATCCGTCCCACATCATATTTCCTATGGATGAGATGATCATGTCGGTTATGTCCATGGAAGACACCCTGTGGGACAATGGACATCATCATTCCATTCTCTTCCTGGAGCAACAAACCATAGAGAGTTACCAACGGATTTTGATCCCGTCGACCATTGTTGTCATTTCCTCTGTTCTCGACTCAACACATGATGTGATTTATGAAGGGAACCTGAGTAATATTTCACCCACTATTCCTCTTGACATATCCATTAAACCTAGAGTTGTCGAAAATGTTCACATTGGAGCCTCATGTTCCAATGATGAAGTCCTCACTTATAAATCTATTTTTCAGGAATTTCGTGACGTTTTCGCTTGGAGTTACGAAAAGATGCCAGGTATTGAACCCGATATTATTGTGCATGAAATTAAGAACTACTCGGATGCTAAACCCATTTGATAGAGACTTCGCCCGGTCCACCCTTGTAAAGCCGCCGCTATCAAGCTTGAAGTTGAAAAACTTCTTAAAGTCGGCTTTATCTATCCTGTGGATTTAATTGATTGGGTATCCAATCTAGTTCCGGTTAATAAAAAACAAGGCACGATTCATGTATGCGTCGATTATAGGGACATTAATAAAGCTTGTCCCAAGGACAAATTTCCAACCTCCTTCGTTGACTATATCGTCGACGATAGCGTCGGGAGTGAAATATTCTCTTTAATGGATGGTTTCTCCGGCTATAATTAGATTAACATTTTACCAGTGGATCAACACAAAACTTCTTTCATTTTTCCTTGGGGTACCTTCGCCTACCGGAAACTACCTTTCGGTTTGAATAACACTAGTGCGACTTTTCAACGTGCCATGTATTATTCTTTTCACGATATCAAGCACATCGTACAACCATATCTCGATGATCTACCAGCCCATTTCATGCGCCACCAAGATCACCCGACCCATCTCCGAGCCATTTTTCTTCGCTGTTGTTACTATCGTATACATTTAAACCCACACGGATGTGTTTTTTGTGTGGATTTCGACAAACTTCTGGGTTTTATTTTGTCACTTCATGGAATCAAGGTGGATCCTTTGAAGGTTGAGGCGATCCTTAATCTACCTCCTCCTTCTACATTACGCTAGCTCCAAAGTTTGCAAGGGAAGGAATTTTTTTTTCGTCGCTTCATTCCCAACTACGCTGAGTTAACGCTAGGATTTACTCAACTGTTGAACAAGGGTTACAAATTTGTATGGGACGAGACTGCCAAAAAATACTTTGAAGCTTTGAAACTTGCCCTAACACGAACACCAGTGATTTTCCCACCAGATTATAGTTGAGACCGTTTCCTCTACCTTGCCACTTCGAACTCTACCATTACCATGGTTTTAGTCCAAGAGGATGATTTGCATGATGAACATGTAATTTATTATTTGAGTCGGAGTCTCACGACTACTGAGGCCAAATACCTAGACGTGGAAAAAATGGCCTTGGCAGCTGTTCAAGATGTTCAACGTTTTTGTCACTATATCCTACTATGCAAGACCACTGTTATTTCTGATTGCAACCCCATGCAGCATATCCTTACAGGCCAATTGCTAGGGGGAAAGTACTCCAAATGGATAGTAATTCTCTAGGAGTTCGACTTAGAGTTTGAAATCACTAAGTCTAAGAAATCTTTGGTACTTGTCGAATTGATATGTGACCTTCCCTCCGCTGAGACAGAAAATGTGGCAAAGGATTCCTTACCTGATGAATCCCTTTTTCTGATCAGTTCTGATGATGCTTGGTATGGAGATATTATCATTTATCTCTAGACTCAAACTTTTCAGCCCACCCTCTCTAGTACAGACCATCGTCGCATACAGTATCAAGCCCATCAATACATAATTCTTGGTGACACTCTCTATCGTCGTGGTGTTGAATCTATTTTATGACGCTGTCTCACCTTCAATGAGGCTGAGACATCTTTGAATGACTTCCAGTCTAGAGCATGTGGTGGTCATATGTCTGGGTATGCCACTGCCCAAAAGATCTTATGAGAAAAGTACTTTTGGCCTTCTTTGTTTAAAGACTATATAACTGTCATCCAAAAGTGTCATGCTTGTCAAACGTACAATAACAAGATAAGATCTCATCCCGCTCCTTTACACCCTGTAGTTTCTGTTGGACCTTTCGCAAAATGGGGCATTAATTTCATGACATGTAACCCTCACTCGGTCGAGAGGCATGGATACATCATCATAGCCATGGATTATTTCAAAAAATGGGCCGAGGTGATGCCTACATTCGATAATACTGGAAAAACTACAGCCCTATTCATATTTAATCATATCATCATGCGATTTGGAATCCCGCAAGTTATCGCCACTAATCACGGTAGCCATTTTCAAAATTTCATGATGTCCGAGCTTACTGAAAATTTGGGTCTTCGGCATGAAAAATCAACCCCCTACTATCCACTGGCTAATGGAAAAGTTGAATCGATAAACAAGGTTCTTATCACTATGCTTTGATGGATAATAGGAATTCACAAGACAAGTTGGCACACGATGTTTTTTCCAGCATTATGGGCATTATCTGTTAATGTATCTGTTAATGGGCCTTCAGCATTATCTAATGCATTAAGTCTGTGATGGGATTTACACCTTTTCAGTTGGTGTATGGTATCGAAGCTATCCTTCCGATTGAATGTGAGATCCCATCTTTGAAGCTAGCCGTTGAACTTCTCCCAAACACCTCTACCGAGGAAGAACGTCTATTGTATCTGATGCAATTAGACGAAACCCGTCGTGATGCCACCCTGGTGATTGAAACCCAGAAGAAACATGTAAAATCCCAATACAATAAGCATGTCAAGCTGCGTGTTTTCTCTGAAGGTGATATAGTTATCCTCTACGAACAAGATCGTGATTTACTAGGGGGCAGAAAATTTGAGGCTATGTGGTGCGACCCTTATATCATCAAACGATTGTTGGACAAGGGAGCCTATGAGTTAGTAGATTATGATGAAATTCCTTTGAGTGAACCGAGAAATGGGCTTTACTTGAAGAAGTACTATGCTTAGGTTATATTTGCACGAGTTCTTGTATTTTTATTGTATCATACTTTTGTGTGATACTCGTGTGTGATTTTTCGTTATTTGGTTTCGACCCCTAGCTGCTTAACTTGCATTGTGCTTGGTTTCGATATGTCGGTGTATTTTCTACCCCACATTGGCTTCGTCGATGGTGCTAGTCATAGTACTCAGAACTTAGGATCCACTGCTTGGGAAATCTATGCACCTACGAACGAGTTAATCAGTCTACACGGTGTTTGCCTCGATCATGCAACTAACAATATCGCAGAATATAATGTAGTCCTTGAATTGTTGACCAATGCTATTTCACTTGGAATTCGTCACTTGGTTGTAGGACTTGATTCACAGTTAGTGGTACTACAACTAAGTAATGTCTATTTTATCCGAAGTCCTACTTTGTTATGGGTATATCTACGATTTCGCCTCTTGGAACGTTATTTCGATTATATTGAATATCAACATATTCCTAGATGTCTAAATACATTAACAGATGCATTAGATAATTATGTGTTAGACATACATTTGAGACACATGTAAATCCAACCATAATTCACATCAAAGCAAGTAATCCGGTAGAAGTCTCATGTATATATATAACGATAAAAGTGTTTTGCAAAAAAAAAGTGTTTTAGTTCGAAGACCAAAAATATCAAAATGAGAAGCACTTGGCTTCATATACAAAATAAAATCAAGGATGTTGCTCATGGTAGCACATTACTTCCCGTGCTACCCTACGAAGTAGTCGACTAAGTGAACCAGAAATTCCCACAGTATGGCATTGATAACGTCTCAAAATCTCATCGATGGAGATGCTTGGGATATCTACTGTCAATCCCTCTAAGTTCTGCTCGACCGCCTCATAGTCATCAACATCTCATCTTGCTACCACATCTGCTTCCCTCGTCTTTGAATAGGGGATGTGCCTGGAGGCCGGTGTGGCCCCACATCTACATTGTCAGAATATTTTGATTAGTCATCGGATTGGAAGCATAAAAAACATCTTATATTTTAAAATTTACAAAAACATTATAAAACAAAAAAATGTTTTTCTTACCTAAGTATCCCCATTGAAATCCCTCAAGTAGAACCAAGTCAGGGTCACCTCTGAAATCAAACCCGGCATATGCATAATCATCCACCATCAGGATTTGAGGCCTCAACCAGTCGAAGAATACGTCATTGTATTTGATGATGGGGCTTGCTACATGCTGAGCCATGAGGTCGCATCACCTCTTCATCCTTGGATATCGTGGGGCCAGTATACCCCAGTCTACCTGTAAACGTAAATGGGGGACCCTCTCTAGGAATAAAGACACTAAAATAGATCCATACCCAAATTGTTTCAGGTCCCCCTTCTTTCATTTTGTTAGCTGTGTCTTCATGCTGCGAAGGACTTCGTCACTCCAGTTGAACACCCTAGGTTCCATGCACTCCACTTCATATTGAAAATAGCTTTGGAGGGCCATGTGAAGAAATGCACTCCCCGCCATATGTGCAATGGTAAAAAGAATAGTCCAGAGGGGTAAACCCCGGACACCCCTGATGGAAACTTTTCCCTTGCGTCTCTCAGCCTTAGGATCACAATATCGACAAAGATACTCGCTCATTGGTAGACCACCACCTCTGCCTCCTGTCAAAGTCACATGAGACTCACAAGAAGATAACCCCGTCAAGAAATAGATATCCTCGATATATAAGGATAGTACTTGGGCACCCACATGAAACACCTGTTGGTCCACATCCCACATGTGGACTAGATACTCCAGTAACCTCAGTTGGGCCCTCATGCCCTGGAATTTAAATAATTTCAATAATCCGCATTGCCGGAGGGAATTTATAGTGCCCGGGTCATTCAAGGCATCATGGTCATCATCTTTGTGCTCCCTCTCCCTCCACTCCATCATTTTGATGATTAAAAACCTGCATTGGGACATTAAGGGAAGTTAGAATCCTCATTTATTTCTTTGGAAAATTTCTATTGGCTAAACGCATGTAAAGATTTTTTGGTTTTCGACCGCCACAGGCAGAGTTTTAACATAATGCGGGGTTTCCGCAGGTGAGCGACAAGGTGCCTATGGAGATCATTGATTTATGCAAGTCCCGATACTGGTCACCTGTGGCGGCCCCAACCGCGCCTACCGACCTAAAATTTAACTCAAAAATCCATTTTAAACTGATAAAAATGAAATTTAATCCGATGAAAAGAAAGAGGATGAAGAGATTACTGTTTTGATATTCATTCGTTGAATGGTCACCCGTGCCTCCCGCAATTGAAAAACGAAGTCTGAGGTAAAAATAGTGTTTGTAGGCAAGTTTTGGGCAAAATGCAAATGAAATAGTAAAAAGAGATTTTACCCATATTTATTTCACTTTTTACTTTTTCTATTAATATTTTGTATTATTTTATGCATTTTTCTCCAAAACCTAAAGGTCTAATGGTCTCTTGAGCATTTTGTTTTCTCACAGATGGAAGAAATGGGATCCTGAACAATGAAATATGGATATTTTTCGTGATTTTTTTTATATTCTTCACATGTACAAGTACTTTTTAAGGTTTTTTAGAAAAACCTCAAGCTTAGTATTTGTTCGTTCTCGTGCTCGAAAATCAATGAGAACGCAATCGAGTATAATTTTGTCATTTTTTCGTACTCGTCATGGTAACATGGAAAGTGAAACTCATGGAGTATCCTTTAAGCTCTTTTCACGCTCCTTAAAAACGAAAATATTGCCGGACGACCTTGTTCTTTTCACGCTTGTAAAAGTATTTGAAAAAAACATTCGATGGGCGATAGTTTATCACTTTTTCGGTCTTATCAAACTACTTTACGAAAAAGGAACTGAGAGAGTTCTCTTTAAGTGTTTTTCAGACTCTATAAACATGAAAAACCCCCGAGTTTTCTATCTTTGGACTCATTAAACAAACATCGAAAGACCCATATGGGACCGAACCACTCCTTCTTAGGGTTCATTAAACAAACTCCGAGTGACTCGTATGAAGGATGAGCTTACATCAACAAGCATATGTTATCCTCCTCAAGCTTGTGTAAAAATAAAGAGGTACTCGCCAGAAATTGTGGGGGAAAATTTGGGAAAGAAATGTGTCTCTGTATTTGTGTTAGTGGTAGTAATAGTCGCTCTTGAACATGACATCCCCTTTTGTATCAGGGTTGGGAAATCCATTTGTATCTCATCTAAATTTTTGCAAGTTCATATCTTGGGTTGTCTTTGAGTCAATTCTTCCAAGACCATTTTCATGGCATTGATATGTTCAAGAGAAGTCCAAACAAGCCCTCTTTTGAGTCAGCCATTTGCAATTGTCAATTCCTACCATGTCGACCTTCCCCGTGTCAGTTTTGAATAATTTTCATACTTTGATATACCCTAAATATATTACTTATTTTGTGTCATTGATGGGGGATACATCAAGGCCCTCCTGTGATGAGTCTTGTCTTGTCAAATTCAACTCATCATCCAGGAACAAGACTTAGAAATCATTTAGTACCTTAGAGCCCACATGCCTCAATGGCAGGTTTCTTCACTTTCGACAGTGGATTCACATCATTGGTCCCTGATCGAGAGATTCTATCGAGTGTTCGACTTCAACTCATTTATTCGCATTCGATGGATTGTACTTATGTACCTTGGGAGTCATTGACATTAATGGTGATTTCCCTCACACTTGTTAAAGGTTTTCATCACTGACCGGTAATCGAGTGGTTTCTACCATGTTCGACTTCAACTCCTATAATCACATGGCTAGATCCGTACTTACAGACGACAAGATTGAAGACCCTAGATCTCATCATTTTGGCCCAGGTTGCAATGGAGTATTTATGATTTGTATTGACACATAGATCCACTTTGTATGTCTCGTGGCTATGTCTAAATTTCAAGTGTGTTAACACATAGATCCACAGTGTATTCTTGGTGGCTATGTATCATCTTGATGACATGATTCCACAGTGTATGATTGGTGGCCATGACTTACATTTATGACTTAAATCATTTGTAGTCTGAGCATGGGAATGCCTACCTCAGAAATGGTATAATATTGTGCAGATGCTTGATTGTTTGCAGGTTCCCGATTGGTGCACTCCTTGTTCCCGACTCACACATGCATTTTACAAAGTGTTTCATCTGTCACAAGTTCCAGCCTCATACTTTGGGGGGCATTCTGTTACACATTATTTTGGTCACCCTAATGATGATTCTACAAGCATGTGTTCAGGCTCTCAAAAGGATAGTTTACATGAGTAAAATGACGAATTTCTTCCTCTACAAGGCATGTTTTTAGAATGATGTTGCAAGCTGACAGTAGTACACAATGCAGAAATCATCGATTTCTGCACACTTCTCTATCGCTGGCTAGCGGGGTTTCTGCAGGATGCTATATAGGCAGGGTGCGACAGTGTTTGAAAGCTAAAAGAAGAAAAAAGTTCACGAAGATTCTAGAAGGGGGATCTTCTAGAATGTGAGGTGGTGTCCATATGGTTGGGATCCCATTGGCTTCTTTGATTTGGTGGGATCATCCTAATCTATTTAACCATTTCTTCTTCTCCTATATAATGATGGGTTTCTCATGGAAAAGGTTAATAAGGATTGAGCAAGGATTTGCAGAAAGAATAGGCTGAAGACTATGTGAAGAATCTTGTTGCAACTGATGCTCGAGGTATTCATTTGTCCATCAAGATTTTGTGGACCATATTCATAAAAATTTGGAGAAAGTGTATGTGTGTGTTGGAACAAAGGACCACTGAAAGGGAACTTGTGACATCAAGGCAGTTTGGTTGTATCTTCCACTTTTACTTAATATAATACAGTGACATGTTTCTTTCCCATAAAATCATTAGCATTTTATTACATGACTCCTTGATTACATGTTTAGGTTTTCATTGAATCTACTATTGTTTCTTTCACTTTGGTTGGTTTGTGTCATTACAGATTTGATCTCACAAGAGCACTGGAGTGAAGCAGGGACAACAAATACATAAGGAAGTGATATCTAAAGGTATGTCATCAATTCCTTCTTTGGTAGTAAATTTAATGATTGTAACTTAGGGAAAGCATCGTGTCCTATCTTGTTTTGTTCTAGATCCAGGTGGATCTAGGGAGATTAGTTTATGTCTGCATTCACCGATTTATCCAATAACACCAAGTGAAGGAGAGTTAGACCATCCTATTGCATTTTCAAGTAGGAAGTTATATTCTATATTACAGAACTATACTATGAAAAAACAAGAATGTTTGGAAATGGTGTATGCTTTGCATAAGTTTAGAGATTACTTGCTTGGATCTCACGTTAAGATGTATACAAACNGGGGGGGGGGAATATGCATATGTCTATCGTTGTTCCAGGAATATGACTTGGAGGTGATCGTGAAACCAAGGACATTTAACTGAGGACTGGATCATGTATCGTACATACTATCAGGTGAAGACACATGAAACTTGGATAACAATTTACTACATGCACATATATTTTCAATTAAGATGATTTATGACTATTTTGTAGACATATTTCAGTTTTTTAATACATGAATATCCCCATTAGACTTCACAGTTGCACAAAAGAAGTAGCTAGTTGTGAAGAAAGTAGACTACGAGCTGATAGCAGGAAATCCATACAATTTAGGGACAAACAGTATTTTGAGACGATGTGTATTAGAGCATGAAATAAATATGATATTATCATAGGCACATGAAGGGGTTGCAGAAAGGAACTATGCAGGAAAGGAAACAACCCAAAATATATTGCACGCGTGACTATGGTGGCCTACCCTTCACAAAGATGCCAAGGAATTTTGTCAGAGTTGTGATGTTTTTCAGATACTTGGGAAGCCTTCTAGGAGGGATGAAATGTCATTAGTACCACAAGTAACATTACAATATTTTGATAAATGGGTAGTGGAATTTGTTGGGCTGATCAATCCACCAACGAAGAGGTTAGGAGCCAGATACATTATTACAATGACAGACTACTTAACTAGATGAGCCAAGGAAAAACCATTCAGAGACTACAACGTGTAGATAGTTGCACGATTTTTGTTTGAAAATGTGGTTACAAGGTTTGGATGCCCAAGAGTACTTATGAGTGATCATGGAACTCATTTTTTGAATAAGAGTATTGCAACTTTGACAACGGAGTTTTAGATTCATCATCAGAAGAGTACACCATACCATCCTTAGGAAAATGGCAAAGTAGAAGCATTCAATAAGATCCTTGAACATACACTGAAAAAGGTTTGTAATGTAAGTCAAGACAAATGGGACTTGAATATTCCAGCAGTGTTATGGGAATATAGGAATACAAGCAAGAAGTTGACAAGACAAACTCCATTTAGATTGACGTATGGTCAAGAAGCTATTATGCTTATGGAATTCATAGTACCGAGCTTACACATTGTTGCATTGACAAAAATTACAGATTCAGGTGCATTGGAGAAGAGACTATCGAAACTCATGGAATTAGAAGAATATAGTTTTGTCGTGGGTTTTCATCAGCAGGTTCAGAAAGAACGCGATAAATCTTGACATGACAGACACATTAAACATAAGAATTTTTAGACATGAGACTTATTGTAACTTTATGAAAAAAAAAATTTGCAATACCCTGGGAAGTTTTATATGCATTGGTTAGGCCCATATGTGATTGATTTTGTGATAGATGCAAGTGTTGTTCAGTGAGATAAACTAAATGGAGAAGCTGTGGAAGGTCTGATTAACGGTAGTTGGCTGAAATTGTATAGGGACAACCATACTTCCATGCACTAGTCTCAACGCGTAGTATGCATATCATAGTACTTGTATTATAGTGTATTATAGAAAGAAAAAGGAAAAAGAAGAAAAACAATAAAGGAATTCGAAGTTTGGAAGTATGAACTGGAAAATGACGTAGACAAGAAAGAGGAAGGTGAACTATGCCGAAAGGAGAAATAGAGTATGAGGAAAGAAGACAAGGTTGGAGATCCACGCAGATGACAGTTGAAGGCATTAAATATCAAAATTTATAGGAAAAATATTTAAGAATGGATATAGTGGTGAAGTAGTGGCGCCGCATAATCATAAATGAATAATGGCAAGAAGATTTTGACAGGCTGGAAAATCTAATGCATAATCTGGTGAGGATACAAAGTTAATGAAAGGTTAAGGCGAGCATTTAATATGAAGGTAAGTGGATTGGACAATAGGTTTGGGTGTGAAGAACATAAATAATTGGCAACAAGTGATAAAAATGGTTGAGGGGTTGATGACCAGAAGTTATTTTTATTCGTAGTTTTCATAGAGAGAAACAAGAGAAGAGAGTCAACAAAACATAGATAGAGTCGAGTAAGCAAACTTATAGAGAGTAGTTGCAGAAATACATGGTACCACCCAAAGCAGCAACCGCGTCAACATCAAGGACCAAGAAACAATGCGCAAAACCACTGATATCACTAGCACAAGAAGGGATGCAAGGAGCATTTGTATCAGAACTGACTCCGACCAATTTTTTGAAGGATTACATACCACCAAGAAAGCCATCAGCGAAGCCGATGAAGTTACATAAGGAAGAAAAGTATGAGACCGTGGAACCTGTAATTCCACCCAGATTAATAGTTGAAGGGGATATGTTAGGAGTAGTACTTAGCTTGAAGTTTTCCGATCATGATCTATCATATGAAAAGAAGTTCCCAGATTTAGAACCGAGGAAATAACTGAAGACATTCATTTGTTCAAAGATGTCATTTATCAAGGTTGAGCCATATCCTTGGGAAGCAAGGTTGGTGAAAGTAGTTATTCTAAACCTATTAGATATCCTTCACTTTGGTAGGACTGTCGAGATCAATGCATGCGTTAAGACGCTATTAATTTGTGTTGATGGAGGATACCTATGGATGGACAATGTCGTTTCCATTGACACATAATTGATTGCATGAACAACTGGGTTGCCAATGGCAGGGGTGGAACCATCACAATTGTTTTTAGACAAGTCGAATGAGAAATATTTGTCAAAAAGAATGAAAGAGAAATTTGATACGTTTAGAGGAGCGCGCGGGCTCGACGTAGAAAGTATCAATGATGAGTGTCTCAAGTTTGCAACGAAAGTGATGGCTTGAAAATTGTTGAGGAAGTGTCGTAGAGATCAAGTGCTGACAAGGGTGATAACAACAACACATAATTTTGTCGAAGGTGTACAGAGGAACTGGGTGAAGATCTTAGTCAACCATTTTCTAATAGACTGTAGGGAAGCTCAAGACAGAGGTACAAAATTTCATTATGCATCGTTGTTGATATTGATAGCGTTAGTGGCTTAGAGGGAGCCAAAGGACTCACAATTTTTGTCAGCAAAAAACAAACCATGCTTAGCAGCAAGATACACTAACTTGTGGCACACCACACACAAGGAGATACAACACAATAACAATATTGCATTCTACATCTATAAGGAGGTTATTCAGGAGAGAATTCACAGGACACCATGCATATTACCACAGGTGGTAGAAGCATACAAGGTAGTTGCATGATTTAAAGCAGGGTACCATCACATGTACATCAAAGTGAAGAAGGATGCAACTCAAGAATGGATGCCCACAAGATACAGGGTAATTGAAGAAGAAATGGGACACATCATGGAATATTGGGATGCTAAGTGGAAGATCCTGTCGATAGAAACATAGAAACCAAATACACAACAACTAGAAATAGAAGAAATAAGAGATGATGAAGAAGATGAAGAATGGGAAGGGGAAGGAATTAGTACAAGAGAAACACATAAGACAATACCGCGCACAGAAAATAAGCAGAAGGAATAGGAAACATAGAGATCAATACTGCAACGAAAGAAGAGGAAAGAAGTTAAGGAAGTGGCCACCCATGCCCTTTTAGAGGATGACTTAGAAAAGATTGTCAATCAGGTGAAGGAGGTGACTGAGGAATATTTTGAGCAAGCGGCGTAGAATAAATAATAAAGGCACTTAGAGATGCAAGTGCAAATTTCCACACCGCGTCAAATTTTAGAGATCACCAAGATCATACCAGTTAGAAAAAGAGAACAAGAGAAGACAACAAAGGTTCAACCAATGAAATCTATGATAGTAGGAGACCACCGAGTAATGAATATAGAGAAAGGATCCTTGGAGTTCCCTACAACAAATTTATAGGAGAAAGCAAAGGAAATAAGTCATATCGAATTGGTGTTACCCAAATACCTGAAGAAATACTACATAGTCTGTAAATGAGCATCGCACAAAAAATTCAAGTACACACAATGTCAACACCAATGGAGTTGACCAAGGAAGTTGAAGATAAGGATATATTATATACAGAATGCGATCAAATTAGGCTGGAGAGAGATGAATCAGTGCAGAGGATGGAGAGATTGAAACAAGCAATACAAGGGGTATATAATTATATTCCATAGGTGTTTGTAGAAGCAAATGCCTCCTTAGAAGAAAAAATTATAAAGATTGGTGAAGCCATTTTGGGCTTCCACACGAAGATTAATGATCTGGAAGAGCACCAGATACCGAGTACACCACCAATAGAAAGGGAACATAGAGAGAAGACAGTGACAACGAAAATAGAAAGTGACGCAACTGCACCCGCAGGCATGCCTGCTCACAGGATCTTCTCTTCTCTCGGCCCGAAGAACTGAAAGTTCTTCTAATTCCCTATCGGGAATTTTCCTTACCCACAACAATTCTTCAGAAAATCTCCCTTAACGGTCGGGAAATCAGAATTCACGATTTCGCGAATCCTGTGGTCGCGTGTTTTGTGCCTCACGATTCCCTGAAATTTGACGTGAGTCAACATTGACCTTTTCCCTTGCTATCGGGGTTCCTCCTATCACGATTTCACCACTCGCGTTGTCAACAAATGGAATTTCCAAACTCTGAACCCCGATGTGCCGATACGCCGAAACTCCGACGCGCACGTGCGAGTTGACTTTTCAACGGTCCTGTCACCTTATCGAGATTTCGGACTTCGCGGGATTGCGAATCCTAACACCAATGTTTTCGGGACTTTACTTTCCCTGAAATCTGATACGTTGTGCCCCCTGTCCTCCACTCGCCGACTCCGTTGTGGTCCATGCACACTGTCCTTTGACTGTCGAGATATCGCGTATCGCATTATCGCGATTCTTGATGCAATAATTTGGAACCTTGACTCACGAAACCCCGATCCACGATATGTGTGTGGATCCAACAACCCTCGTGGTCCTGATCAATGGCTCTGCCCCTCCTGAGCTTTAAACCCTTTTGACGTTATCGTCGTAACCTCCTTGCACCTCCGCAAGATCTAACGGCCCTCAGAACTTTGTGAAATCTCCTCAGAGGATTTCGATCGTCTGTTTCTTCCTTATGTAATCCATGAAATGACGATGGGTTCTTCCACAAATTCAAAGGCCTATCCTTCCTGAGCTTTTCCTCATGACTCCAAGTCCTCAGAAAGAACCCACTTGCTTGCACTCCTTGCGGCAAATCTTCAACCTCAACCCAGCGTTGAAGTCCTTCGACTCTGCGCACGCCTACAACAGAAGTCTCTCAACAATCCACTCAGGTTCGCAACCCTGAAGCTTCACTTAGCCTACGCACTCCTTGCACGGCTCCTGTGCCCAACTGCACTTCTGGGACGAATGAGAACAAAAGTTGTCTCTATATGAACCCTCTGTCAACGCACTCCTTGCGGAAAATTCGACTGCACTCCTTGCAAGAATTCTCTAGTTCAAATAGAGAAACAATTGAAACTCATTCCTTCTTCCTCTCAGACTTCAGTTCCACCATGAAATCATAGACATAGCATATAACAACAAATCTATAACTGGAAGCAAACATCAATGAGCATATTAACATCCAATACATAGAGAACAACACAAACCATGAAATTGAATCAAATCTTTCTTCTATTAATTCAGATATCGATACATGGGTGTTCTTCTACAGCTCTCTGCTATTCTCCTGTGCTCTTCCTGCTTCTGAATTATGTTAGGCTAATGTTACAATGATACAATGAGGGTGTCTATATCCATTTTCCCTCCTTCTTCTAAAACTTTCTAATCTGGAGTTAAATTCCTATCTACCTGCATTAACTATATTAAATGTCGTCTATCTACTAAGGATGAGAGCTATCCGCTCAAGGTCCATTTACAATATACAAAGTCGCTCCTTCATAAATAACTTCATTAAAGTTTTGGCGCATCAATTCCAAAGTGTTTTCAAAATTTGGTTTTGGCTTGTCCAGCTGTCCTCCGCTCTCGCGCTGGCTCGCTTGATGTGTTGGCTATGCTCCTGCATCATACTCCCTCGCTTGAAAAATTTCATGGGCTCCTGTCCATGAGCTCCTACACGGTCTGTCCATGCATTTGTATCTCTGCTTCAGTCTCCCAGCTGGCATCTTCCACTGGATGGCCCTTCCATTTGACTAGATACTCATAGTATTCTTTCCTCCTGGTCTTCTTACCCACTTTCTTGTCCAATATGCATTCCATCTGCGGCTTTTCTGCAACTGGCATCTATTCCATCCACTGGATTACTGGCTGCTCAATTCCATTCTCTGCTTCTCCAGACCTGTATGGATATAGATATGCGACATTGAATATCGGAGATATTCCGATTCCATCCGGTAACTCGATCTCATAAGCATTTTCTCTGAATTTCTTCAAGACCTTACATGGTCCGATTTTCTTCATATTTAACTTATTGTATGTTCCTCTCGGGAACCTCTCTTTCCTCAAATGTGCCAGAACTAGATCACCAATTTCAAACTGAAGTTGTCTCCTCCACTGATCAGCTCTGCATTTTTACTCCTGGCTTGATTCCAACAACCGCTCCTTCACCCTGTTGTGAAGTTCTTTCATCGCCTCAACGAATTCTTCTACACTAGCGCTGCTAGTAGCAGTCTGTTATGAATCCCTCAGTTCAGAAACTCCTCTCAGCTGCATCCCATAGACAACCTGAAATGGACTCTTTCCTGTACTTCGATTCACTGAGTCATTGTATGCAAACTCTGCCTGTGGTAATATATTGTCCCAACTGCTGTGGTGTTTTGTCACCAAGCTCCTCCGTAAGTCTCCCAGACTTCTATTGACCACTTCCGTCTGTCCATCCATCTAAGGATGATAAGAAGAACTAAACGCCAAATTAGTCCCCAGCTTCTTCCATAAGGTCCTCCAAAAATGCCTTATGAATTTGGTGTCTCTGTCCGAAACTATACTTTTCGGCAATCCATGAAGTCGAATGACCTCTTTGAAGAACAGGTTCGTGATGTGCGTCGCGTCACTGGTCTTCTGGCATGGGATGAAGTGTGCCATCTTGGAAAACTTATCCACTACCAAAAATATTGAATCAACACCTCTTTGTGTCTTTGGCAACCCCAATACAAAATCCATGCTAATCGCCTCCCACGGCCTCTCTAGTATGGGCAATGGCTGATAAAAACCTGCATTTTGCTTCCTCCCCTTCGAATGCTGGAAAATTTGACATCTGTCAACGAATCTCTTGACATATGCTCACATTCCCGGCCAAAATTATGACTCATTCAGTTTCGTGAATGTTTTGTCATGGCCAAAGTGTCCTGCTAAGCCTCCGCTGTGTTTCTCTTTCAATAAGTTCTCCCTCATGGAGAATTTTGGAATACACAGTTGATTTCCTTTGAACAACAATCCTTCCTGGATCATACAGTCCATCCATTGGCTTCTATCTCTGAGAAATGGATTCTCATCTCCTTTATACGCTTCTCCAAAATCTCCATCACCTGCGTACATGTCCCTGAGGTCATCAAAACCCAACGTTTTGACTTGGAACTCCTGCAGCAACAAACACTTCCTGCTCAAAGCATCAGCCACTTTGTTAGCAGTACCAGAAATATGCTTAATAAAAAACGTGAAATTATGCATATACTCTACCCATTTTACATGTCTCTGATTCAACTTCTCCTGTTGAGTCACAAACTGTAATGCATGATTGTCCCTGTACAATACAAATTCTTTCGGGATCAAGTAATGCCTCCATTTTTTCAATGCCTGGATGATGGCATAAAACTCCTTGTCGTATGTGGAGTATTTCACCTTTGCCTCATTCAACTTCTCACTGAAATATGCAATCGTTCTGTCTTCCTGACTCAAGACCGCTCCTATGGCAAACCCGCTTGTGTCACATTTCACCTAAAATGTCTTCAGGAAATCCAGCAACACCAAAACCGGTTGTTCCGTGATCTTCCGCTTCAACAGATTGAAGCTCTTCTCAACCTTTTCTATCCAGTGAAAAGACTTATGCCGCTTCTTCACTGTATCCATCATCGCTGCACTAATCTCAATGAAATTCCTGATGAACTTCCGGTAGAAACTAGCTAAACCATGAAAACTTCTCACCTCGAAAATATTTCTCGGTGATGGCCAATTATTGATTACCTCCACCTTACCCGGATCCATCCTCAACTCATTTGCAGATATAACAAAACCCAGATAAATGAGCTTTGTCTTCATAAATGAAGATTTCTTCATATTAATCAACAACTTTTCCTACTGTAGCTTTTTCATCACTATAGCCAAATGCTTCAAGTGTTCTGCTACTGATTTACTGTAAATCAGTATGTCATCCAAATACACAATGACAAAATTCCCGATGAAATCCTTTAGGAGTTCATTCATCAACCTCATGAAGGTACTCAGTGCATTTGTTAAGCCAAACGGCATAACAAGCCATTCATACAAACCTTCGTTTGTCTTGAATGTTGTTTTCCACTCATCGCCTTCTCTCATGCGAATCTGGTGATATCCGCTCTTCAAATCAATCTTTGAAAAACACTTTGCTCCACTCAGGCAATCCATTAGATCATCCATCCTCAGCAATGGAAATCTATACCTGATGGTTATCTTGTTGATTGCTCTTGAGTCGGTACACATCCTCCAACCTCCGTCTTTCTTCGGACTGAGTACTGTTGGAACAACACATGGACTCAAGCTTTCCCTGACCAACCCTTTGTCCAATAACTCCTGGACCTGCCTTTTAACTTCTTCATTCTCTTGTGGCATCAATATGTATGCGGATTTATTCGGCAAACTAGCTCCTAGTATGAGGTCTATATGATGACTCACACTCCTCATCGGTGGCAATGAACGAGGTAATTCGTCCACTATGATGTCAGCAAACTCTTCCAGTAGTTCCTGAACTTCATCCGGTAAATCATCCACTTTCGTGCTAGTCAGAACAATCCTCGGTTTCCTGACCACAAAGAATTGTGGATCTTCTTTCTTCTTAACCTCCGTAAGAAGTTCCTTCCCACTCATGAGAAGTATTGTGTTGTTTACTTCCGGCTTCACCTCCTTATCTTTTATTGGAAGAAACATATGGGTTCTCCCATTCTTCTCCAGGGTATATGTGTTCATTCTCCCGTCATGAATCACATTTATATCATATTGCCATGGTCTACCCAGCAATAGATGACAAACATCCATAGGAATAACATCACATAAGATCTTATCATTATATCCACCTATTTTGAATTCAACCAAGCATTGTTTAGTAACAGTTACCTGGTGTCCTTTCTGTAGCCACGAAACTCTGTATGGGCTTGTATGATCAGTCGTCTCCAGCTCCAGCTTCTCTACCATCTCTGTGGATACGAGATTATCCGTGCTACCATTGTCTACAATGACTTTGCACACCCTGTCCTTTGTCTTGCAAGCAGTACTGAAAAGTCTGGTCCTTTGGACTGAGCTTTCCATCTCCTTCTCGGGTGTCAAAAGGACTTTTCGCATCATAAGCGACCTTCCGCCTTCTGCATCTTCTACCTCAACATCTCGCCTCTGTGCCTCGGTGATGTGAGCTTCTCCGATGTCCTCCTTTTTCTTTGGACACTCGTAAGACTTGTGCCCATTCTTCCCACATGTGAAGCATGTGATGACTCCACCTCTTCCTCTTCCTCTACCTCTGGTACGAGGAAAAGTGTTTGCGTCAGCATAATCTCCTTTGCTCTGCTCTGTATGCTTCCCTCTTTGTTCAACGTATGGCCCTCGTTGTGAGGTCCCACCTCTCTCAGCTTTACCCTGAGGTTTCTTCCATTCCTCCTTGGGCTTCTGGTATTTGTCTTGGGAAACTGCTTTGCCTCTGGGATGACTTATGCCTCGACCCCTCTGACTCTTCTTACGACTCAGCTTCTCCTCAGCTTTCAGAGCCATCTAATAATCATCTTCCATCGTTCTGATGGTAACCATGCTCATCTTGTCCTGGATATCATATCTCAGGCCATTCATATATCTGGAAACCTTCTCATCATTTCTCTCCTGATGACCTTCCCTGATGTTCAGTCGATAGAATTCCTCAATATATTCCTTCACTGTCATTAGCTTCTGTCTCAGGTTCTGCATTCTCCTGAACAGAGTAATTTGATAATCTCTCGGGATGAATTTCACCTTCATCTTCACGATCATCCTGTCCTAGCTCTTGATCTTCTGCTTGCCTTTGCAGCATCTATCAGCTTGTAGCTCATCCCACCACAATGCTGCATGTCCCTTCAAGCGTGTGACAACATGCTTGACCTTCTTGTCCTCTTCGACATCTTCATAGTCAAAATATGTGTCGAGAGCTCTAATCCAATCTAGTAGCTCTTCTGCATCCAAGTTTCCTTTATAAACTGGAATGTCCATCTTTTCTTTTGCACCCATCCTGGCAATAGCTTTGATCAAACGCTCATTTGATGTGTCTTCGGCTGCAACCTCCTCCTCTCATTCAACCTCTATTTCATTATCGGAATCACTGAGATCCCCTGCGCTAGCTGTGCGTCTTTGCGCTGTCTCCATGTCTTAGAGTCTTGCTCAAAGATCTCTCATCTATCTCTCTATTTCTAGATTGGTTACCTGCCTGCCTCTTCTTCGCACTTCCCTATCCTCTGGATCAGGTGACTGTCTTTCTCTCCTCGGCGGCATGGTGAATTCTCCTATTCTCTGCTACAGAAAGCAAAGAAATTTTCTCGCTCTGATACCAAAACTGACGCAGCCGCACCCACATGCATGCTCGCTCACATGATCTTCTCTTCTCTCGGCCCGAAGCACTGAAAGTTCTTCTAATTCCCTATCGGGAATTTTCCTTACCCACAACAATTCTTCAGAAGATCTCCCTTAACTGTCGGGAAATCGGAATTCGCGATTTCGCGAATCCTATGGTCGCGTGTTTTGTGCCTCACGATTCCCTGAAATCTGACATGAGTCAACGTTGACCTTTTCCCTTGCTATCGGGGTTCCTCCTATCATGATTTCACCACTCGCGCTGTCAACAAATGGAATTTCCAAACTCTGAACCCCGATGTGCCGATACGCCGAAACTCGGACACGCATGTGCGAGTTGACTTTTCAACGGTCCCGTCACCTTATCGGGATTTCGGACTTCGCGGGATCGCAAATCCTAACACTAATGTTTTCGGGACTTTACTTTCCCCGAAATTCGATATGTTGTGCCCCCTGTCTTCCACTCTCCGTCTCCACTATGGTCCACGCACACTATCCTTTGACTGTCGGGATATCGCGCATCGCGATATCGCGATTCTTGATGCAATAATTTGGAACCTCGACTCACGAAACCCCAATCCATGATATGCGTGTGGATCCAATGACCCTCGTGGTCCTGATCAATGGCTCTGCCCCTCCTGAGATTTAAACCCTTTTGACATTCTCGCCGTAACCTCCTTGCACCTCCGCAAGATCTAACGGCCCTCGGAACTTCGCGAAATCTCCTCAGAGGATTTCGACCGTCCGTTTCTTCCTTATGTAATCCACGAAATGAAGATGGGCTCTTCCAAAAATTCAAAGGCCTATCCTTCGTGATCTTTTCCTCACGACTCCAAGTCCTCAGAAAGAACCCACTTGCTCGCACTCCTTGCGACAAATCTTCAACCTCAACCCAGCGTTGAAGTCCTTCGACTCTGCACATGCCTGCAGCAACAGTCTCTCAACAATCCACTTAGGTTCGCAACCCTGAAGCTTCACTTATCCTGCGCACTCCTTGCACGACTCCTGTGCCCAACTTCACTTCTAGGACGAATGAGAACAAAAGTTGTCTCTATATGAACCCTCTGTCAACGCAATCCTTGCGGACAATTCGACTGCACTCCTTGCAGGAATTCTCTGGTTCAAATAGAGAAACAATTGAAACTCATTCCTTCTTCCTTTCAGACTTCAGTTCCACCATGAAATCATATACACAACATATAACAACAAATGTATAACTGGAAGCAAACATAAATGAGCATATTAACATCCAATACACAGAGAACAACACAAACCATGAAATTGAATCAAATCTTTCTTCTATTAATTCAAATATCGATACATGGGTGTTCTTCTACAACTCTCTACTATTCTCCTGTGCTCTTCCTGCTTCTGAATTATGTTAGGCTAATGTTACAATGATACAATGAGGGTGTCTATATCCGTTTTCTCTCCTTCTTCTAAAACTGTCTAATCTGGAGTTAAATTCCTATCTACCTACATTAACTATATTAAATGCCGTCTATATACTAAGAATGAGAGCTATCCACTCAAGGTCCATTTACAATACACAAAGGCGCTCCTTCATAAATAACTTCATTAAAGTTTTGGCGCATCAATTCCAAAGTGTTTTCAAAATTTGGTTCTGGCTTGTCCAGCTGTCCTCCGCTCTCGCGCTGGCTCGCTTGATGTGTTGGCAATGCTCCTGCATCAGAAAGAATCAAGAGTTTAATGGAGGTGTGTGCCAAATTCTATGACGAAAACACACAAGTGTGGACGCAATTGAAAGAAGATGCAGAGATGCAAGAAATCAAGCAAAAGTTGCAAGACATGCAGGATAGGGCACAAAAGTTCAAGGAAACCATGATAACTCTACCAATGGAAGAAAAATGAATGCACTCACAGAGAATAGGAAGTTATACTTAGATATGAGCCAATTAAGAGAAGAACAACAGGATCGTGTGCAGAATTTAGAGACATTGCAAGAGGAAGCGGTCTGAGTAGCAGAGGAACTGGTAGTTATGCAAGGCGTCACAAGGAAGGCAACACAATATAGTGAAGATAATATGAAGACTCATATTACAACAAAGATAGAAGAAGAAATATTGCAACAAGAAGCACAAGTCAAAGAAAAGGTCACGACCACATGAGAAAAATTTCACAAGTTCATGGCGACATGGAAGCAGGCTTGAAGTGGCTCAAGACAAGCCACATGTAATTAGTTTTGGGGGCCTGTTGGAGCAGGAAATTTTGGGTAAGTTTTGAGAGTCACGCAGGAGAGGACCACATGACAAGTTAACAAAGGAGCAGTGCACACAAAAAAAAGTTAGCGCATTTTCTGGAGTCAACGCATAAAAGGTAGAAGTTAGTTAGGAGTTTTGGGACATTTTGTCCACATTGTAATGGGCTAAGCCCCAATGTATATGTATAAATATGTTTGGGTTTTGGGTAAAAGGGAGTCAATCAGTTAGTGAGTTTATCAATGAGAGTTTTTGGAGGATAATTCTATGTGAGTTGAGTTGGTTTATGAGTATGAGCTGAGTTGGATATCGGTCAAAGAGGTTGTTGGACACACCGACTACACTGAGAGGGGGGGGTGAACAGTGTAGGGCTCTTTTTCCCAAAACTTCCCTCTTACACAAAACTCCTTAGTTAACAATCACCATTAACTCATTACTCATTGCTATCATTTATAACCATTTAGATGTGAAAACATATCAACAATATATAGTCAACAAGTCATCACCACAAGAAACACAAAGAACACAAGATGTATGTAAACTTTTCTTTTTATTACGAACTACAATCCTTGGGGTTTTTCAGAAACAATCAAATAGAGTACAACTCTACAAGAGCACCAACTCTATAATGCAAGACTCATATTACACCCTCAACACCAATTGAGATGAGGCAACAATCCTCAACAAATATCAATTTGTACCATAAACAAGTGCATCAACCATGCACCAACCTATACCAAACAACCTATAATCAATCTGTACCATAAACAAGTGCATCCAACCATGTACCAAGTATATACCAATAATGTGTCAACTACTCATAAAAAATGACTCATAAATATGTACCAACATCATCAACTGTACACCTCATGTATGTGCTAACTCATCAACTGCTTGTCTCAACCATGATTAGTTTTGGATTAGTCAACAACCCTAACTTGAAATAATCATAACTATGTATTTGTAATGAATAAAGATCTGCAACTGATACACAAATTTATTCAGTGTGTTTCATGCAATTAATCTAGGTGTCACTACTTGGAACCTCTTAGAAAAGGAGTTATAGCAAAAATGACATGCTTTGCTGAATTTTGGCTTATTCTAGAGTGCGACCTTGTAGAGCATGCCCCACATGGAATATTTGTTGAATTGATCTGAAAATGTTACACAGCATAATAAAGACTGCACTCTAACCAAAAAAATTTGTTCTACTGAAGTTGGATCTGTTATGAATAATTTATGACATTTTTACCCGAAACACATGTTTTAGACTAGTTTCAAGACTAGCCACAAACCCTATTTTCCACGGAGTGTATCTCCAAAAATACAACGACCCACAAGCTGAATTTTTTACCATAGATACTTGGATATGTTTCCTCAATTTTATATCAATATCATGGTCTGAATAATTATAGAAAAAAAATTATTGCGAAAATGGTGAGATGACCTGTAAATAACATACCTTAGAAAGCATCATCAAAATAATTTATCCTCCCTTGAATTCCGACCCTCTTTTCTTCACCTTCCCTCTGAAATTCAGCTTAGATATCCTTTGGTTACCTCAGTCACCTATATATATTCAATATTCTCAAGTGTGATTTTAAAATGAGAGAGCCTTGCCTCTTATTTATACTCTCCATCTTCTAGGTCACTTAACCCATTTATAGTTCACTTAACCTATTTTCCTCATTTTTAGGGTTAACCATTTTCCATAATAAGAAAGTTCTCCATTACTTTATCATTTAAATATTCCTCCTTGACTTTGTCACCTCACTTTATCATTTAAATAATCTTCTTTGATTTTGTCACTTCACTTTATTTTTTAAATAATACTTCTTGACTTTTTCACTTTACTTTATCATTTAAAGAATAATTTCTTCTTTGCAAGATCTTTGACTTCTTTGACCTTTTGGGGCTTCAAGCCAACATATGAGGGTCCTCCAACTTTGTAAGGCCATAACTCTCAAACTGTGAAGAGTTATGTGACGTTCCACATACCACCAGAAATGGCATGAAATGTACTATCCATATAGAATAGTATTACCTAAAAATATATTAAAACTCATACCATTATCCATAAAACAAACTTGGGTCCATTACCCAAACCTAGGTTCTCCAACTTCTCATGGCCATAAATCTCTAACCATGAGGAGTTATGTGACGCTCCACATACCACCAGAAATGGAATGAAAAGCACTATCCATATAGGATAGTTTCACTAACAAATTCATTGATCTTCATCTTATTATTCCACACTCAAGCATGGGTCCTCAAACCATTCTTCTAGGATAACTCAACCGTAAAGTGTCTTCCCATGAGGGCTTTCACCATAAGGGGACCAATTTGGAGTTCATCCATTTGTGCACCTTATCAACCATGATAAGACTATAATGATCAATCTAACTATGCATCATATATCAAAGAAACCACATTGAACCATATTCATCTTTGCTTCATGTATCAATGACAACTCATTGATCGATCTTCATATATGCATGAAATCATATGCATCATATAATTGACATATATCTAATCTCATCAAGGACAATACATATTACATTTGACATAAATCATCAATCAATCAATTTGTTGGCATCAATCAATCACTTGACATCAATCAATGACATCAATCAATCAAACCATTGACATCAATGACAACATAGAACGACTTGGGAAGGTTTGGGTTTTAATTGAATATTATTGTATGAGCACAATACACATATGTTGTAAGGATTAAGCATGAATGAATAATATAATAAGTTATATGTTGTGGGCGTATCCCGGTTTGGGGTGAACCACGTTAAATCTCTGTGTCATGATGTATGTTGTGATGTCTTTATTTTATGTTTTGTTTATGGCATACATATAATGCTTGCTTGGTTAATATGAATATGTTATATGATGGTTTTTCACATGTGTTGAATGGTTAACTAATATGGATCTGTCAGATGTTATTATGCTGTTATGAGTTTGCACACATGGTATATGAATGAATGTTAAGTAAATAGTAAGGATGAATGCCTCATATTCCCCCATGACTACAAAAACCTAGTTTCTACAGTCCCCATAGGTACCTCTGGTGATACTTCGCCTACTTGTGAGTAATGATGAAAGGGACGGTATCTTGGGATTTTTTGGTGAATTAATGTTGAACCCTAGGTATTCCCACTTCCCGCCAATACCAAGTCTCTTCTATATTTTCTTGATAAAATCTACCTGGTCTTGTACCTTAGCTTGTTTCTCCTTCCAAATAATATTTTCTTTGTACAATATAGACAATTGAATGCTTAGCTCTTGTTATTCCAATGATTTTTCAATGAATTCCTTCCTAATATGATCATCAATCTTATCTTCTTCTAGGAATTCATCGATAAAACTATTCACTGCATCTCGTGATCCCTTGTAAAAGTTCACTTGGTTTTCTAACAAAATGATTTTCTTCCCAAGGATTTTAATTTTCTTTTCTTCAACTTTTTCCTTGTCTATGGTAGCATGAAAAATAACTATCCCAGTTGACAGTAGGTCACTAAGCCTAGGTTTCTTAGTGTTGATCATGTATTCCTTAGTTGTGCAAAGGATGGAGATATCTACGTCCAAATTATTTCTCTTTTGGGTCTGCTTCACAATTTCTAGTTTCTGTCAGTTGTATGCTATTGATTCAGGTATGCAACTTATTCTATAGGTTATGGAATCGATTGGTCACCTGATTATAAACATTCTTTAGGATTCATGGAGCATGTACCTATTCAAGCATCGATTATTTTCCTTTGTCCCTCTCCTTTGGGATAATCAAACCCTCCCCGATCAAATTGATGACATTACTAGGAGGAGTTGGTGTTTTCAATGGTGGCTCTTATGAAGGGATTTGTTATTATTTTTTCTATATGTCACTTGCTACACCATCTGTATCCAATTCAGTCTAGGTTTCTTCTTGTTGAAGCTTTTCTTTCTCTTTCTTTATTCTCTCTTCTTCTTCCAGCCCCTTCGTACTTTTGGCATGTTATGGAGAAATCACAAAAATAGGGAAACAATACTAAGGTAAATACATTCTCAAAATACTAAACTAGCCTAGCTCATAATGCATTGGATAACAACCTACTATCAATTCACCGATTTCAAATTTTATCTCATCGCACTCCAATTCTTGGTTCAATGGGGAAAATGGTGGAAAAAATAAAAACTTATAGAAAAATGGACACAATATTGTGTCATCATCGCCCGATCTCAATTGAATCCAACTGTATTATACAAATCTTGATAATTTAATGGTGATTGGATAGTCTAGTGACCTGAGAAAAATTAATGGCTATCGACAGTGGATTTGAATTTCTTATCAACAATCAATTTACACTTTGGAGTTTGGGTAAAGTTTCAAGGTATAACAATGTGTGTTAAAAATCAAATTCTATTGTGTTGGAAACCCCTTTTGACATGCATTCAACATAAATTCTTTCAGGTGAGTGATCATATGGTCCCTCAAAAATAATGTAAAACATAGTCATCGTTCGAGTCTAAAACAATGAAGGATGAAAGTTTAATTCGGTAGAAATAAGCATTATTGACTGTGTTTTCCACTTTTTCATTGATGTTACATAAAGTTTTTTGTTTAACCCAAAGTGGATTGTCACTGCTGATGAGCACTTGTCAAAGTGACTTTAGTATTTTGGAAATTGTTGGGTTTTTCAAATTTTATTGATGCAAAGTTTACACAATCGACTGATGATCGACATAAATAATAACTTTTGTGTAGTGCTCCCATGGGTGCAAATTTTTTCTTTGTCATCGGTGTGATTTTCACTTTCCATCGGTGATGAAAGAGACCTTTCACTACCGATGAAAGTATTTAAGTTTTCCAATGACTAGTAAAGAACTATGTTAAATAAGGCAAAATGAATTAAAACTTTTTGGGTTTTCTTGAGACAAGGGGATGAATTGAAAATGTCTTATTGACACGAAAATCTATCAAAACCAAGAAGCAAAATTGGTTTTCAAGGTATAAAAAACTTAAAGAAAAGTGGTATCCAAAATTTGCAAAGTTCTTTTTAGGGTGTGTCGTGGACTCAAAAAATGGCAATTCATTGGACATACCCAAAATCTCCGCATACACACCTTTTAACAAAACAATTTCAAGGGGAGAGAAAATTATAGCATAACTCATAACACAAATTGTTCATAGATTCTCTTATATTTAACTCAAAAACGAAACTCTACCCTGTAATGAAGATTCAATTGTTTCAAAAAACATAATGATAAGTCATTTTGATTATTGACATTCAATTTCGAGAAGGAAACTTATTCAGATCAAACCTCCAATGTTAAGAGGTTTTAGAGATATCTAAGAGACTCTATTATACTTCTTGTATCACTATATTTCCAATGAGTGTCCATGGCCTTGATGAAGTCACCCTGATATCACAGAATGGCTCCACTGTCAATGAACATCCATAGCCCTCTAGGATATATATCCATTTCCTCATTAAACAATATGTTTTAGCTTGAAATGATCCTCTTTCTTGAAAAAATACACACACATCATTGTTTCCATTATTTATTTCAATAAGGAAATAAGGTGAAACAACCTTTGATATTTGGAGGATGATATCTGTCAGTGAAAATATGAATAAAGCAGTTAGGAACAAAGCTTATCCTTTAAAAAGAGGAATTTCATCCATAAAAATTTTCTCATCATTTAGATCATCTTTGCAAATATTATGACTTATTTAACTATTCATGATTGGAATTAGTTAGTCTCTCCACCAACATAGGCATTGAATGTTTTCAACGTTGCACATAAGAGAAAGCATGATACTCTATCACTTGTAGTTATGTTCATCTCTAACTCACTTTAATTTTGATAAAATAAAGGAGTGGGTAGATACTACATAATATAGCACCCAATAATCGCATTCCTTAAAAACAAGACATATCTATCCACCACTGAACAAAGGAATGATGGGAAACTTAGTGTATGTCCAGGCATTCGAACAGGGCAATCATTGAAGCAACCACCCACCCTTTACTGTAAAAACAATGGATTATGAAGCTTAGCACAAGGGTGAAGGAGAGACAAACCAGTCAGAGAAGCCTTCAATTAGGTATCACCTACGACTAAGTCACTATTAGGGTTAGTTTATTTTTTGTCGGCAAGCGGACATTTCCCTACCCATTGTTTTCCCACCCACCATATATAGTAAGGGGGAATCAAGCACCTATACCGGGTGTAAAACATAACTAAGGCTGGGGAGGAATGAATATAATCATAGAAGGAGGGGTGGGAAATAAATTAGGAACACCTAATGAATCAACCAATATTCCCACCCACCTTAGTACATGATGTTTCCTATCCACTCAATTCACTATTTCATTGGTTGCTCTGATGTAGGAAATTATGTTGTCGTTGATGTCAAAGGAAAAACTGGACAGACATAGTCATGAATTTCATTGATTCCAAAGGAGACAAACTAGGACAGACAAAGTCATGAATGTCATTGATTCCAAAGGAGACAAAATTTCCGAAACAATGTTGCACAACGATATTAGAAATTTCAACTATAAAGGGATACTATGTCTCTAAGAGATAATTTAATATCACTGATGATATGTCATGTTGATGAGTGAATCTCTGTGAATATGAAGGTAGGCATATTGCGATGACATGTCCAAGTATCGAATCTAAACCATACACAAAGCCAAGGACAAACATAGGAAGCTTCGTTCTCCAAATCAAACCAGATAGAGCAAGTCAAGAAGGTCCCTACACATCTATATGTCTATGTGATTAAATATCGACGATATCTCTTCTAGGGTGCTTGATCACCAGGTTGCAAAGGATCAAAGGAAGATTTGGATTACACTGATTAAATTCTAGTGAAGGTTTTGTGAGCAGATAAATCGTCAGTCGTTAATCATTGATCATTCAAAAAGATCAACGATCTAGACATGAAGATGATGAAGAAAAGGTAAAAGAAAATATCCCACATGCATAAGGAAAATAGACTTTGATGAGTTTATAATGAAAGAGTGAAGGCTCTAAGTTCGAATGAAAATGGAAGAGTCATGGAACCGTGCGAAAGGTGCTAACTTTTAGGCCATGGGACCCAATGTATACTGGATACTAGAGTGCCACATGGCATCCTAAAAACATTCTAGCTTGATGACACGTCAATACTACATATCGAGTCAAAGAAACACCACGTACATGGCCATGTCATCTACCATGTCAGGAAACCAAGTCAGCACATCACACATAATATTGGTATCGAAGTAAAAATAATGGATGGACAAGATTAGATCTTGGATACAGGTACATCCATATCGACGACCAACATCAATATTCATTGGGAGTCCGAAACAATGGTAAAATACTTTCAGAGTCATATTTATCAGAGGAGGAATGTTGACACAGCAATCTATGCTCTGAAATAATGGTATTGAAATGGAATATTCTTCGATGCCCATATTATCAGATCTTTGAAACTTACCCAATATTCTAAATGTCGTTGGATTAGCTCCAATGGTATCGAAAAAGGAATATTCCTTGATGCTCCATCCATAGGTGGCCACATGTCAAAGTGCCAAGTCAATAAAGTGTACAAAGAAGAGCTAAAGCAAGTGATGACATCAACATAACGTCAGTTCCACATCAACATAAGTAGTCATGTAAACATCACGTCAGTACCATGTCAGATCCATGTGGAAGCCGTCTAAGAAACTGCGTCATATCAGAGTGGATTATGAGGTACTCCAATAATGAGGAGGACTGCGAGAACCCATCTGAGCCATTGATTTGGGTAGAAAACATATCTCAGTCATTCATTGGAGAAGCAAAGGTCAAAGTCGTGAAGTAGAAGCACTACGACAAAGAAACTTCGATGAAGGAGAAATATGGACCGTTGGTCAATGTGCGAACAAGATGCAATGACAACCATAGATTCTGAATGATCAACGATAGAGATCGATTAAATGCTTGGAGCCCGACCATTAGTGTGGCATACACCAACGACCAAGATAGGGACATGTGGTGACAACTTATTGGTAAAAATAAAATTATCGAAGAATATTCTTTCTTGGAACTGTTCTTGTTGGAGTGAAACAGTTAAACCTTTTATTTACACTCTAAAGAAAAATAATCAAAGAATATTCCTTTTCTTATATTGATTTTTGTGCTGAAGGACTCCCTGTGCTCCTGATGAATATGATCGCAGATCGATGGTGGGGATTGAATGGATACCTAAATCTAATGGTGGCTGAGTGATGAGGTACAAAGGGTCCTATAACTTGGTAGTTTAGATGTTATGGATGTTAGATATGACGGTTACAATCTAATCAAGAAACGATCGAACGTCAACTCTGGTGCGTTGAGTAAATTCTTTATATTTTAAGATCAAATCAATGCCTGAGATCTATTTGAAGACTTGATCGGATGGTGGATGAGCATTGAGGACCAGTGAACTAGATCACATGCAACAAAAGGAACAAAGACCGATTTTCATGGAAATATTGTAGCCCAACTTGATGAAGAATATTTGGAGCTTGATTTTGAGGAAGTTGGAGTCGACCCCATGGANTGTATAAATAAAGTGCCCGAAATTGTTTTGGATGTGTGAGTATGTGTTATGGATGAGATGTGAAGAAGTGAGGCTCCAAGGTTAGCACGAAAGAGTGTAAGCGATGAATATGATTTGAGGTTTAATGATACAGAGGATGAAGAATGTTAGAAAGGTGTTCTGAAGCAAATTACGAATTCCAAATTTATCAAGGTGGCAGGGTGGAACAAGGAAGGGGATTTGTGTCTCCTACATGTTGGTTCATGTGAACAATAATTATGTGGGTTGGTTCCCATTGGCTGAGTTGGTGCTCAACAAGGGGATTGGTGTCCCCTGCAGGTTGGTGCCTGCAAATGTTATTGCAGATTGGTGCATGTTGTAAGTTGGTGCTTACAAATATTGTAAGGAAAGTTTTGTGGTTTTCCCCATTTGGGTTTCCATGTTAAATCTCTGTGTATTATGAATTGCATGATTATGTGTTGGTCGATAAAATATTTTTTTTAAAAGAAACTATGGTAAAAGAAATTAATAACAATTGTGTAATACTGATTCACCCCCCTCTCAGTATTTCAACAATTGGTATCAAGCAGGTTCCTTCAAGAATATCCTAATCACTGGAAGGTGAATCCTCACAATGGAGGGACAGGAAGGGTTCTCCACAAATAAAGCCCCGAAATTCGATGGATCAGAATATGTCTTCTGGAAAATAAGAATGCAATCTTTTTTATGTCACTCAGATATGATGTGTGGACTTCAATAGTAAATGGTTACAAAGATCCAGACATTCCCCCAACTGATACGACTGAAATCATGCTCGGTACAATAATTACAGGGACAAAAGTGTTATTCTTTGCGGATTAACAAAATCAATATACACCAAAGTCATGCATTGTGCCTTAGATAAAGAGACGTGGGACAAAATACAAAATATTTATGGAGGAGATGATAAGGTTAACAGAGCAAAGTTACAAATCTAAAAAGGAAAATTTAAGACTCTCAAGATGAAAGAAGAAGATAATATTGCAGCCTATCTTCTTCGGGTGGATGAGGTTGTCAACTCCATCAGAGGATTAGGAGAAGATGTTTAAGAAGCTATCATTGTACAGAAGGTGCTCAGGTCACTTCCCTCAATATTTAATCTCGATATATCTGTTATTGAGGAAATGGAGGATCTAGATAAATTGACAATGGATGAGTTGCATGGAACCCTAACTGCATATGAAATGAGAACGGAATAGGATAATCCACCAAGAACTTCGTGGAAGGTAACAACCTTTAAAGAATTGAAGAGGAAAAAGTGCAAGATAAGTGATTTCTCAGGAAACAAACTGGATGAGGAAGAAGCAAACTTTGTCAGGAAGTTCAAAAATAGATACAAAGGTAAGCCCCCTTTCTAATTTTTTAATTGTGGAAAAATAAGACACTTTGCTCATAAATGTCCTTATGCAGATACCAATGTGAAAGAAGAATTTAATTTCAAGAAAACCAACAAAAGGAAGATTGAAAAGAAGAAGAATACTTACAGACAAAGGAAGAATCTATATATCAATGAAGACAACAACTCATCAGATGATAGTGACAATGAAGGAGACAAGATTATCTTTATGGGTCTGGAAACAAAAATGGATGAAGATGTAGATTCAGTAGAATAAAACAATTATGCATAATTTAATCTTGAAGCAGAACTCATTAGTTCCCTAGAAGAGAATTGCAGACTTAAGGACAAGAATAGAAAGAAAAAGAGAGAACTACATAAATACAAAGAGAAGGGATATGATGATAAGGAAACATAGAAGAAAATAATTACCTTAAAGTTTTAAGTAGAATAAACAAAGAATATTTATGAAGTTCTAAAGACTCAACTGAAAGAAAAATAAGATATTTGCAACACTCTTGAATATGAAATAGTCCACCTGAGAAAGAAGTTGGAGAAATCAACAAGAATCTCTACAACTTTAGATGAAATCCTAAATCATCAAAGAGCACCATCTGAAAGAATGGGTCTTGGCTACACTAATAGGAAGGAAGTAGTCAATGAAGAAGCATCGACATCTTCATAACAACCAATAGAATAAAGAACCAAGAACTATACTGACATTCTTAGGAATCCAATGAAAGTTGAAGACCACAGAAGGGAAGAACAATATGATCTAGAAGAGACAAATTTTACTCACAAAGACCGAATATGGAAATCCATCCCATCAATATGGAATCACTCAACCATGTATCAAAACTCTTTCTATGGCTATTTTTATTCTTGTAATGGATTTGGTCATAAAGCAATAGAATGTAGAACAAGTATAAGAAGAGATTACATGAAGAATAACTACCAGGAAAATCAGGTATTCTCAAGGAGAAATTATAATTCATTTTCTCCCTTGATGAATTACAATATCATATGTTATAACTGCAATAATTTTGGACATATATAAAATTACTGCAGAAGTAATTTAGGCAGGTTCCACCTATAATGAAAAGAAGTTGGGAACAAAAGAAATACAAATTCTTTGTTTGTTCAAGAAAATCTTTGTGCTCAGAAAAATAAGGACAAGTGGGTTATTGATAGTGGATGCTCTATTCATATGAAATGATATAGAAAAAAGTTCATCACCTTGAAGAAAAATGAGGGAAACGTTACCTTTGGAGACAATGGTAGATCAAATATAGTTGGAAAAGGAACCCTCAGCCTTGACAACGAAAAATCTTAGAAAAGGTTATGTTTGTTGAATATATAAAACATAATATTCTTATTGTAATCTATATGTGTGATCAGAGACACAATATCATATTTAACTCATGATAATGTGAGATTAGAAAATCAGACTCAGGAAAGCCAATAACAAAAGGAATCAAAACCCAAAATAATGTATATGTTGTTAATGAAATCAATGGAGAAAAGTTATTTATAGGAAAGACATATGAAAGTTGGTCGTGGAAAAAAAGAATGGGTCATATGAACTTTTACAGTCTGGTAAAAATTAGTACCAAAAAAGAAGTAAGAGACACACCAAAAATCATAAAACCCTGAAGCACTATTTGTAAGCATTGTCAACATGGAAAACAATCAAGGGTGAACTTAAAAACAAAGTAATATGCAACTTATAAGCCTTTGGAACTTGTACATACAGATCTTTGTGGACCATCAAGGACTGAAATCTTGCAGGGAGAAAGGTACTTCATGTTACTCATTGATGACTATACAAGAATGAATTGGGTTACTTTCCTTAAAAATAAATCTTAAGAATTTGAAAAATTCAAGGCATTCAAATCTCTAGTTGAGAACCAAATAAAGATGAAAATCAAATGTTTAAGGTCAGACAATGGAGGTGAATTCACATCCAATAATTTTGTGGAATTATGTGAAGCACATGGAATAAAAATACAATATGTAGTAGCAAGAAATCCTCAACAAAATGGGGTTGTTGAAAGGAAAAACAAACATGTACAGTAAATTCATATAACGATGATAAATGAAGCAGGTCTATTAGGAATTTTTTGGAGAGAAGTAGATTATACAACTATATATATCCTAAATAGAGGAAAAATCATAATCAACAGTGACAAGACACCCTATGAACTATGTGTTGGAGTTATTTCACACACACCTAGGATTTCTTTTTCCTAAGGTTTTTATTTGTTTATTAGTCATAAATAGTCATTATCCAGTCTCCTATATTTTAGGAGAGAATATTCCACCTGGAGAATATTCTCTTTCAGTTCACACTTCAGTTTGACTAGTTGAGTTGAGTTTAGATGTTGCATTGGGATCATCACCATGCAACATTGGGATAATCATCATGCTAATTTGAAATTTCCTTGGTATCATCACCAAAGTGGCGCATTAGCCTTGATTCCTTGAGTTAACTCCTCACTACTTTCTGTTCAGTCAGTTAACTGAAGACTAGTTGACTAGTTAACTCAACTAGGTGGCAGTTCACTCCCATAACTGCCTGAGAGACTAGAATAGGTGGCATTTCACTCCCGTAACTGTTGGTGTGTGTCCAGATCACTCTAGACCACCACTATGGCGACTTGGTTCACCTCAATTCGAGCTCATTGAGATATACAGAGTATATCATGTGTAAATTATTCATTATTCACAACGGTTAATGAGAATTCTTTCCATTCTTTCTCTCCTTCTTCTTTTTCCAATTCTCTCTGCAAATGTGTGTATCATTGTTTATCTAGATATATTCTATATAGGTCAACACATTTACATGGTATCATATCCGATGAACTGATAAGCAAAAGCTACACCAAATTTTTTTGCAGGTACAAAAAATCGAAGACAACAAAAAGATGGAATTCCAAAAAGAATTCATTCTTACACCTTACAACTATTTTGCATGGAAGGAGAAAATAGCCATACATCTCCGATACAGAGGGTTGTATAGGTTAACTATGAATACATATACAAAGCCGACATCAGCCATAGAAAAATCCAAGGACTTAAATAGCATGGATGAGGCACTCGGAACAATTTGCAGTTTTATTTCTCCCGATCTCCTTTTTCATATATCTTCCTGTAAGACTCCCAATGAAGCCTGGACCATCTTGGAAGGGCTCTTTGGAAAACAGGATGAGATGAGGGGACACATGTTGGAGGTGGAGCTGCTCACATTGGATCCAAAAAGCTTCGAGAATATCCAAGATTTCTTTACAAAATTCAAGGATTTACTGTCGCAACTCAAAGCTTACGGGGTTGATAAATCGAAGGAGGAAAAACAAATGGTTCTCACCATTCTCTCCAAGATTGGACCTGAATTCTCTATATTCATATCCACATTCCATACTGTCAGATTGGCCTCTGGAGCCACATGGAAGATGCCTTCTCTTGAGGACTTTATCGAATCCTTGACACAAGAGCAAACCAAGCTCATCAACATGGGCACAATAAAAGGCCCAAGGGTGCATGCACTCATTGTGCATGATGGAAGCCAAAAATATCATAAATCTAAAGATAAAGATAAGTGGAAAGCTCATGCACATACGAAGAAGGAAGGGTACACAAAACCCTTCACTGATGCCTCCGGATCCAAAGGAGAAAATGGAAGAAAATGAGAGAAATGCACATACTATCACAAAGGATTCCATTCGGAATCCGCATGGATGCAAAAAAAAATAGATCTGATGTCTCATATAATTCAGAAAAAAAACCTTGTAGATCACATCCCCGAGGGTGCAAAGAAGAAGAAGCTAGAAGATCTGAATTCCAAGAAAGGCAATTCTAGCCATGCCTTGATTGCCATCAACTCCTCTCTCGATGCTTGGATCGTAGATTCAGGAGAATCACATCACATGGATGCCTCAGAAGTAGTCTATTCTTCTTTGGATGCATGCAAAGTTCCTCCTATTCTGATGGGGAAAAACTCTTCTGTCGAAGTCACCGACAAAGGAAGGATTGAACTCACCAATGGAAGCTTCAAGAACGTGTTGCATGTTCCCAAACTTTCTGTCAACCTTCTCCTTGTATATCAGATGACAAATTCTAGCACCAGAAAGAAATTCATATTCACACCAAATTCCGTGGACATATACGATATGCAAACCAACTCTAGGGCTGCTACCGGTGAGTTAAATCATCAGTCTAGATTGTATACATTTTCGGAATTCATTGAATCTGATTCTGCTTTACTGCTTACTCATGCTAATGAAAGTAGTAGGATATGGCACGAAAGGTTTGGACATTTAAATTTCAGATACATGCAACATATTAGCAAGCACATATTAGTTGATGGTCTACCAGACATCCATTTCTCCAAGGGATTATGTGAGGGATGTGTTCTCGGAAAACACCCTCAAGAGAAATTTGTCAAAGGAAAGTCTCAACGAGCTTCCACACCTTTAGATCTGATCCACGGTGACCTCATGGGTCCTTTTCCACATCCATTGATCAGCAAAGCGAGGTTTGTTCTCATTTTTGTTGATGATTTCTCACATTTTACTTGGATCTACTTTCTCAGGCAAAAATCCGAGGTCTTTCAACACCTCAAAGATTTCAAAGCTTTGGTTGAGACACAGTCTGGAAAGAATATCAAAGTCCTCCGAACTGATAACGGGGGAGAGTATGTGAATCATGAGATCCACAATATTTTCCATGAGGCAGGGATTCAGTTGCAGCATACATTTCCCTACACTCCACAGCAAAATGGAGTTGTTGAGCGAAAAAATTGATGTCTAAAGGAGATGGCATCTTGCATGTTGCATGCAAAGTCACTACCACAGAGACTATGGGCCGAAGCACCTAAATGTGCAACATACATCCAAACCAGATCTCCCCATATATCTGTCAAGGATAAGACCCCCTATGAGGCTTGGAGCGGCCTCAAACCAGAAGTGACCCACTTTCGCATTTTTGGTTCTCGTGCATGGGCCCACATTCCCTCTGAAAAGAGGAAGGCACTTGATCCACAGAGCACTGAGTGCATTTTTGTTGGATACCATGATGGTGTGAAGGGATATCAGCTTATTGATATTTCCTCGGACCGGCTCGTCATTGAGCGTAGTGTCCAATTCGAGGAAAGTGTCTCACATGTACCTCAACAGCCGCATGCAGACACCTTTACTCTTACACCTGTCCGAGATGACGAGCATGCACATGTCGAATCTTCTTCAGATGAGAGTTCTGATTCAGAGGACTCAGATTCAGATTCAGATTCAATACAGTCAGATGTAGATTCATAACATCCAGATGTAGTTGTAGAGCCAGAGCAGAGGCTCAAGTGGGCACAGACTACTCTTCAAGATGCAGGGGATCTCATAGGTGATCCAACCGATACTAGGAGGACTCGATCTAATTTCGAGGAGCCTCCTATTGCACTCACTGCCACTAAACCATTGCCTTCCAGGCATATTTTCTTGGTTCAGTCTTCAGATCCACAGTCTTATGGCGAGGTTGTTGGAAATCCCTTTTGGGAATCCACCATGCAAGAGGAGTACAACTCCCTCCTCGAGAACCAAACTTGGGATCTGGTTCCCCTTCCTTCTGAGAGGAAACTTGTCAGATGTAGATGGGTCTACAGGACTAAGAGTGTAGCGGATGGACAGATCAGTAGATACAAAGCTAGGCTTGTCGCCAAAGGCTTTCAGTAGGTTCATGGTATTGACTATGATGAGACCTTCGCTCCATTAGCGAATATGGATTCCATATGATTGGCACTTGCCATTGTGATAGCCAAGGGATGGGAAGTCCATCATATGGACGTGAAGAATGCATTTCTTCATGGTGATCTCTCTGAGGAGATCTACATGGAGCAGCCCCAGGGATTTATGCAGGACTCATCTTTTGTCTGTCGACTGAAGAAGTCACTTTATGGCCTCAAGCAGGCTCCGATGGCATGGTATGCCAAGATGGACTCCTACCTGTTATCACAGAACTTTGTACGTTGTAAATCAGACCTGAATGTATACATGCTCAGGACGACTGATTCACTTCTACTTTTAGTTCTATATGTTGATGATTTATTGATCACCGGTTGCTCGACTTCAACGATTGCTGCAGTCAAGAGGATTCTTCATGACAGGTTTTTGATGACGGACATGGGTCCATTACACTTCTTCCTTGGACTTGAGATCAGTCAAGATGCATCAGGCATCAAACTGTCTCAAGTCAAGTATGCACAAGATCGCCTTGAGAGATTTCACATGACAGACTGCAAGTCTGCTCCAACTCCTTTCCTATCAAGAGTCAAACTTGAGGATGGCGGGGAGACTCCACTGGTTGAAAACACATTGTACCGACAGCTAGTGAGGAGCTTGTTGTATCTCACACACTCTAGACTAGACCTCTCATATGCAGTTGGCACAGTTTCCAGGTTCATGCAGGAGCCACATGAGCTACATTGGAAAGATGCAAAGTGTATCCTTCGATACGTACAGGGCACCATCACCTTTGGGGTTCATTATGTAGAAGACTCTACATTAGATCTCATTGGGTTTACTGATTCTGACTGGGCTGGCGATAGCATTGATCACAAGTCCACATTTGGTTACTCACTCAGTCTTGGTTCCGGACCTATCTGTTGGTCGAGCAAGAAGTAAGCTGCTATTTCTCTATCTTTAGCCGAGGCAGAGTACAAAGGGGTAGTTAACATAACCATTCAAGATATGTGGCTACAACATTTTCTCACTGAGTTGGGCATTCAGTTTCATCGGTCGATCGTCATCTGGTGTGACAACTAGAGCACTCTGAATTTCTGCAGAGATTCAGTTCAGAGGCAACGGATGAAGCACATCGATATCCACATGCACTACATCCAGGACTTAGTACATGAGGGGATCATCGACTTACAGTTCTGTCCTTTAGCAGAACAAATGACAGACATTTTCACCAAGACCTTCACTGAGCAGAAATTTCATTCTCTACGAGGTTGTCTTGGAGTGAAGGACATAGTTTCCTAACAACTGTAGTTCTTCTTTTTACATACATTGTACCTTGAGGGGGGGGTTTTCCCATGAGGTTTTCCCTCTTTCCTCACTTAATTTTCAGTGTATCTTTTGTACTTGGGTACCTAACATGGCCTCGTTGTCGGGACCCAATCTTTATTTTCACCATAGTGATGTTCAGGGGGGGTGTTGGAGTTACTTCACACACACCTAGGATTTCTTTTTCCTAAGGTTTTTATTTGTTTATTAGTCATAACTAGTCATTATCCAATCTCCTATATTTTAGGAGAGAATATTCTACCTGGAGAATATTCTCTTTCAGTTCACACTTCAGTTTGACTAGTTGAGTTGAGTTTAGATGTTGCATTGGGATCATCACCATGCAACATTTGGATCATCACCATGCTAATTCGACGTTACCTTGGTATCATCACCAAAGTGGCACATTAGCCTTGATTCCTTGAGTTAACTCCTCACTAGTTTCTGTTTAGTCAGTTAACTGAAGACTAGTTGACTAGTTAACTCAACTAGGTGGCATTTCACTCCCGTAACTGCCTGAGAGACTAGAATAGGTGGCAGTTCACTCCCATAACTGCATGAGAGACTAGAATAGGTGGAAGTTCACTCTCGTAACTATTGGTGTGTGTCTAGATCACTCTAGACCACCACTATGGTGACTTGGTTCACCTCAAGTCGAACTCATTGAGATATACAGAGTATATCATGTGTAAATTATTCATTATTCACAATGGTTAATGCGAATTCTTTCCATTCTTTCTCTCCTTCTTCTTCTTTTTCCAATTCTCTCTGCAAATGTGTGTATCATTGTTTATCTAGATCTATTCTGTGCAGGTCAACACATTTACACTATGGAAAGGGTGACCAACATCTATCAAATACTTCAGAATTTTCAGGAGAAAGTGTTACATCAAACAAGACGATGAGGACTTAGAAAAATTTGACTCCATATCAGATGAAGGAATATTTCTTGGATACTCATCAAGAATAAAATACTACATGTGTCACAATAAAAGGTTGTAGAAGATTGTTGAAAGTATTAATGTCAGAATAGATGAAGAAATCAAGTACACTAAAGAAGAATAAGATGAACAAGAAGATGAAGAATAACATGAGGAATAAGAACAAGCAAATGAAGAAGAAAATGAGGAATAAGAACAACAACATGAAGAGGAAAGGAAATAAGAAGCAAAATTCCAAGATACACAAACACCATCTAGAGTTTTACAAAATAATTAACCAAAAAACTTGATTATTGGTGATGAAAATGCTAGAACTCAGATAAGGAGGAAATTGGCAAACAACTCTGAACAAATGAATCTCTCCCTAATGTCCCAAGTTTAACATAAATGATTTATAGAAGCTCAGAATGATCATCATTGGGTGAATGCTATGGAAGAAGAGTTAAATCATATTGAGAAAAATGATACTTGGGAGCTTGTCCCAAGACCCAAGGATAAAAATGTGATCAAAATGAAATGGGTATTCAAGAACAAGTTGAATGAAGATGGAAAAGTAGTAAGAAATAAAGAAAGGATGGTCTGTAACGGGTATGCTCAAGTAGAAGACATTGATTTTGAAGAAAAAATTGCACATGTTGCAAGGTTAGAAGTCATCAGGATGTTTCTGACATTTGCAAGCTTTAATAACTTTAAAGTATATCAAATGGATGTCAAGTCAACATTTCTGAATGGTGATCTAGAGGAAGAAGTGTACATAGAACAACCTGAATGGCTCATATTGTCATAAAATGAAGACTATATTTACATATTGAAGAAATAACTATATGGCCTAAAGCAAGCCCCCAGAGCATGGTACTCAAGACTTGACAAATACTTGCAGCATTAAGGCTTTAAAAAGGAAAGAACAAACAACAATATCTACATCAAAATAGATAATGCATAAATGATGATCATTGTAGTGTATGTATATGATATTATATTTGGAACTAATAATGATGAAATGAGACCATAGAAAGCAATGTCCACTACTCTTTTAAATTGGATTTGACATCAATAAGCTCAAAATACGTTCTTTTATAAGATAAAGTGCCCTATTTAGTCTAGAAAGTGGTTTACTTGTATCTTGAGAAACCATCAAGTAATGAAAACATTTTAGATCTTGATACAAGCTAAAATATCTATTCTATGGGTGGGATTGGATACTTGTCCTTCTCATAATATTTTTTCAAGTTCCAAAAATCAACACTGGGAAAACTCTCACCGGTTTTCTTTCTCACTAGCACTAGGTTGGATACCCAAACAAAATGTCGGACTTGGAAGATGATTTTGGCATCAAGGAGTTTTTTCAATTCTTTCTTGACTTCAGTCTTAAGGGAAGAATGCATTCTATAAAGTTTCTATTGAAATTGTTTTACTTCTTCATTGGCATAGTGTATTGGATAATAAACATGTCGTAAGTCTTGAGGTCTTTGTATGTAGATGCAAATACATCCTGGTATGTTTTAAACAATTTTATGTAATCTTGTCTTTCATGTTCAAAACAACCTTGACCAAGATTTATGTTTTTTGGATTTTCATTAGTTCCTAAATTGATAACCTCGTGAGATAGAGTGGAACTACAAGTTTTAAAGTTTGATGGTCCTTTAAACCTACTTTTCAAATCAAATCATTTCTCTAAATTAACAACCCCCTTGGGAATGTAATGCACTTTTGTCTTAACTGAATGCTCTTTACCGCATTATGGATGTATGTTTTAAACCTTTTACAATATAGCAATGCAAACACATATTCTTTATAAAATAGAAATAAAAAAATAACATTCACATATAGTACTAAAAAATTTACCATAGAAACACTTAACCGAGAAAACCAACAAATATTTAGAGCCACACCTCTAACTCTCATTGCATTAACTTCACCATTTAAAATATAATGTATATGATTCCTTCAAATCCCAAACCTTAATCCATTGAACTGGATTAGATTACAACCTTAATTCCTCAACAAAAATTAGAAAACCATGGGTCGGAAAACTGTGTGCCAAAATCGCCCAAAACAGAGGAAAAAATCACCCAATTTTTTTTGTTTAGAAATCCACCCTCAAACCCTCAGCCAGGGTGAGTCCCCCCCCCATGACCCCCTACTCCAGCATATATGCATCTCACATAGGTATAACCATGCAAAGAATATAACACATACCCAACATTCTCCCACTTGTTTTTTTCTTTACATACAGGGGGCTCAAGGATTACATGATCTGTAAATGTGGATGAACCTGTACAGATAAGATCTAGCTAGCAAATGGCATACATAGTTTGCAGAAAAATGAGAAAAGACAGAAATGAGAGAGAGAGAAAAAAAGAATTGTATTAACTAAATGAATAAATGATAAATTACACATGATATACTCTATATAACACAACTAATGCGCACTGGAAGAGAAGCCAATGCACCATAGTGGCGGTCTAGAGTGATATAGACACACCAACAATTATGAGATTTAACTTCCACCTAGTCTAAGTCAACTAGTCTCCCAGTCCTTAGTTAATTGATTGAAAGCATCAATAATGCACCACTTTGGTGATAATCCCAAGGACAATGCACATTAGCAGTGATGATCCCAATGCTACATGGTGATGGAACCAATGCGGCATCAAGACTCCACTCAACTGATCCAACTAAAGTGTGAATTGAAGAGAATATTCCCCTAGAATGTAGGAAAAGGAATATTATCCCTAAAATGTAGGAGACTGGATAATGACTAATAAACATAGGGAAAAACTTAGGAAAAATAAATCCTAGGTGTGTTTGAAGTATCTCCAACACCCCCCTTGAACATCACTATGGTGAAAATAAAAGAATGGGTCCTGGCAACGAGGCCATGTTAGGTACCCAAAAAAAAAAGACACACTAAAATAAACAAGGAAAGAGGGAAAACCCCCCTCTCAAGGTACAATGTATAATTTTTTTTTTTTTTTAAGTTGCTAGGAAACTGTTTCCTTTACTCCAAGACGACTGCAAAAATAATGGAACTTCTGCTTAGTGAAGGTCTTGGTGAATATGTCTACAGTCTGTTCTGTTGAAGGATAGAACTGAAGGTTGATGATCCCCTCATGTACTAAGTCCTGAATGTAGTGCATGTGGATCTCGATGTGATTCATCCATTGCCTCTGAACTAGATCTTTGCATAACTTTAGAGTCCTCTGGTTGTCACACCAGATGATGATCGGCCGATGAAACTGAATTCCCAACTCAGTGAGAAAATGTTGTAGCCACATAGCCTTAATGGTTATGTTAACTACCCCTGTGTACTCTTCCTCGACTGAAGAGAGATAAATAGCAACCTACTTTTTTCTCGACCAATAGATGGGCCTAGAACCCAGACTAGGTGAGTAACCAGATGTGGAATTGCGATCAATGCTTTCTCCAACGCAGTCAGAATCAATGAACCCAATGAGTTCAAATGCAAAGTTTGTTTCATAATGAATCCCAAAGGTGATGGTGCCTTCCAATGTAGCTCATGTGGCTCTTGTATGAACCATGAGATTGCTTTGACTGTATAGGAAAGGTTTGGTCTTTAGTGTGTGAGATACAACAAGATCCCCACTAGTTGTATGTACAGTGTGTTATCCAACAGTGGAGTGTCCTCACCATCCTCAAGTCCGAATCCTGATAGGAAATGAGTTGGGGAAGACTTGCATTATTTCATGTGGAATCTCTCGAGGATATCTCGTGCATACTTGGCTTGAGATAGTTTGATGCCTAATGCATCCTAACTGATCTCGAGACCAAGGAAGAAATGTATCAGACCCATTTCCTTCATCAAGAACCTGTCATGCAGAATCCTCTTGACTGAAAAAATCGTTGAAGTCGAGAAATCGGTGATTAACAAATCATCAACACATAGAACTAGGAGTAGAAGTGAATCAACCATCATGAGCATGTAAACATTGGGGTCTGAATTACAACATACAAATTTCTGTGACAATAGGTAGGAGTCCATATTGGCATACCATTCCCTCGGGGCATGCTTGAGGCCATAAAGGAACTTCTTCAGTCGACAGAACAAAGATGAATCCTGCATGAAGCCCTGGGGATGCTCCATATAGATCTCCTCAGATAGATCTCCGTGAAGAAATCCATTATTCACGTCCATATGATGGAATTCCCATCCCTTGGATGACGCAATGGAAAGTTCCAAGCGTATGGAATCCATCTTTGCAACTGGAGATAAAGTCTCATCATAGTCAATGACGAGCACATGTTGAAATCCTTTGGCGACTAGCCTAGATTTGTATCTGCTAACCTATCCATATGTCGTGCTCTTGGTCTTGTAGACCCATCTGCACCTAACAAGTTTCCTTCGGTTCAATGGTGGTGAGTGTAACAGGAGGCTCCTCTAAATCAGATCGATTCCTCTTGGTATCAGTTGGATCCCCAATAATATCTCCTACATCCTGAAGAGTAGTCTTGGCCCACTTGGGCCTCAACTTTGGATCTGTATCTACATCTGTGTGCACTAAATGTACTGACTCGGTATATGAATCAATTGAATCCTATGAATCAAAACTCTCATATGAATAAGAGTTGGCATGTGCATGCTCATCATCTCTGATAGGTGGAAGAACAAAAGTGTCTGCATGAGGCTCCTCTGGTGCATGCGAGATACTTTCCTCTAATTAGACACTACGCTCAATGATGAGCTGGTCTGTAGAGGGATCAATGAGTCTGTATCCCTTCACACCATCTGGGTATCCAATAAAGATACACTCTATACTCTGTGGATCAAGTTCCTTCCTCTTCTCAGAGGGAATCCAGGCCCATACACATGAACTGAATATTCAAAAGTGGGTCACTTCCAGTTTAAGGCTGCTCCAAGCCTTGAAGGAGGTCTTATTCTTCACAGATCTATGGGGAGATCTGTTTTGGATGTAGTTCTCATAATTAAGTGTTTTATCCCATATTCTATGTGGAAGTGACTTTACATGCAAAATGCAAGATGCCATCTCATGTAGGGATCTATTCGTCCGCTCAACAACTCTGTTTTGTGGCGGAGTATAGGGAACCGTGTGCTGCAACTGAATCCTGACCTCAAGAAAAAGATTATGTACCTCATGGTTGACATACTCCCCCCCATTATATTTTATGAGGACTTTGATCTTCCTTCCTGACTGTGTCTCAACAAGGGATTTGAAATCTTTGAGATGTTGAAAGACCTTAGACTTTTGCCTGAGAAAGAAAGTCCAAGTGTAGCATGAGAAATCGTCAACAAAAATGAGCACGTACCTTGATTTAATGATTTATGGATGTGGAAAATGGCCCATGAGATCGCTATGGATAATATCCAAAGGAGAGGAGGGCTTTTGAGTCTTTCCTTTGTCTAATTTCTCTTGAGGGTGTTTTCCAAAAACACATCCCTCAAAAATTCCTTTGGAGAATTGGATGCCAGGTAGACCTTCAACCATTCCCTGCTTGCTAAGTTGTTGCATGTATCTGAAATTTAAATTCCCAAACCTTTTTTTCCATATCATACTATTTCATTAGCATGTGTAAGCAGTAATGCAGAATCTAGTTCAATAAATTCAGAAAATGTGTAGAGTCTGGATTGGTGATTTATCTCACCTGTAGCAACTTTGGAGTTGGTTGTGGAGCCTGATTAACTCAGAATACTGTACACCCCTCCACGCAGAGTGGAATTGTAGGGGGGGATTTCCTCCCCTGCGGGGCCAGAGAGAGTTTGGGGGCTAAGCCCCCAAAGAAAAAATTGCCTTGTAAATGTATATTTTAATTTCATAGTAAATATGGACTGTTCATTATAAGTTCACAGAACTGACAGTATAAGTTATGTTAGGGTTTTTTTGTTAAGACCTAATATTGGCTCATTACCCCTTAATTTGGACACATTATATTAGTAATGTTATTTTATTTATGTCGGCTTTAGGCCATTAGTTGTAATTATACCTCCTAGTCTCCTATATATACCAAGGAGACATTTTCATTTTGAATCATCTTGTACTTGAACATTTAAGTGGGGTAAAAGG
>ML784064.1:160230-177445 GCA_009831015.1 Picea engelmannii | reverse complement strand
TCATTTTTCTCTATTTGATCCAATTCTTCATCCATGGCCTTATTCCAAAATTCATCCTTGATGGCTTCTTCAAAACAATTTGGTTCAATTGTAGATAAGAGTGTTAGGTGTGTTTGTTCTGGTGAACGGATTTTTCTTCTAGTATCAACTCATGCATCTTTGTTTCCAATAATTTGATTTGAAGGATGATTCTTCTGTACTCGTTTGCTAGGTGTATTTGGAGATACTTGTTGAACTTTCTCTTTTGTTTCTGTCAGATTCTCTTCATCTTTCTCTTCTACTTCATCTTCTGCTTCTTCTTCAAAAAGTTGTTCCATTGATTTGTTTTCTTCTTCCTTTGATTATGGTCTACATGTTTCATCATTTGTTACGTTGATTCTTTCCACAACTTTGTTCAATCTTAGATTGTAACAATAGTATGCTTTCCTTGTACTTGAGTAACCAACAAGTACTCCTTTGTCCACACGAGACTCAAACTTTCCCATTCTGCCATCTTCTCTTTTGATGTAGCATTTGCTTCCAAAAACTCTGAAGTGCTTCACATTTGTTGGTCTTCCTTTCTATAGCTCGTAGGGAGTTTTATCAGTGTTGTTTCTGAGAATTACTCTGTTTTGAATGTGAACTGTTGTATGCACTGCCTCTGTCCAAAGTATATCTGTCAATTTGGAATCCATTAGCATTGTTCGATCCATTTCCTGTATTGTCCTGTTCTTTCTTTCAACAACTCCATTCTATTGAGGTGTCCTAGCAACAAAGAATTGCCTTTTTATTCAATGATTGGTGTAGTAGTCCATAAATTCCTTTGAAGTGAAATCTCCTCCATTATCAGATCTCAAACATTTGATTCTTGAATCCATCTCATTTTCAACCATTTCCTTGTAGATCTTGAAGTTTTCAAAAGCTTCTGACTTGTTCTTGAGAAAGAAACTTCAGTCATTATTGTATAATCATCAACTAATAACATAAAGTATCTCTCACCTTTTAATCCCTTTGTTGTAGTTGGTCCAACTAGATCAGTATGCACAATTTCCAGTGGTTTTGTCGTTGAATATTCCTTTGATTTGAACCCGGTCTTTGTTTGCTTTCCTTGTTGACAATGCTTGCATAAAGTGTTTGTTGGTTTTGTGATCTGGAGGATTTCTTTGACTACTTCTCTTTTGTTGACTTTGACAAGGTTATCAAAATGCATGTGACCTATTCTTCTGTGTCATAGACAACTTTCATCTTCCTTTTCTAGAAAACACTATTCATTTCCAATTTCACTTAACACATATATGTTGTTTGAAGTTCTAGCAGTTGTACCGACCAATTTCCCTGAACCTTCTCTTCTTATCTCACACTTTTTTGAATCGAAAGTAACTTTATTACCTTGGTCACACATTTGACTCACACTTAGAATATTATGTTTCATATCTTCTACTAGTAGAACATTTTGTACTTTTTCATTCTTGTTCCCAATTCAGATTGTGGCTTCTCCAATGATTTTGGCTGAATTATCATTTCTGAAGGAGATTGATCCATTTCTTTCCTTTCGTAATGTAAGAAATTTGTCTCTATCACCTATCATGTGTTTTGAACACCCATTGTCAACATACCAACCATGTTTCTTCTTCTTATCTTGTAGAGCGACTGTGCATTCTTCATTTCTATATTGATCTTGCTTTCTTATCCATGTCATTTTCTAAGGTTCTTGTCTATGACTGTTGTTATTCTATTGAGGTTCTTTAGGAGGGACTGTCATTCTACAATATTTGTTCACATGTCCAAAATTGTTACATTTGTAACATTCCACTTCAGTGCTCAAAGATTCAAAACTGTTGTAACTTCTTCTTTGTGTTTCACTAGGTCTTTTTGAATAACCCCTTTGTGTATGACTCTCAAATTTGGTATTGTTCCTATTGTTAGCTCTACAATTCATAGCTTTATGTCCAAAATTATTACATGCATAACATAAACCAAAAAATATAGTTTGATACCTGGGAGTTGAAGATATTCTTAAAGGAGGTGCTCTTATGAATCCCTCTTCTTCTTGAAGCCTATATGTATGTTGTTGATTCTGAAATCCGAATCTTCTTGGTGGAGGAGTGTCCCTGTAATCTTCCTTGTATATCTTCCTCTCCCCTTTGATTGTTTCTGCATAGCTTTTTGGATTTCTTTCTTTCTTTGTTGTTCTGGAGCTTGATCCCTTTTTTGTCTGATTGTATCCAAGTCCAGACTTGTCAAGATGAGAGTTTTGACTGCTGATAATGTCATCTAGAACTTTTGAGCTATTCTGCATTTTTTTCTTTTGAATATCCTTTCTTAGTGTGACAATATCTACCTCCAAGTTTCCAATGATCTTGTCCTTTTCTTCTAGTTGTTCTTTGAGTGCTTCTTCAATTATTTTATCTTCTTCTATCTGAACCTTCAATTTTGTGATCATTTGTTCTAGTTCTCGAGTGTCCTTTTTCTTGTCTAGTTATGCTTGTAGTTTCTTGTTTTTCATCTTTTCTCTTCTAATAACTTCTATGGAACACATTAATTCTTCTCTATAGTCAACTTATGCCTCTTCAATTTATTCTTCAACTTCTTCATATCCTTCTTCGGCTTCTTCATATTCTTCTTCGGAGTCTTCTTTGTCAAAATATTTTACTTCCATGAATATAACTCTTCCTGTCTCACTATCACTGATTTCATCTTCATCTGATGATGAGATGTCTTCTTTGATGCATAAGATCTTCTTGAAATATTCCTTTGTAGTTCTTTTTCCTTTATATGTGTGTTTTCCTTTTGAGTAACCTTCATCATTTCTCTTTTTCTTATGAGGAAATTTGTTAGCAAAATGACCAATACCATCACAATTAAAACAAATTAAAGGAAGCTTACCTCTATACCTACCGTTGGTTCCCTTGTTCAGTCTTTTGACAAAGCTAGCCACTTCTTCATCATCTTTCGATACATCACTGTTGTTGCTATAATATTCTTGTTCCTTTTTATTTTTCTTTGATCTTTTGGATGCTTTGAAGGCTGCTTCTTTTACATCTGGATTTTCCTGTTCAGTTCTCGTTTCATATGCTATGAATATTCCATGCATTTCGACCATGCTTACTGATTTTAGATCTGATCTTTCTTCTAGTGCTGATATTTTAGGTTTGAATCTCATAGGAAGAGATCTTAGTACCTTTTGAACAATTATAGATTCTTCGGTTTCTTCTCTCAATCCTATGATTGCATTCACTGTTTCATCGACTCGTAAGAAGTAGGTTGTGATATCTTCATCTTCCTTCATTTTTATTTGTTTGAACTGACCTCTGTAAGTTTGAAGCTTTGTTGCTTTGACTTTTGTATCTCCTTCATAAATATTTTGAAGCTTGTCCCAAATCTCTTTAGCGGATTTATAGTGTGCAACTTTGGTGAATACTGTATCACTGAGACCATTCAAAAGTGCATTTGTGGCTTTGGAATTATTCTGACCAAGTTTCACTGCTTTGTCATTTGTTGGTGGAACTGTTGGTACTGTGTATCCATCTACAATTGATTTCCAAATTTCAAATCCATGTGCCTGTATATATGTCTTCATCCTTATGCTCCAAAAAGCATACTTCTTTCCATCAAACTGTGGTATTCCATTTTTATATGAGTTGGTACTCTCCATGATCTACCTTTCAATGGTTAAATTGATTTCTGAAGGAACCGGCTCTGATACTAATTGTTGGATTACTGAGAGGCGGGGTGAATCAGTAATAGCATAATTATAATCCTTTTTCTCCAAATAGTCCAAGTTTTATATCAATGTAGAATTATTATCCAATAATGAGAAATAAGAAATGAAAAATCACACACATACACAGTACACCAATGTTTTACGTGGAAACCCAAATCGGGAGAAAACCAAAGAATGATTTTTCTTATATGTCTTGAAGAATTACATTCATTGGAAGCACCAACTTCCTTTGTTTTCCAGCTGCAAATGGAAGGAGGCTCCAACCCCCTAGTTTCTCAGGCTACAAGTTGAGGGGAGCTCCAACTCCCCAATTCTCTGGCTACAACCAGAAGGAGGCTACAACCCCCTATGTTCTCTGGCTACAACCAAAAGGTGGATACAACCACCTGCCCTTGTCCCGTCCAACTGCCCTGAAGTATAAGTAGAATGATGGAACCACTAGATCAATCTGTCACTGTGAGATATACTGTTGTACAACTGTAACAACCTGTACCATTGACCTGTATCCAATCTATACAACTGCCATGTAATCAATCTGTACCTGAAATGAACATGTATCTACAAACATTACAATAGATACGTAACCTGTAGTGTTGCAGCTCGCGTATATACATGACCTATATGTTATGCAACCCGCATATGTACGCTACCAAACTGTTATGCAGCCTGCGTATGCCTTCTGAAAACTAGGGTTTCCTTTTCTTGAAAACTTCTGACCTTCTGTAACTTCATTCACATAGATCTATAACCTGTCACTGTATCCACACTATAATTGTACCCTGTGCATGCATCCTTATATATAACCTTTACTCAAGGAAAGTATGTCTTTCTCTAGTCATGTGCCATATAGGTATGTGTAATCATGAACAAGTATAATATCCCTCACATGATCTTAGTCATCAATCCCTTTCTGATATTCAATCTCTCAATACATCAACTACTACACAAATACAAGCTCTCAACCATGTACCATAAAAAACCTTATCCATATGCCAAGAAATACAATATGTTCCTCACAAGAAGTATCAATGATGAATATACCAGCACTGTAATTCTGTAGATCTGACTTATGCAAAAGATCACATGTAGCCACTAGTATTTCTAGGGAGAATCCTCAAATCTCCATTGCCATTCCTCATGCATACATCAAAATCCAACTATTCATAGAAATAAGACATACCTTTTGAACCAATGGATGGATCTGATGTATCTGAGCACTATAGACCTTCCTAGGAGCTTGATCTCATAATCTAGAACCTCTACATCTTGATCTCTGAATCTAGAACAATATGTACAAGTGTGTTTTTTATGGGTGAGCTTTGTCTCTTATTTATATATTCATGTAGCCTTACACTTTCCTTATTTTAGGGCTTCTTCATTTAAAATAATTTCTTTTGCAAATCACTTTGACTCTTGGGGGATTCTATAAGACTCATGAGGGTTCTCCAACTTCATATGGTCATAACTCTCTAACCGTGAGGAGTTATGTAATGTTCCACATACCACCAGAAATGACATGACAGACACTATTCATATAGGATAGTTTCACTCACAAATTCATTGTACTTCATCTCATTATTCCTCAAAGAAGCACGGGTTCTCTCACTCTGCAAAGCATCTTCCCGTGAGGGCTTTCACCATAAGGGGACCACTTTGGATTTCATCCATTTTCACTTCTTATCAACCATGACAAGACAATAATGATTCATATTTACATCAAACAATATTGGGTCCATTTCCCAAACCTTGTGCTACGTGGCTTTCTTCAAGGGTTTACATCAATGACAACCAACCTTAATTAACAAAAAATACCTTGATCATGTAACTTAAATAACATATTATCCGGAAAATGAAAACCTTTCCCAACACCAACCGTGGGGTCTTCCCCTAGTCTGACTTGATTTCCATTACCCACATTCCATACCAGGTAGGATCCAATAAGTGGGAGCACCTCCACCAACGCCTTCCATCATATTGAGACATTTTTAGTGTTTTAATAGGTGTCCTGATCCAATCTATGAAAGTCATTCCCGCTAGGTACTTGGTAGCCATAATTATTCCCCATAGTATGTCATTGTCTAAAAGTCTCCAAAGTCTATTTTCCACCAAGGCCCAACATAACCATACCAAATTATTGATACCCCATCCCCCTAGTTCCTTCGACATGGCCAACTTTGTCCACTTGACCAACGCGAAATGTTTCTTCTCCACATTGCCGACCCATAGAAAATGAAAACATAGTTTCCTAATTTTGTGGAGAATTCCTTTTGGAATTTTGACAATTGGTGCCTAGTAAACTAGAATATTTCTCAGAACAACATTTAATAAGACCAAATTTCCTCCCCTTGATATCCATCGATGCGACCATAAAGATATTCATTTTTGAAATTTTTCATATAACCACAACCAATCTATGAATGAATAATCGTTTGGTTTCAAGACAAAACCTAAATATTTAAGCTCTTCATCAATAAGTTTATGTTCAAAGGGAAGACAATCCTTCAATTGTTCTATTCCCTCCTCCCGAAGACCATTGGTGTGCACTGAAGATTTATTTTTGATAAGCTTGAAACTCCAAAATTATTTATGCACCAAAAAAAATGACATCATCAACAAAGAGGAGATACATAAGAAATTCAGAGTTTGATATTCAGATTCCTTTTAACACTCCTTCTCTTCAAGATTTTTTGATTAACAAACTTAGGCCTTCTACAACAAGTAAGAAAAGTAGGGGATAAAGAGGACATGATTTTGTATGTCCTCTTGAGGAGAAAAAAGATGAGGAAGGGATGTCATTGACAAGGAAAACAATGTAGGGGGATTCAATGCATCCCATTACCCAATTTCCAGTTTCAATATTCATTCCCAACTAAATCAAAGAAAGTCTAATAAAATTCCAGCTTAATCTATTGTAATATTTTGAAAGATCAAGTTTTATAATAAAGGAAGGGATTTTTTTCAACCTAACAGAGTGAAGCACTTCTTGGGAGATGGACACAATGTCATGAATTTGACAGTTAAAAGGGAAACCATATTGTTCTTCAGAAATAAAACTATTGAAAAAAGGTTTTAAACAGTTTACGATAAGTTTAGAAATAAGTTTATAAATGTGGTTGCAACATGAAATAGGTCTAAAGTCTCCAAAGCATGACGAAGAGGGAGAATTGGGGATCAAGGATAAAAAGGTAGCGTTGAAGGAACTGGTGATCCTTCCCCGACTTTTTGATTCATTTACCAGCTTCAAAAGATCCATCTTAATAGAATCGAAGAATCCTAAGTAAAATTAAATCGTCAAACCATTGGGACTTGGACTCTTTCATCTTTGGAAAGACGTAAGGGTTTGTAGAAATTCTTTCTTTGATATTTCTTCTTGCAGAGTGCTATTCATTTCTAACGTAAAATGGGAAGGAAAGAGAGATATGACCTTCAAAATTTCAACAATAGAGCAACCGATAGGTTCTTGAAAAATATTTTGAAAGTAGAATTTCCCTACTTCTGCTATATTTTCTTGTTCCATCACCTTCTGACCATCCACATCCTTTATTTCCAAAATTCAGTTCATGGCTCTACGAACTCTGACAAATTTATGAAATATTTTTGTGTTGTTGTCTCCTTCCTATACCCATACTGCCCTACTTCTTTGTCTCCATATCAATTCCTCTTTATTTAAGAGATCATTCTTTTTAAGAAATAGATCCTTAAGAGTCACCTCCTCTTCCTCTGAAAGAGACTCGACTTCCTTGTCAATCATGAGTCCACCTAGATTAGATTCTACTTCAATTAACTCCGCTGATTTATTTTTACAATACTCTTTTCCCCATAATATTGTCTCTTTCCCGACTTTCCGAATATTATTTTCCAATTGATTCATGTAGGATGTCCCTGCATCCTCAACAAGCAGAGCCCATGTGTCAAGAACCAATTTTCTATAATCACCTTTCAATAACCAGTCTTTATTAAATTTCATCGAAAACTTCTTAGACATTTCGATTTTAGAAATATCCATCACAATTGGCATATGATCAAAGATACCTCCGACTTCCACCCAAGAAGAAATAGCCCATCTATTTTCCAACAACCTTTCAGAAAAAAGAAAAAAAATGATCTAATCATTTTTCTACCAAACTTTTTCCTTTCCTCCCGTTCGACCAAGTGTGAGAGAGCTTCCTTGGGGCCAATTCAATTACATTATGAGATTCCATCTAATGGGAGAAAAAATATTCTATCATGTCTTGAAATGGATTTTTTTCCCTAGACTTCTATGTGTGCCATTTTGAAATTTAAATCACCACCCAAAATTATGTCTCCAACAACAAGAACATTCGAGGCACTTAAATTTTTCCAAAAAGGTCATTTGTTGACATAAGGCCTATAAACATTGCATATTTTGAAAGAAGAGTTGAGCCAACTATCAAAAACTTGAACAACGATACAATAAGGTAGAAATTCTGACTTGAGCACCTTTAGTTTTGGACTGACCGTGGTTATAAGCCCCCTAGACAGGCCACCAACATCACTTGAGAAAACCGACCACCCATTTAACCATGTATTAAAAATCTCCTTTGCTCGAGAGACATCACACATAGTCTCTTGGACCAAAATAGCTTCTAGATTAACCACAATGTATAGATTCTTGAGAGATAACAATTTTGGGGCACCCCCTATCCCCCATGCATTGAAGGAAAGAAATTTCATTTGGTAACCCTTAGCTGGGATTTCCCTACTCTAAGGGCTCCAATGATTGTAGATTGTTTTACACAATGCAATTCTTTAGTATCCTGTGATTGTGCTAATGAGATTCTATATTTCCTTCCCACATGTCCCCTAGGAACCAGATCCAAATTTAGTCCACCAACTTCGTCTCCGCTCAAGGAAAACCTAACTTTGGAACACAACAAATAATCATATTTGATACTTGATGATTGACTAGAGGAAGAAGGGGAAGAAGGAATGTCCAAGTTGCGAATAGGAGACTTCTAGAAAACATAAATGACAAAAGGGCTCTTCCCCTCTGCCGAGGGTCTTAATTTTTTGGGCATGTCATAATCAAATGCGGACTCAATACACTAGTCCATGGAGGAATGATGTGTGGGCGATGAAATGGGGGAGGACGAAATGAGTGACACTTGAGCCTTCTTGTTAGGAGAAAGCACATTATTAGATAAAGAGTTAACAGGGAAACAAGGGCTACAAAACTTGCCCAAAACATCCTGTGATATGGAATTTAGAGAATTTCCATTCGATCTGCTGATACGTGGAAGCTTATTCCCCTCACCATCCACATTTTATCTTGCCTCCCCGAAAACCGAGTATGATGTAACCAAATCAATTTTATTTTTCTAAACTTTGGAGAATGGGGAAAAGTGCATGGGAATTCTACTGCATTGATCCTAGAGATGTCCCACAGCATGACAACCAAAACACTGGAAAGGAATTCTCCAATAGTCAATCCTTTGACTTACTGTGAAATTTCTCCAAACCAAATCATTCTCGTCGTGAAATCCCTTGTGCAGATCGACTTCAATTTCAATCCATGCCCAACGTCAATATATCTTTGAGTCCCAACCAGGTTCCAACCCTATGAAACTACCAATGTGGTTTTAGATCACCATTAAAATCTCTTCGCGCCAAAAAACCATTGGGAGATTAGGTAGAATGGCCCATATTTTTTCAGGATAGAGGATATCCCACACAGGCTCGAAGGAGATATTCCACTATTTCAACACCAGAGTTGAAGGTCCCCATCCTCATGGCCTGCTAAATATACCCATCAGATCAGAGTGCGAGTTATAATCAAAACTAATCCACCCTCGTGTGAGAGTTTGAAATACTAATACATAGCTAAGCACAAAATTCCACTTTTCTTCTAGCCACTTCTTAATCATTGGTGGTGATACAAATTTCCCACAAAAGAAACCTACAATATTTTTTCGTACCATCCTGGAAATATCTCCAAGTCCTAAATCATCCCCCACCACCATACGCCTTCACTCCCTGCGTACCTTCCAACACTTTCCCTTCTTGGTCTCCCTTACTTTTTGGATTGGAGGTGACCTCGAGCCAACTCTAACTTTGCTAAGGTATGTGCTTCCAACCTTCCTCGAAGGAAAATTTGCATGCAACTTTGGATTCTCATAAGAACCTGAAAAAACCATCACCTTTTCCTTAACAAATCCTCCCCCTAAAAGAAAAATCTTGTGAAAGTTTTCCGTATGCTTCCATCACTTAAATGTTCTAGGGCTCGATCCAGCTGACCATTGGGATTTGACGAAAGTTGACAAACTCACTGCCTGATTTGACTCCCTCTTTGTCGATGTGAACAACAACTTCACACATTTAAAACAATGGATGAACCCATTCCAAGACCCTACCCCCTATGACCAACCTTCACACCCTGAAGGCAGTAACTCCTCCCACACCATGGCATTTCATTCCAAACCCCCTCATTGTGAACTTCATTTTCCCAAAGTTGACGTGAATAAATTTGATGGCTTGGATCCCAAGGGTCGGGTCACTCAAATAGAACATTATTTCTCCTTGCATGGAATTATTGATTATTTAGCCAAACTTCATATTGATGTCCTTTATTTAGATCCTGAACGCTGGAAATGGTGTAAAAATTCATGCCGGGGGTATATTTCTTGGACCTAGTTTGTTGCAAACCTTTATGAACACTTTGACACTAACACCCATCATTTGGGCTATTTGTCCAAGATGAAACAATATGGTACAACGAAAGAATGTATAATTTCTTTTTAGCAATTGGATTTCTGAACAAATGACATGTATTATGCCTTCTTATGGGAATGATTTATTAGTGGCCTAAAGGATGGCATCTAAGCCCATGTCCTAATGGCTCATTGCCAGACTTGTCTTGAAGCTCATCAATGTGCCAAGGAAGCACAACATGTAGTCTCTTCCCAAAACAAAAAACCATCCTTTATTCCTTTCCCTCGAACCACACATCCAACCCCTCCTTCCACTCCTCTCAATATCCACAAATTAACCAGGGAAGAAATGGTTGAACCCCAACTTAAGGGTCTTTTCTATAACTGCGACGAAAAATTATTTTCGGGGCATAAGTGTAAGGAACAAAATCATTTTATGGCCATTTCTGAGGATGTTTCTAAAGAGGATTTTGATTTTCCCCATTCTAAGGACCTACCCCAAGTAGATGATCATACACCTCCCTCTGATCCACCCGAAGTTGAGCCACTTATCTTGCTGAATGCCCTCACTCATCTTTTTGCTCCACAAAACCTAAATTTAATTGGTTATATTAAGAATCTAAAAGTCATTATCCTAGTTTACAGTGGAGACACACATAATTTTATCCATCACCACATTGCTCAAGAGACCATGTTCTATATCTGTGAAATGAACAATTTTCAAATCATGATTGCTAATGGCAGTTCCATGAAATGCGGGGCACATTGTGAAAATGTGCACCTACAAATTGGTCAATACCACCTGAAATATCATATGTTTTATATTTATATGGGTGGTTGTGACATTGTGCTCAATATTGCATGGTTACACACACTAGGCCCTATTAACACTAAGTAAATTGTTTGGCTGAAGAAACAACTTACAAAGGTAACCACAAAACCACTTTAGAACTGGACACTAGCCTATTCAGTTCATAGAGGGATCTCTCTTGTCACTTAGTCTCTAATAGATATGTTTTCTTTCTAGATTGATGGCTAGGTTTTGATGATTGAAGATATTTTTATAGAGTTTTGTTGGAAAGAAAGAGAAGGATCTATTGGGAAATGGAGTCAACCTTTGAAAATGAATGAAAACAATGACTGGTAGGTGGAACTCTTCAAAGAAACAAAGGCTAAATAGGTGATGAAATTTCAGTTTTTAAATTTGTTGTGTAGAGTGAAAGAATAATGAAACATATAACAAAATCAGAGCACCATGAAAGATGCATTCTGATAAGTTAAGAAGGAAACACAAAGTTTAAATCGTTTGAATCTAAAGCACCATTAAGATAAATTTCAGACCTTTTAATCTCCAATTTAAAAAGATGAAATGAAGATGAAGAATAAGAACACAAAATGTACATACAAAGACTAGAGCACAAACTTCAGGCCACCACCATTAGAATATTTGTCTTGAAAATCTCTAGACTTATGTGTTTGTATTTCATTCAGATTCAATTTTTTTTACAATATCAAGAAAAATGTCCTTGCTTTTGCCAACTCGCCCCCCTAGGATTTCCACACTAGGATACTAGGATTCGAACTAATGCCACCTATAATCATGGATCCGGTTACATCAAAGGAGAACAACTCCTAAACAAGTTACTATAAATAGTAAAGTCAACTTTGACCATCTTAAATGTAAAACAAAAAATCTTATACAATCATAGATCTTGAGCAAAATTTGAATAAGATGTTGTGGTGATTCATCAACTACATATGGAAACCAATTTGAGAATATTTTGTGCGCTTTTGGGTACCTCTGCCACCTTTGCGTAGCAAACTGAAGCTAACGCTGCACAAGTGCTACCTACAACGTTTGCGTAGCGCATTGAGTTTTCTTGAAACCTATGAAATCTTCTGGTGGCATCAGCTTGCTAGAGACCTGTACTTACTTCATAGCTTGAATACCCATCACCTCCTTCTGACCTTTATAACCATGTGTTCTTACAGTACTTGTGTAGCGAGAGCTCGCTACGAAAGTGTTGTGCATGGAAATTTCCTAGACAAAACTACAACTGTGGCTTAGGAGGTGTTTTTAGGCTGTCATATTTCTATGAATAAGAGGTATAGGGAGTGCAAAAAAATTTTCATAACATATCTTGAATATGATAACATCCTCACTCCTCTCCATCTTCATAAATTTTTCACTTTATTACAGTGAACAAAACTTCTAGAACAAACTCAAAACCTGAGATGACCCTTTTCCCCAAAAAGACAAAATTGTGAGGTTTCTTCATTCATATCTCTACTACCTTTGCAAGTAGTTCTAGCCTCCTTATGGGTTCATCATTTAACTGCATTTTTCGTTTGAGATACATGTTTTCCTTTCTTAATGTCAAGTTTTTCACTTACAAGTTTCCTACTTGTCTGAGCAGCGTTGCATTTCTTTTCAATTTTGACTGGGCATTGGAAAGGGATGCACATGCATCATCTATGGTTGGTTTTCATTCTTGAAAGTGTTTCATTATTCTATCCTTTGATATCCTTTTTTCTTCCCTGATCTGGATAATTTGGTCTTGTGCTTCCCTTAAGTTCTTTTTGAGCCATTTTATAGTTTTTTTTCCTTCTCCAGGTGAAGTGTGAGGTTTCTCAATTTCTATAGGCTGGACCTGTGCATATAAAATCACCTTTTTGGCTGAGGATCTTGTCAGAGGAGCTGTAGGTTTGGCCAAAATTTCTCTCTTAGGAATTTTCATAATTTCCCTCCCCTTTGAAATTTCCTTCTTTGAAACTGCTTTAACTGGATATGTTTGAACATTAGGAACCTTCTTAGCCAATTTCCTTTTCAATTCTCTACTCTCCTGGTAAAACTGGGCTATGACATGTTGAGCCTCTTTGAGTTGATTTTTCAGCTCTCTGACTTCTTTGTCCCATTCTCCCGACTGCATTTGGTCTTTATCAATCTCTTGGGTTGAAGGTTCAACAAAACCTGTTTTCAATATAGGTGTATGAAACCTTCTAGCAACTGACCTTGTGTTTGGTCTGCTGGGTGTTTGTGTCTCCTTTGGCTCATCAATGAACTATATCCTCCTACCCTTCTTCATAAATGGATGACTTGGTGAAGGCCCGTCAATCTCCTTTCCTTTTCCTTTTCCCTATTCTGCAACACTTCTTCCTTTTCCACCTGAACTCTTAGAGGCCAATATTTTTGTAGATAAGGGGGTATCTCCTTTGGGTTCTAGGGGGATATTTGTTGAGGGTAAGAAGGAGTCCCAATCCCTATTCAGTTTTCTAAGCTCCTCAACCACTAGCAGTTTTACCAAGGAAAATTCAAACAAACTACTCTTGAGTTGGTCATCCCTGGCCTGGACTTTATCTACCATTTTACCTAAGCTTCTATATAGGTAAAAAGGTAAGTTCAATGGGCTCTTTCCTATGAAATGCATGAGGAGTCTTACATGATACTGGTATACCCTGTCAAACCTACCCTCACAAGTGAAATACATTTGAATTACCCTCAACAACTTATCATAGGAATCCAAAACATACTCCCTAGGGATACTGGCACCAAAATTTTTCTTTCTATACTTAGGATTGAGGAAATCAGTGTAAAACACAGGATCAAGAGGCATACCTTTAAACCATTTTTCTCCTTGTGTTGGGATCTCTTTTGCAACAACTATTGTCTCCTCTGATACTGGAAAAATGACCTCATCAATTGTTGTTTGGACATCATTATAAGTTAGGGAAAACTCCTTTGTTAACTGTAGGTTATACCCTTGGATATTCTCACAAAACCTCATGCACCCTTCCTCCTCAAAAGACACTCTAAATGCAGGGTCTGAATTCACCAAACTTAGACTTTGTGGTTCACACCTCAACATGTTGCCTCCTCTGTACTTCTTTCTCTCTGGAGTTTTCATATCTTGGTTAGCAAGATAAACTTGGGATGGATAAGGGAAGATGGATCCAAAAACTCAGACATATATATTTCATAGCAAAAGAGGAGGGATAGGGTTCGGTCTATTTAGCATTAGGGGCTTTCACTATATGACAAGCAGAATTTTGAGAAGATATTCTAGTATGGAAAAAATGAGTCTTACTGGTTTTTTACACACCAAAACAAATGAACAAAGGATGCATAGAAAGAGTACCTGTAACAAAGTTTGCATAGAAAAAGATGTTACACAGAGCTTGCGTAGTGAGAGACCCTGCTTAGAATTTGCGTAGTGAGGATTCTTTGAATATTATTTCAAGAATAAATGGTTGATCACATGTCAAGGATGCATGCAAACAAACAAAAGGTGGCGAAGATACATGCATGAAATGATAGGAAGAAATTTGAAAGGGAAAAGTAACATTTTTTTATGATAATACTTTTCAAACTCATCCAAGTAACTTGCACAACACATTTGCACAACGCACACATGTTTTTTGTAGTCAAGGTACAACTAACATGAAACATGATCATAAAATCCATGCTAAATTCACCATATGTGATGATGATCATTGATATCCTTTGAAATGACCTTCCCTCCTAGACTTACAACTCAACTTTAATATACCACTTCCCACCTTGTGAAATTATTTCAAACCAAAATGACTTAGAATTATAACTTGACTCTCTTTTGACATGCATCTTATCTTTTATTTGATCAACGACCTAAGGAATTTGAATCATCTTATGAGACAAAACACACACACACACTGTGATGCAATGAGGAATGCCTTGGTCTTCCTAAGACCAAGGAATGACTTTGTAAACTCTGAACAAACTTCCAACTTTACCTTAAAAATAAAGATGCTAACATGCCCCATCACCATGGATTTTAAGGAATTAACCATGAAATTCCAACAAGATGGAAAACAATATCAGCTCCAAGTCATCACGACAAGCTCCCCAGAGATCATTAGTTCCCACTGAATGGAAACACTACTCAAAAAGGGTCATTATGGCATTATTTGTCAACTCCATTCCATTCAAGTAGTTGAGACACCCTCACGTAATGTTTATCCTGACATCCAATATCCCCTCTCCAAACACCAATATGTTTTTGAAAATACCCAAGGACTTACCTCTTCCCTTGGAGCCCATGATCATTCCATTCCCCTTGTCCCTGGGAGTCTTCCTCCCAATGTTTTCCCTTATTGTCACCCCTTTTTCCAAAAGATTGATATTGAGAAAATCATTCATGAATTGCTAGTAGCGGGTGTTATACGTCCTAGTACCAGCCCTTACTCTTCTTACGTAGTTATGGTACTAAAAAACAAAGAAACATGGTGCATGTGTCCTGATTTTCGCTGCCTCAACATAATTACCATCAAAGATAAATTCCCCATTCATGTCATTGATGACCTTTTCGATGAATTGAGTGGTGCTCATTATTTTACCAAACTTGATCTATGTTCTAGCTACCACTAGATACGTATGAAAGAGGTTGATATTCCCAAAAATTACTTTCGAACTCATGAGGGCCATTATGAGTTCTTGGTCATTCCCTTTGACCCGTGTAATGCACCTTTCACTTTAGAAAGTCTCATGAAGTAGGTCTTCCATCATTTCCTTCATCATTTTTTATTAGTTTTCTTTGATGATATCCCCATCTATAGTAAAACCTAGAAATCCCATCTAGCCCATGTGGATCAAATCTTACACTTACTATCTTAGAACAAACTCTTTCTCAAAAACTCTAAATTTGCTTGTGGAGATTTTGAAGTAGAGTAATTGGGACATGTTTTTGGCAAGGATGGTGTATGTGTGAATCCTAAGAAAATAGAATTTATGAAGGATTGGCCTTTCCCTAAAACTCTTAAAATTTTATGAGGTTTCCTGAGTTTAACGTGATATTATCGTAAGTTTTGTTCAAAATTATGGAAAAATTGCAGTGCCCCTCACTGCTCTCCTTAAAAATAATGCTTTCAGTTGGACTCCAACAACTGATCAATCCTTCCAAGACTGGAAAGATTCTATGTTCACAACTCATGTTTTGACATTGCCTGACTTCACCAAGACTTTTGTTCTAGAATGTCACGCTTCTGGAAAAAGTCTTTGGGTAGTTCTCATGCAAGATGGAAGACCTTTGGCTTTCACTAGAAAACAACTATTTGACAAACACTTGGGCCAGTCCACCTATGAAAAGTAAATGTTGGCTCACTAGTACATATTAGAAAAATTGTGACAATATATTTGCGGCGTTATGGACAAAGTTGGCCATACTGTCAAAAAATAGAGGAAGTTCTAATTTTTTTCTCCATATTTCCCGATAACGTTGTTCTTGCGACGTAATACTAAAAAACGTCTCTCTTGCAACAAAGTTCAGAGGACATCGTTCTTGCGATGACGTAAAATTTTCGTCTCACTTGTGATGTTGGTGAAATATTCATCACACTTGCGACGTTGTGGACACTAGGTTTTCCCTACCCCAACGGTCACCTAGTATTTGACCAAGTCAACTTTGACTTGGTCAACTATCGTAGAATTGCGACGTTATAAAATCTATAAATATGTTGCATTTTACGGATTTTGCGACCAGTTTTCTATAATAACGACATTTCAAAAAGGGTATAAGCCGGTCTTCTTGGCGAACAAAAAACAAGTATTTTTTTCAGTATATGTCTATGGGGAAGAATGTCAAAAAACATTAGAGGTGGGAAAAAAATTAAAGAGGGTGAAAAGGGTGACAGTAATGTTATTTCCCTTGCAAAAATTATTGTACTAGATGTCCTGAAAGAGTTTTAATAGAAACAACTAAAAAACATTGTAGAAAATATGGGCACATGGACAAGGGATCAAATGAATATCGTCCCATTGTAATTATATATATATATATATATATATATATATATATATATATATATATAT
>ML784064.1:139386-153415 GCA_009831015.1 Picea engelmannii | reverse complement strand
TCATCTTGTACTTGAACATTTAAGTGGGGTAAAAGGAGGTTTCCCCCTCGAAGAGGCTTATTATCTGAAATTATCTATTTTTCAAGGCGTTGAGTACTTTTCCTGAGGTTTTTCTATGCTATATTGATGTTTGGTTCTTAACACCATCCTTTCCCTTTCCTTCCACCCAAGAATATATGAGAGATAATAAAACTTTACATTAAATCATCACCATCAACCAACCATCACATAAAGCCTGATAATGCTTCGTGAGACTTCTTCAATTTCTGCAATTCTTCAATTGTTGAAATAATCTGATCCTGTAGATAATATTACTCAATGTATTCTCTGAAACTCCTCCAAGTTTCGAAGTTATAGAAAGAATGGTAGACTTTATTCAATTCTAGTTTATTCAGGAGAGCGAACTTGTACAGAATGCCCCATGCTCAATATTTAACATCAGATTTTGAAACTTGCACACAAGAAACTAAAGTCCGTACTCTTTCCAATGAAATTTTTCTCACTTCATTTGGATTCTCTATGAAGAATTTATAATTGTTTTACTCGTAACACATGTTTATGACTAGCTTTAGGACTGGTCAAAAACCCTATCTTCCACAGAGTGTATCTCCATAATTGTAGCGAATCAAGAGCTGAAAATCTTACCACAGGTACCTTGGTATTTATTCTCAATACCATATCAATTTCACCATCTAAATCATTCTATAAGAAAAGTTATAGCGAAAATGGTAAGATGACCTGTAAATAACATACCTTAGAACACATCACCAAAAGACTTCATCCTCCCTTGAAATCCGGCCTTCTTTACTTCTGATTTCCTCTAAAATTCGACTTGTGTGTCAAATGAATGTATAATGATATTTATTTATACCATTTATGTCACTTCCTTTTAACATCAGGGCCGACCTGACACTTTCTTATTTTGTAATTCTTTTCTTTAATTATCTTCAAGGCCTACATGTACTTCCTTCTTCAATTCACTTTATCATCTTCAAAAATTCATTTCTCCTCAACCACGAGGATCCACGTGACATGCCACCTACCACTGGAAACAAAATGATGTATACTATCCATCTATGGGTTTTGTTTCTGCATGTACATTTTCCTTCATGTCCAAATACCTTCATCAATCTTGCGGTCCAAAACCAATGACTAGGGTTGACATCAATGGAATCAATCTTCCAACATTTACTCAGTGTGGCCTATTTTTGTTATCAACAATAGCATTCCTCCTTGGATGTCAATAAAGAGGGAGTACATAATGTTGACAATGATTATTCCACGTATTTGTTTACATTAATTTTTCGAATGTAAATTTTTCATTTTTATTTATTTATTTACATATATATACATACCATGGTAGTAATTTCATGTAATTTCAAACAATTAGGTAAGTACCAAGTTACATATATGAATGTGTATATCGAGCCTCTTATTGATGAGCTACTAAAGTTATGGTAGGACATCACTATGTATGACATATGTAAACCAATTGGGCATAAGAGATTTCAATGTCGTGGAATAATTTTATGGACAATTCATGATGCCCCAGGACTAACACATTTTTGTGGTATGTAACGTTCAATATTGCATGCTTGAATAGTATATAATTAATTGAATATATCATGCATGTTGTTTAAATAATCATTTCGTATATTAATAATTCACATTAATCCATCTGTTACAGGTCTTCAAATAAAGGGTAAATTTGCATGTCCAGATTGTGGTCCTAAGATGAAATCTCGTTGGTCAAAATTTTTAGGAAAGGAGGTGTTTGATGAGTATAGACACTTCCTCTCTAAGAACCATAAGTATCGTACTATTGAAAAAGATCTTTTCAATGGGAAACAAGAGACTAGACTAAAACCACAAAGAATGACACCTCGCCTATGGAAGTTGGAATATGGAAGAATTAATCCTCGAGGTACACATTTTGTTTATGTATCGTAAATGGAATCATGCTTTGAAATTTTATTTTAATTATTCAATTTATTTTACTGCAATTGATAAATAGTGTTCTAATATTTTTATGCTTCATCAATGTCGTCGTCGTGAAGGTAGTAATAATGGGCTTCCACGAGGAATGAAATGTTATCCCAGTCAATTCATGAGGTTTCCTTGCTATGAGGACCTAAAAATAGTTCATTTATTTGATACAATGCAAATCGGGAAGAATGTGACAAAAACATTATGGTGAATCATAGATGGCAGGAGGGATAAAGAAAAAATTGTCAAAATTTGTAATGACATTCGGGAAGCCAATCATGCAATGCAAAGTGTGATCTGATCAAATAATGATGGAGACCAAAATAACCTTTGATGGTTATTAACAGAGAAACAAAGCAATGGTGTAAAAGAGGTCATTCAAAAAATTAAATTTCCCACAGGTTTTTGTTCAAACATAAAGAATATCTTAAGGAAGAAAGGTGAATTTGGTCGGGTAAAAACACATGATTGGCATACCTTCATTAAGGTAATTAATCATTTTAGTATTCATATTAATATATTGGTCGTATACATGTTTTGAGATTTTTAATTTTTTTGTCTAGTTTTGAACAAGTAACGATTCGTTTTTATTGTTACAATATGTTCCACCTCTATCTCTCCCAAACGACTTTTACAACAATGTCAAACAAGTTATATATGATCTTGGAAAATACATGAGGTAAGTAGCTTCAATATATATGCAAAAAAAAAAAGCAATTTTGTGTTGTACTTAATGACATGTGTTTTACTTGTAATGTAATATGTATTATGTTTTGTTGAAACATGTTATTTTCTTGCGTCATGATCTGTATATGGTTGTCATTGAAAGAAATCCATGAAGATGATATAAAGTATTGGAAGAAAGAAATTCCTCAGCTAATGTGTGAAATGCAAAAGTATCTACCTCCAACATTTTTCAATGCACAAGAACACTACCTCATACACCAAGTCGAGGAGATTGAAATGTGTGGACTTGTACACACAAGGTCAATGTGGATGGTGGAGAGGCACTTGAAATCATTGAAGGCTTTGGTTAGACAAAGAGCACGTCTTGAGGTTTCTATGGTGGAGAGATATATGGTATATGAATCCATGGTGTATATTAGTCAATATCTTCGTAAATTAGCAGCACAAGCTATGCATGCAGTGGATTGCATTTGGGATGTGAACTCCATAAAAATTTTTGAAAGGGAGCAATTGTTGGGGAAAGGTACAACGAAGAAAGTGAGAGGTAATTAAATTGTGGATAATTTTAACAAATATAAATTTTCATTTTTTTGTGTATATGATCATACTCATTTAATATTTATTCTTTCATCATTTATTAATATTTACCATGGTTATAACTAATATTTGATATTGGTGAATTGTGATTTTTTGATCGGTCAGTTGCTCAAGATTGGGATGCACTACATTTATACATTGCAAACAATATTGACTAGATGAAGGTATGGATTGATAGATGTAAATAACTTCATGGCGGTAGGTTATCATGGAAAGAACTATCTTAATTTGTTAGAGAATCTCGTCGTAATGGAGATTCTGATGTTACACAGAGGGAAATAGATTTATCATATTGTTTGAAAGATGGAAAGGCAAGCAAATTCACCCATTTTATTCAGTAATTTTATATTATATTAATGTGACTATAGGTGTGTTTTTTTCATATTATACTTTTCAAGTTATATAAATTTGTTTATTATTAATTGACAATGCATCTTTTACATGTCTGGCATATTGCAGTTGAAACACCACAAGGCTATGTGGTGCAATGGTTGTAAATTTTGCATCAAACAGTTGGATGAAACCAGAAAAACTTTTGATAGTGGGATAACTGCAGTATTCTAGGTCACTAATGTTTCCTCTAGGAGTGACAGACGTCCTCGAGAATACAAAAATAGATACTATGGTTTTTTGAATGATATAATTGAGTGTGACTTTAATTCCTTCAAATTAGGTTTGTTCGATGTCAAATGGTATGGGTTACGAATGAAAGAACATGATGAGGAAAAAACCGTTATTCAACATGCCAAAGGATTTCCGATGATTAAAACAATAGTTTTTGAAAAAGCAAATGACCGCTATGTTTTTCAAAGTCAATTTGAACAAGTCTTTTACTCAAAGGTTCCAGGTAAGAGGGATTGGTCATTTTTTGTTAGATGTGATCCAAGAGGAAGGCCATTAAAGTATATTGTAGATTAAGAAGATGATATTGAAGAAGATGATGATGTAGAGCTAGACCAAGAAGAATATGGGTCGACAGATGAAGAAGACGTAGAATATGAACCAGGCGTGGGAGACAATGCGCTAGTTCTTGATGATGATATCGATGAAGATATGCTCAAAAATGACATTGATGATGATATCGTCAATCCTTTCAACATTGTTTCTGAACTAGATGCTAATACAGATGTCAAGTTGGATGATCAAGAAGAATATACAAAATAAGGATGATACAAATGTTGCGTTAGTCGATGAGGTACGTAACTAGATATTTTAATTTGAATGAATTATTCTCTTTAAATAATTTTTTATGCGGGTTAATTATGTGTTTTAAAGTTTTATTTCGTTTTTGTTTTGGTAGTTTATATGCATGATTACTATTTTTCTTTTGTTTATTTTATATTTTATAGATTAGGTATTGGGGAATTGAGAGAAATGTGAAGGGGGGGATGGGCCATATGATCTTCCACCTTCACATGGTTGGCCTTGTTTAGTAGAGAATAAATTATTCTTGAAACCAAGAGAAGTTCATTCATTCATCTTTATACTCAAATATCAATCACAAACCCACTCTATATACCGTCTCATCTCGTCCTCGTTTCGTTTTAATTTTCTTAGTTGAATTTTAAAGGAAACAACTATTAAAAGACATTATACTAGGGATAGAGTACATGATGGGAAACTGTGACCTGTGAATGGGGCCAACATTTAAATTTTTTCAAAATGTTTTTGTATGCATCAAAATTTGACATGGATACTCTCTTCACATTTGACATGCACCGAAATTTGACATGGATAGTCTGTTCCATGTCAAATTTCAAGATAATTCCAACAACAATTCTATACAAGGGAATGACAAACATTGACAATGAGACATGCATGATGAACATTGATGCAAATGTGGATGATCTCAAATATTATGTGGGGACATAATACATCCTTGAGTCTTAAAACCCTCCCATACTATCAAGGCATGTGTCTAGTCTAACCATGTCAAATTTTGACGCATATAGGATCATATTAAAGAAATTTCAACGTTGGCCCCATTCACTGCTCACTATGTGGGGTCGGTGCATGACATTTGTGGTGGGTGAATTGGAAGTTCCATGACATTTCAAGAGAGTTCCAACAAATATTATACATATGGAAATGACGAATGATGACAATGAGACATCCATTATGAAAATTGATGCAAACATGGATGATCTCAAATATTATGTGGGGACATTAGACATACTTAAGTCTTGAAACCCTCCCACACCATCAAGGCATGTTTTTAGTCTAACCATGTCTAATTTCGACACATACATGTACATTTTGATAAAATTTAAACGTTGTCCCCATTCACTGCTCATTGTGCGAGGTCGATGCAAGATGACATTGGTGATGGGTGTATTGGAAGTGCCATGACATTTCAAGAGAGTTCCAACAAATATTATATAGATGGAAATACCGAATGATGACAATGAGACATCCATTATATTGAACGTTGATGAAAACATGGACAATCTCAAATATTATGTGGGGACATCAAACATCCTTAAGTATTGAAACCCTCCCATACCATCAAGACAACTATCTAGTCTAACCATGTCAAATTTCAATGCATACGGGAACAGATTGAAAATATTTCAACGTTGGCCCCATTCACTACTCACTGTGCGGGTTCAGTGGAAGAAATTTGTGATGGGTGTATTGGAAGTTCCATGTCAAATTTCAAGATAGTTCTGAAAATGATTTTATAGAAGGGAATGACAAATGATGACAATGAGAGGTGCAACATGATGAACATTGATGCAAATGTGGAAGATCTCAAAGATTATGTGGGGACATCATACACCCTTGAGTATTGAAACCCTCCCATACCATCAAGGCATGTGTCTAGTCTAACCATGTCAAATTTTGACGCATACATGCACATATTGAATAAATTTCAACATTGGCCCCATTCACTGCTCACTATGCGGGGTCGATGCATGATATTTGTGGTGGGTGAATTGGAAGTTCCATGACATTTCAAGAGAATTCCAACAAATATTCTAAAGATGGAAACAACAAATGATGACAATGAGACGCCCATTATGAACGTTTTTGCAAACATGGATGATCTCAAATATTATGTGGGGACATCATACATCCTTGATTGTTGAAACCCTCCCATGCCATCAACGCATGTGTCTAGTCTAACCATGTCGAATTCTGACACATACATGCATATTTTGAAGAAATTTCAACGTTGGCCCCATTCACTGCTCACTGTGTGAGGTTGATGCAAGATGACATTTGTGATGGGTGTATTGAAAGTGCCATGACATTTCAAGAGAGTTCTGAAAAAGATTCTATAGATGGCAATGATGAATGATGACAATGTGAAATCCATTATATTGAACGTTGATGCAAACATGGATGATCTCAAATAGTATTGAAGCCCTCCCATACCTTCAAGGCAACTATCTAGTCTAACTATGTCAATATTTTGATGCATACGGGCACATATTAAAAACATTTCAACGTTGGCCCCATTCTCTGCTCATTGTGTGGGGTCGATGGAAGAAATTTGTGATGGGTGTATTTGAAGTTCCATGTCAAATTGAAAGATAGTTCCAACAACAATTCTATAGAAGGGAATGACAAACATTGGCAATGAGACAATGAGACGTGCATAATGAACGTTGATGCAAATGTGGATGACAAAGATGAACGTTAAATGAAAAAAGGATACTGGCGATATGACAAACATGCATTTTTGTTGAAACTTCAGTAATGGAAGTGCTTCCATTATAATTCAATATATACCTGGCTATTTTTACATAGTCAGTATATATCTACGAATGTAATTTTGTTTCTACTTAATGAAATTATGAATTTTTATGTGGAAAAAAACACACACACACACATGCATTGATGGTATGGGAGGGTTTCCAAACTCAAACATGACTCAAACAAACAATTCAAAAATCAAATAATATTTGGTTATTCTATCAAACCCCAAAAATAGGGCACTCCTACTCATGTACTTGACCCTTCTTATAAGTGAGATGTGAATGGGGCCAACGTTGAATTTTTTTCAATGTGTTCTTGTATGGACTAAAATTTGACATGGTTAGTCTAGACGAATGCATTGACGATATGGGAGGGTTTCTGGACTCAAAAATGACTCGCACAAACAATTCGACAATAAATAAAAAAAGCCTAGTGCCTATCACCATTAAACAAAGGTAGTTTATAAGTGCTTGGAGGAGGGGGTATCTTAAAATGTATACAAGGGATAAGAAAAGGAAATGGATAAGGTGGTTTCATCTAACGAAATATTGGTATGATATTATGTATTACTCTACCTCCAAAATTACCCTATTTAAAGCGCTATATGGTTATGAACCCCCATCACTGAAGAATTAGGTCATTAAAAATGCAAGTATAAACTATTATTAATCTCTTTTAAAAGAAAATTGACTACCTTAGGTTAAATCTCTCTCTTTTTTGTGGATAAATACATAGTTAAAATAAGCTACCTTAATGCAATCAGTGCTGCATAATAAGGTCTAAATATGGATGAGTTGATGTGATTTTTCCCTCATGAATGAGCAATATACCTGGAATGATCAGTAAATTTCATCATCATAAATGTCATCATTGTTGTCATAGTATTGCAGCAAATAAGTTTCAATGAACACGATGTTTGGAATTGTTATAGCATCTTCTTCGAAACTGTTCGAAAACATGGGAATTTGGCCCATGAGTTTGGTGGAAAGAAGAAGACGCTAGATATAATTTTTTATTTAAATAATGATTTTGTACTAATATTATTTATGGAGCAAAAAAGTACTTAGATGAGAGAAAAAAACAAAGACACGACATAACTACTGAAGCTTTTGCAATTTATCAAGTTTTTATTTTTTGATGTTATTGCATGCCCTTGTAGTACTAGATGTGGGGGCGTGCATCCCAAACAAGTTTTAAAAGAAACAACTTTAGGTTGTAGGATACTGTATTTACTTGTTGGGATAGTATAGTTTATTTACTTGTTAGGATAGTTTATTTACTTTTTGGGATACTTTAGGTTGAAATTTTACATGGTTATACTAGACGCATGCATTTACAGTATGGGAGGGTTTCTAGACTCAAATATGACTCGTACAAAAAATTTGACAACCAAACAACAAGCCTATAGAATAATTAATATGAATGGGACCAATGTTGAATTTTTTTCCAATTTGAGCTTGTATGGACTGAAATTTGACAGGGTTAGACTAGATGCATGCATTGACAGTATGGGAGGATTTTTGGACTCAAACATGACTCACACAAAAAATTTGACAATCAAACAAAAATACTATAGAATAATTGATGTGAATGGGGCCAATTTGAATGGGGCTTGTATGGACTGAAATTTGACATGCTAGGATACCACACATGCATTGATAGTATGGGAGGGTTTCCAGACTCAAACATGACTCAAACAAACAATGTGACAATTGAATATTCTTTGTTTATTCTATCAAAACCCAAAAATAAGGCGCACATTCTCATGTACTTGACCTCGCTTATAAGTGACATGTGAATGGGGCCAACGTTGAAATTTTTTCAATTTTTGCTTGTATGGACTGAAATTCGACATGGTTAGACTAGTCGCATGCAATGACAATATGGGAGGTTTTCTAGACTCAAACATGACTCACACAAGCAATTTCACATCAAACAACAAGCCTATAGAATAATTAATGTGAAGGACTAGATGAATTAATATGTGGTTGGCCAAGTTCAATAGAAAATAAATTATTCTCGGAAGAAAGATAAGTTCATTCATCCCCAACAAGACCAAGATCTACAGGAACTAAGCAATCCTGAGATCCATATCTGTACTAAAACAAAACCATGACCAATATGAGCAAGAGAGAAAACCTGTAGAGACTTTAAAAATTGTATGAGAGCATTCAAAAGTTTCAAATGTGGGCCACTACCAACAAATGGATCGTGTCCTATCAAAACCCAAGATCCATTACCAACAGACCACAGAAGCCACTTTTTCAACAATGATAGAGTTCTAAAAAATTCCTCAAAAAGTTTGAAGCTATAGAGAATTTGTAATTATCCAAACGCATCCAGAAGACCACATCTAAACCTTTAAGGTATTTCATTTTTATATCTTTTATCCATAGTCTAGAACCAAACAAATACCTCTAGATAGATTTGAATGCTAAAGCTTGAGAAAACCAATGGATATTATGAATACCCCAACCTCCAAGAGATTTGGGTCGAGAGATCAAGTCCCAGCTGGCTAGATGGACCAAGTGAGGTATGTTAGTACATCCATATAAGATAAAAGTAATAAGGGATATGGAACCAATTGTAAACCCATGCAAAATCAAGTCTTTCTTGGGCCACATATGGAACTAGAGAAAAATTGTCAAAGGATATGCCAAGATGAGTAAACAAKACCATCTTGTTAGGATGATTATGTATATTGTACTTAATTCTTTTTCAAGAATATGATTTTAAAATATTTGTGAAACACATAAATTCCCATGAGGGACTAGACCACTTGTTTAGGATAGAGAATGGAGTAGAGGAGAAACAGATGGAAGGATACTTCCCCAATGCTAACTTGTTTTAGGGTTAGACAACAATTGGGTACGTGGAGGATGTATATCACTCAAATATGATAAATAATCCTAAGGAATGAATGTTCCAAAGTAAATAAACCTATCACATAAATCATTAAGATCTAAGATAGTATTAGTGAACCTATATAGAATAGTTATGAATGTAATATTGAGAAGATGTGTTTCTCCCATCCAAAATCCAATATTGAGAAGATGTGTTTCTCCCATTCAAAATCCAATATTGAGAAGATGTGTTTCACCCCATCAAAAATTCCCACCTGACAATGTCTTTCGCCCAGATTGACCCATTGAAACGTGTCTTAAGGCCAAAAATAAGGTAAATTCCCCTCTCTGTCCCACATAATAGGTAAAATAATGTTAAAAGTAGTTGTATTTCATTTGTGCCAAAAAATAATCCCACTTATTCTACACCTCTCAAGTCATTTCACAAATTCATACTAGAGTCAAGCTCAACAAGGTCTTATTTCCCTGTTGATTATTCCAAGCCCATTCCCTTGGTCGTGGTTTCGCTAGACAATAGATAGGGATAGTGGGCATCTAATTAATCCATTCATGTGCATCACTAATTAGATGACGAGGCATTTGGCTACCTTAAGAGAGTCATATTTACTCCCGTCATTTACCCATGCTTGGTTGAATTTCTTCACTTTAACATTCATAGCACTGGGAAAAAATCACATTGCGTCAACATCCACAGGGACCATCACAATTCTTTGTTTTAATTAAACAGTCAGATTCCCCTTGTCTGAACCAACTCTGAGTAAACTTCTATAAGGTTATATATTAATTATAATATATATATATATATATATATATATAATTCTTATATCATCTTAAAACCAAACAATAAAATATAATTATTATATAATTTGTATATATATATAAATTATAACATAATAAAAAATAAAAAAACATAAAAATTCAAACACCAAAAAAAACCAAACAATAATCTTACTCCCATGCCAACGCCCATTCCATAGCTACTTAGTAGTTGGAGGTAGAGTGCCACAGCGACAAAGACATAGTAAGAGAGAACCGATCAAAGGGGATTTTATTAGAGCAAGAGAGACAACGACAGAGACAGATCCAGAGAAAGAGAGACAAAGATAGAGAAAGACAAAGCCAGTGACAGAGACAGAGCAAGATTTTCTTCGAGTAAGGAATAAAGCATATATACAGGTAGGAGGTGGCAGGAAAGTAGCGTTTCAGCATAACCAGGAGAAAATATAGGCCATGTGGCCACACTTCTTTCACTAGGGAGACAAATAGGGAAGACAAACAATTTGAGGAGCAATAATGTCCATGGATTGGAGCACCCCAAAAGTGAACAATCGAGAGCATCAACAGAGACATAGTAAGAGCCAAGGGCGAGACAATGACAGAGACAAAGCTAAGGGGGATTTTCTCAAAGCACCAACAATGCCGCCAAAATTGGTATGAATTAGGGTTTTTTCTACCCAAAAATGGGTTTTTTTCTATGCAAAATAACAAATTTTAAGAATATAGGTAATGTGTAGATAGATCACCTCAAAATGGAAGCTATGGGTAAAGATAAACCTTCCACTAGGCTTGCATTTTTTTCTTCAATGTGCTTATTTCCACAAACAAACTTGTCACCAAAATGATCCACATATTCATGTCCACTATTTGGGGCAGCCACAACATCATCATGTTCATCCTCTCCTTCAGTATCATACACTAGAGGGTCTTCAAAATTGACAAAGTAATATTTATTCTTATCCTATTCCAATGGAAGGCAGAGGGTTTAATTACTTGTAAAGTAAAAAACACACATTTTTCTAGCATCAAAACATAACATTTTTTCATTCAGATCTTCCCCATATTTATCACAATGATGACCAAAATTTTAATTGTCATATTCATGAGATATAGTGAAGGTGAGTTAAATTTTATGGCTAATAACATTCATAGCATTTCTTGGACTGGGAACAAAGGTAGGGAAATTATCTTCCATGATTGCTTCCCCAACACAACCTGACCTATTGACTTGCACAATCTCAAAGTTTTCTTCTAGGAATAGAATATCATAGTTATCACTGTTTTCAAATAGTTTCTCCTTGTCCTTTTTGGATTCTCTAAAAGAATTCAGATTTGTAGCATTATTTTCAATGGGGTATCCACCATTGCCATCATAAAAATCATATACATATGTTAAGCCCTAAATAATGGCTCATTACTCCTTAATTGGGGCACATTACATTAGTAATTTTATTTTATTTATGTCGGATTTAGTCCATTAGTTGTAATTATACCTCCTATTCTCCTATATATACCAAGGAGACATTTTCATTTGGAATCATCTTGTAATTGTACATTTATGTGGGCATAAAGAGGTTTCCCCCTCGAAGAGGCTTATTATCTGAATTTCTCTCTTTTTCAAGGCGCTGAGTACTTATTCTAAGGCTTTTCTATGCTATATTGATATTTGGTTCTTAACATATGGTATGAGAGCTCAAGGTCTTGGGGTTTTGTTGCTACATCTGAGACACCTTGGAATTTTCACTATAAATTTTTTTCTACAACGTTTCGGAAGGAAGGACTTGGAGGATATTTAGTAGATGGATCAAGGTACATTGGGTTAAAATTTCAGCTTCCGAGGCCTTATAATTTCGGAGATACAACATGTGAAAGATAGGGTTCTGGAATCATCCTGAACTGATTCATTGTGGAATTTTCGCTATAAAATTTTTCTGTAATGTTTCAGAACTTGAAATCTGGAGGATATTCACATAAATTAGTAAGGTATATGTGGTAAACATTTCATCTTCTGGGTCATCTTACATTTGTAGATACACCCTGTGGAAGATAGGGTATCTGACTAGTCCTATTGACTAGTCTCAAGAAGGTGTTCCTAGAGTATCCAAATTGAGTGAGACTGGTTGCATTGGATAGTGGATAGTCTGTAGTATTTCTGGTATGAGTTTCAGAATTTATATCAATTATTTTGTGCAGGGCACGCTATACAAGTGAGATCTCCTGGAAAGGCCAAAAATCAACAATTTGTGGGGAAGTTATCGTAAATTCCACTTGGCACATCCAATTTTGATCATACATGTGGCATTGTAGAGAAGAAATATCATAGAACTACAAAAAAAAAAAAAAAAAATCATACCCAGAAGGGCTGAAACTTTGGAGATACAACAGAAGAAATATTGTCTAGCAGAACCACCTCAAAATCAAGGTTCAAAAGTGATACTTGGCCAACATGCCACCCAAAAAGGGAACTTCTACACCAAATAAGCCTCCATACAATCCTACATGGACTCTTGATGAAGGTGAAGAAATGTGTAGGGACATAAATGATTTACAAAAGAAGACAATAACAAAAGATGAACTACAAGAGATGATGGAGGGTTTAAAAGGGGAGATCATGGAAGGATTGAAAAATTTCCTAATAGAGAGGACACCTAAAAGTGAAAATGTATCCCATGAAATTCATGACAAGGACACAAGGAAGGTGAATCAAGAATGGACAAATTCCAACTTTGGGTTGAAGACCAACCTCGTTCCTAAGATCGATATGAGGAAGTTTGATGGCAAGGACCTAATCACATGGATACTTCAAATGGAGCAATTCTTTGATCTACATAATGTGCCACATACACAAAAGGTATGAATTGCTTCTTTATATCTAGAACCCAATCAATTTGTATGGTATCGATGGCTTTGTTCTCGTAAATCACTCGTCACTTGGAAAATTTTCACGGAAGAAATGATAGCACACTATGAGGATACAAGGAGCAATACCTTCTTTAATCAATTGATAAATCTCAAGCAAAAGGGTTCAATTACAGAGCACATTAAGAACTTCCAAAGATTGAATATAAAGCTAACAGATATTCCAGATGAGCACTTGATTGATGTATTCATAGGAACTTTAAAGGATAACATTCAACATGAGGTTCTCCTTTGGGAACCCAAATCATTGGAGAATGCATTTAGGGTGGCAAGAAATGTCGAAAGTAAAAATATGGCTATGGCTACTAGAAGGACCAATCCTAACATCTATAGAGAGAATAATGCTCCTTCTTATAAAACACCTCAACAATTGGAGGAAAGAAAAGCAAAAGGTTTATGCTTTAATTGTGACAGCAAGTACAGTAAGGGACATAAGTGTGGTGAGAAGAAATTATTCTACATAGATTGTGAAGAGGAAGAAGAATAAGAACAAGAAC
>ML784064.1:109047-125797 GCA_009831015.1 Picea engelmannii | reverse complement strand
ACTCTTCTCCCTCTCTCCAACTGGTAAGTTGCAGCTTGCCTCTTAGAAATGAGCAAGTGTGTTGTGTGTCAAAGTGAGGCACTAGCCTCTCTATATATACAAGTCTGGCACGTGTGAAGTGTCTTCACTGGTAGGGCCGACTTCTCACTCTGGGTGGGTAAACCCACCTTTATTATATTTTTGGGTCTCAATAATAACTGCTGGGGCCGACTTCTTATTCTGCCTATTACAATTTTCTGTTGATCAATCTGCAAAAGGGGATTTGGTCCTAGTACAATAACCGACATGATCAATCCACAATGGGGATTGATCCTATGAATAATATAACAATAATAATAAGAATACTCTTTGCAGTTACATTATTTCAACAATGTGGACTATAGGGAACTTAATAAAGCCACCAGAAAGGAAATGATTCCACTATATAAGGACTATATGGATAATATTTTTTTAGTAGAATAATTAAGGGATGAGTCTTTCCATCATGCATAATTTTTTTTTATGTGTCTAGTTGGTATTTACATCCTCTTTGTCAAGGTATTCCTGAATTTGTATAGTGTTGGGATACAAATTTTTGCATACACTTTGAAAGGAATGTTTCCTTATGTATTTATTTCAATGATAAAGCATTGTCAAGAGTGATAATAGACTAGATACTAGTTACAAATACTTGTTCATCATCCACTTGTCCTACCCACGATGGTATTTTAGTTTTAATAAAATGTTTAGTAGGAGGATAGAGAGCGAGTCTCTTTTGGGACAATCCTTAAGAAATTTTCATGTCCCATATTCCATAACCAATGTAAATATTTATTGTAGCTAACCATGGTCTTCCAATGATGATGGGATTTCCATTAATGAGTTTATCCTCGGGTTACAACATGATAAAGTATACTAGATATTCCTGGGAGCCTATTGAGATTATCACATCTTATAATATTCCTTCAAGGATGACAATAGACATGTCTATCAACCAAAGTATAGTGGATGTGCGTCTTAAGAATTCTCTCAAATTTTATTAAGGATTGTCTCCTTGTCATTACATTGATTGTCACCTCTAAATATATCAAGGTATTTTGGATTAAGTACATGTTTATGTAGACATCTACTACAAGGATGACTAGATTAGAGTAAATAGGGGCTTTACTATCTATATATGGGTCATCGCAATCCAATGCAATATTAGCCTTCAATTCAAAACATAAATTATTCAAGCCATAAAACCTACCTTTCTCCCTCCATTCACAAATCAATATCAATTATGGATATGATATTTACAAGATCTCATTGAACAACATTTAGATCCATTTCCATAGGATATAAAGTATTTGGGAGTGAAAATATTCCCTCACATCATGATATCAACAAGCTACCCTACAACAGTAATTGTGGGTGGATCTCTTTTCGTCATTCTAGGTCTCTTGATGCATGGTTCCTTGATAATTTTTTTGTATATGGGCACATATTTGATAGCTTAAAGGATTGGAATTTTGACAGATAGAGTTTTTAGTTATCCTGAGAGTTTAGTTTTAAATTGGTTGGATGTCCTCTTTTGTTCAATCCTCTTTAGATAAGGCATTTTTTCTTGGTGCATCTTATTGAAAAGGAAACTAGGTTTCTTCTTGGACATCTAGATTCTAAGTCCTTAGGTGGATTTTCTTTTTCTTTATAGCTTTCAACATTATCTAAAAGCTTCTTCTATGTTCCCACATTGTATTCACATTGGATGTATCTTTTAGTCCCATTGACCTGCTTTTGGGTCATTTGTTGGACATTGATAACATTATCTTATCTTATCTACATCTCTAACAATTGTTAACAACTGACCATGGATGCATTTTCAATTTCAACAAGTTGTTTGGGATTGAATCACCCTCTTCCATATTCATTAAGAATTCACTAAAGTAGGTTGGTCAACTAAAGGAGAAAAGATAATTGGCGTTGTCAATGAAAGTACTTCCAAGAGAGACCAAGATCACAATAAGTCAATGAAATATGTTACATGAAGCATTTCAATAAATATGGTATAGTCATAGTACAAAGTTGTTTTGTTTGCATGCGTGAATCCTATATTAATTAGCGTGTGTTGTTTGTTCTCCTTAGTTGGCCTTAGGATTGAGTCTGTGTCTAATGGCATCAGTTCTGGGGTATTCCAACTAGCATCGTATCCTATTACCGCCACTTGTTGGCATGTGTCATTTGACTCCAAACATACCTCTATAATTCCCAAATAGTATACCAATAGTAATAGAGCATAATACAAGTGTGAAAGAGTAACGTTATGGTAATCATTATGAGCTTACTGTGATACCAACATGATACTAGTAATGAACTAGTTTCATCTTGATTGACTGGTTGTTTCTGTCATTAATGGTGTTATAGGACGTACAAGAAAACATGTGTTTTTCAGATCTATCTTCATTGAGTGATGGAATTTCAGGTAGAATAGAGGAAAACGAGACATCTAGTAGGTCTAACAGGCGGAGATCAACTAGAGGTGAGAATATCAGAACAAAATTCCACAGACGCATGGAATTTTTTCTTGCGAAAGGGGGATCATGTTCTTATGATCATTAGAGCATAGATGAAATTGAGGTTTCCTTGAGGTACAAACATATAGTGAAACGATGGGTACCCAAGGATCTTTCTGAAATAAACATCGATTTTTGTGTAAACAAAAGGATATACCGGATTGCTCCATCGTCATTACATGGTTTGGGGATATTTTCCATGGACAACATAAATTGTTGTTATGATGGATTAATTGAATTGATGGAGTACATTGGACCCTGTTATATCTACAAATATTGGAAATGAATAGTCCAATATACAAACAATATGTGAAGATATGGCTTGGATGCAAATTATACACATCTAAAAGACAATCATCAAAATAAAGGAGAAACTATCTATATTGACGAAAGGCCAAAAGCAATGGGGAATATTGCAGAGTTTATAAATAGTACATGACCCGTGACCACAAATAAGTGACCCAATTTTGTATTTGAGGGGCGTGAAGGAAAACATGTATTTGTATGTGCAATAAAATCAATAGTTGCATGGGAGGAGTTATTGATTGATTACAATTTGAATCGAATAGATACAAATGTTTCATTTATGGGGGCGGTGCGTATACTAATTTACCCAACCTGTAAGAAATGACTCTTATATTTTATTATTTTCATTATTTTATTTACGGTGTTAATCCATTTGGAGAGCTTCAGTTTGTTTACTCAGTGTGGCCTATTTTTGTTATCAACAATAACATTCCTCCTTGGATGTCAATAAAGAGGGAGTATTTATCATACAATTGAATTTATTTCTCATGATAATGATAACGATTCTAATTTTATTGTAACGGGGCAGGTTGATCATGGTAAATCAAAAGCGACCTCAGAACGGGTAAACGAACAATAATTTTTGAATTGCATTTAATGCGCATTTTATTTCTGTGGCGATCAATTATTTTATTTGTCTACATAAATGAATTATCATTTTTTTTTTGAATATGTAGTTGGCATGCCATGATGTTGATGATGGTTCGCTCGACGAATCAATTTGTATGAATCCCCTGACCCTATGGTTTTAATTAGAAAAAATATCAATAAAGAAAACAAGGACCTAGCTCACTTGTTAGATATTCTCGATCAAACTCCTGAGGTCGAAGAAAGGATCAGAGAAGTTATGAAAAGGCTTAGGACATATAAGGTAATGACCATAATTTCAAGTGGTTTTATTTTATGTCATAACATCAATTATGAAATCTTGATTTTCAACTTTTTCATTATCTAAATGAAAAAAAACAATTCTTTCTTATATAGAGATTTTTGGATCTTGTTGACCCCGACATGCATGGTGTTGGTAGTAGTGGCACTGCACAGACACCATAGGGTCTCTATGCAGGCCCTCATAAAGATTCCATGACGTATCAATTCAGATCTCCACCTTCCACACCATTAGGTGGGAGCCATGACACGCACACCGAGGAAGCGGCCACACAGGTAGGCTCTGGAGGTGGTGAAGGAGATGAGGTTGATGATTTAACCAACTATATGGTTGTTTTTCCTAAAGAAAGACGTGTGACCAACATAGGGACCCTTAAGGGAACATTTATGGTCAACAAGGAATGGATTCCATTAAAGTAAGTTAAAGTCCCAGGTAATTTTTAAAATTTTAATTGTTTCATGTTCTCTATGTAGACAAATATAAATCATCCAAATTATTATTTTTAAATTAATAATCATGTAATATTTTTGCATGTAGGGAATGAAGATTTTTATAGGTCCTTGGAGAATAATTCATTGTTGATTTTTGGGCCCACCATACTGGAGAGGTGGAATTCCCAGAATTCCAACCTCAAAAAGGAATTGATGGATTATCTTGAAAGACTTTTTGGTGTAGACACATTTAATAAGACCTTGGCCACTGCCGCAGCTGGCCAACATTTAAAATATATGCGAGAAACATATAGGAAGCACTTGAAAAAAAATGATAGGTACAAGCGTCCTTTGATGATTCTAGAGAGGGAGTGGAAGGCCCTCATTGAGGACACAAAAGAGAAGAAATTGACAGATGAGGGAAAAACACCCTCTGGTCCCAGAAGGTAGATTACAATTTCAATTCAATACCTTCAATGTTTTTTAGATGTAAATAAAATTGTGGTATATATTATCATACTTGAAACTTTTGATGATAGGTTGATTGACACGTCGAAGGCAACAAAAGAAAGGATTTCCAAAAGTGGCTAGCATAGTCTAGGCCAGGGAGGCTACTTGAAGTTGCAGTCACGAATTGTAAGGACCTAAATATCTTATTTGTATCGCCTTAAAACTTTTAGGTAATTGCAATGAATAACATTAAAAACACATACTCTTATGCAATGCAGGGTGATGAGTTTGGTACTGAAACCACGGAGGAAGACCTCCATCCTGGTTACAAGTACGGCTATAAAGATGCAGTTGAACACCGAAAACTCTTGGGGAAGTTACCAAGAACCACTTTGCAAGATAAGGTAAATAAAATTCAATACACATTAACCTTTATTATTAATATAATACAGTCACATTGGATATCATCAATAAATTTAATGTTTTACAACTTTGTTTTAATCAGGGGAGTAGCATTGTCAACGAACGCACTAGTATTGGAGAGAAGTGCGTTGATAGTAGTTTGAAACCAGAAGATGGTTCTCTCATTCCATCCCAATATTCCACGGGGGTGCATCCCCACGATGGTGCTGCGACCGAGCTGGCACATGATGGTAATATGGTTGTATTTTAATCATATACTTAATAATTTTGTAGTTATACATTTTGTACTTCTATTTTTTTTTACTTATACATTTATGATTGTCCTTATAAAGTTTGTGGTCTCAATGGCAGAGAATGTTGTACTTGAGGGTCATACAGTTGAAGAGGATCACATGGGGGAAACCATTCTAGCGGTGTCGACTGCACTAGGTAAATAATGACATTGCAGGTGTTTTTTTAAATATTATTGAACTAGTTCAATGCTATTTAAAAATTGGCCATCTAATTTTTTTCTTTTTTTCTTTTGTAGGTGATGCCTCATCACAACGACCTCCATTACCCTGTGAGTACCCTGCAACTAGGCGTTCTCTGCGTGAGAGGACGCAATCACAATCAGATTTTGAAGAGCACCCAGAGAACGAAGACGTAGATATTGATGAAATGCTTAGGAACTATAGAGCTAAGAAGAAGACGCTGACTAAAAGTATTAAATGATGATGTACATGAATATTTTAATAACTATTTAATCTAAAATCTATTTTCTATGAAATACTTTTTTTTACTTGTTGGGTTGCCAAAATGTCATTCTTTTACCAACCTTTTACTTCACTTTTCACCATATTCTGCTTTCCCGCTGCCTTACATTAAGACCATTTTCATGATTACATATGAGTTTAGACCTATTATTTTCCAAAGCATTAATTTTAGTATTTTGAGTGATTTTATGATTAAATATTGAAAAAATAACATGTTTTCACTTATATATCAAAGTGGGATGAGTTCTATGATGTTTACAGGTACATTTTAATACTCCAACCAAGTCATATGACGAAATAAAATAAAGCATCTTTTCACATCAATTTCCATTCTCTAGTTTTTAGATGTAAAGTGCTTTAGTGTAGTGTATGATGTTATGGAATAGTTGTTACTTTGCTCTTAGGAGAATTGAGCTCACTCCAAATGGATCAAGGAAACATTTTATTTCATTGTAAACATTTGTGAATATTGGCATGTATATATGTTTGTTTTTGCTGTAAATGTTTTAATAGATTTATATGTTGGGTATTGGGGAATTGAGAGTGATGTGTGGGGGGGGAGGAATAAGAGATTCCTCCTTCAAGCGGTTGGCCCTATTCAGTAGAGAATAATTTATTGGAGTCGTTTAATCTTGGAGAAAACCTCCCTCGATCCAACGGAGCAACAACAAACTCAATGTTGACTTCATTGTTGCTACTTCAAATCAAGGGAGGCAGTTTGATCAAATATTAGACACGTGGCTCCAATAAATTATTCTTGAAACAAAGAGGAGATCATTCAGGTATGTTCTAACACTCTTGTAAAAATGCATATTAGAGTAAATAATGCACTACAAATATGAATTGTATTGAGTTTTTAGATATTTATGGAGGTTAAATGATTTTGGCTGGTACTTTAATATATTTCTTCGTCGATTGAGGGAAGCTCGAGATTAATAGAGGGTCATACAGCTGAAGAGAAGCAGGTGGGGGAAACCATTCCAACAGTATTGCTGACCAGTTCATCAGATCAGGTGTGATTGCTCCTTTCAACATAGTTTATATAGCCATCAATCCTAGTTATGTTTAATGTTTATGAATTGTTATGTGATTATTTATTAATGCAGGGTTTTCTATGTGATAATTTATTGAGATATATCATCTGTTTAGTACTTGTCATGTTCTCGCCTTGCATCGAGTAATGGTAGATACAAGTCCATTTATATTGAGAGAAAGAAACCTTGGCTTCCTGTAGGGATTGATGAAGTGTTAGCTCATGCATCTACTACTAGGGGTCCTCCTAGAATAAGGCCAAATGAACTAAGAAAAATTTCCATAAATAGTGTTGTTGTACTATGCCTCCTTTTTTCTAGGCATTGTTCCAGATCATGGAGCATGTACTGTTACCATCCATACTAATATAAATATCATCTTCTGTTATGTTTGTTTCATATTTTTCTTTCCATATCCGTTCCCATAGTTCATTTTTACCTTTGAGTCATCTCATGTACAAAACAACTTATTAGTGATTTGTTTTGAGCCCTAAAATAAAGGACTTTCATTTGACGAACTTCTACAAGTTTGCTCAAATTGATTTCTGGATCACTTTAGGCTTATTTATTGGGCCTAGTTAAGTGCAAACAAATTTTTGTTCATGTTTTCTTACTTACTTCCCCCAATTTCCAACAATAATAAATAATTGGGTTTTAGGTTTCATGACACCCTTCTTCCATTATATAAGGTGTCACGAGTGAAATCATTTTGGGCTTCCACTTAAACCTAGATTTCTCCTTTTGTGAACCAATTTTTGAAAACAAAAGAATGTCGGGTGATCCTTGCATGTTGATCATGAAAACCCAGAAAGTGCTTCAACGATACAATTCTCCTCCTTTATGCAAAGTCACCCGAGGATGATAAGCCTTTGTATGAACACAAAGAGATAAAAAGGAATCAGATCATGGGGACATACACCCTCTGAGAGGTGAGGATGCACAAGGGCAATCTGTGTAAATTGTTGAATGGCCATAGAGCCATGAGCTTCATTTTAACATGAGATTGTTGAAAACAAGGTTGAGTAAGTATTCAAATTGGCTTTCCTATTTGGATTTCAAGGGTAAAATATCTATGTTTATTGTGATTTTAGAGCTATGTGATTACTTTCTTCTATGGATCTATATGCATGTCTATATCTTGTGTGATCCCTTTTCATACACTACTTACTACAACACTTGCAATTCACCATTTTGGTTAACCCACAATTATTATGGTCAATTGGTGTGGGCATTTCTCATTCATTTCGGTTAATTTTTGTTGAAAATCACCTCTTTTTAATTTTGTTGATAGTTCCAATAGTCAAAGAACCCATTTCATCCATTTAATTGGGTTCACGAGATCAATGGCCATAATGGTATAGTTGTTGCAAATCCCCAACCAAATTTCCATTCTTAGTTCCTTATAATCAACAATTGTTTTTCTCTTACCAAACCATTGGGAAATTAATACAGTCATACGTGGAAATGGATAGAGAATTATTTTTGGAAAGTGAATGAGCCACCTATGTTCCCAATCATCCCTTTTAATAGCATCTTGGAAGATCCAATTAGTAGTTGGGCCATACGCCCTACTCCAACCATTCCAATTTGGTCATAGTCACTCTTTCTACAACATGTTGTCTGAGTTACAACAACCAACAATTAACATTGATGTAATTCATAGGTAGCAATGTTCTTTTCCATTGACACATTGAGCTTGTTATGTAGTAAATGCAATGCGCTCCCTTCTTTAATTGATCTTCCTTTTATTTGTTTGTCTTATCTATGTGAAAGAGGGAGGAATGAAAATGGTTTATGCATAATAGAGATTCAAACAAATTACTGAGACTTAAGTGAATGGGTATGCCAATGTCGAACTAAGGTTTAGAGCAGCATAAACTCATACTATTCTCCTTGATGCCACACCCCAGTTAGTTGCACACACCATTAAATTGGACAACCATACATGATGTCTAAGTTAAGAAAATGTTCAAGTGAGCCATTGTTGATGGGAGGATATACAAGGAGAAATAGTAGGAAGTGTTGGATCATTTTAGTCTTTAGCATAAACACTTTGTCATAGGTTGATTGGGAAATTTAAATTGTTGTTTTGTATTTGAGTATATGTGAAATTGTATCTTGCTGGGTAATACTCACACTGAGGAAACAATTCTATTCTTTTTAATATTGGAAAGTGTTACACAAATTTAATTTTTGGTATGCATTTATATGTAAATATATATGCTAAGTGATGGAAATGTCATCACTTATTATCATGGGAATGTGAATGTTTAGTGGTAGTTGGTGTTGGACATAGTGTCATTGGTGTCAACAGTCGATATCATTTATGTGATGATAAGTTGAGATAAAAGCTCAGGAGGGTTAGCGAATGAAGATCAAAGCTCAGAAGAGATGGCACAATGAATTTCAGAAGAAGCGTTGGAGGACTAGTCAACAGTATATGATGACTGATGTCAAACAGTTGGACGATATGCAGAGATTAAAGCTCAGGAGATTTAACGAATGAAGATCAAATCTCATAAGATATGGCGTGTTGAAACTCAATAGGTTTGGCGCGATGAAACTCAGATCAAATCAATATCGTCGATGCGCAATCGCCATATAAACGACAAGGATGAATTGCAAAGAGTGGAAGAAGAATTAAACTACTCGCTAATTACAATCCCACAATCGGTCTAGATCTTCAAATCTCATAAAATCAAACATCTATGACTATGGTTGATCCAACAAATGATCAGATTAAGTTAGATTAAGTCATGACCGTCGGATGTGCAATCGCCAGATCAATGACAGGGATAGATTGCAGAGATCGTAATAAGTATTAAACATTGTGTTATTTCCAATCCCGCAATTAGTCAGGACCATCAGATCTTATAACTTCAAACATCGACGATTTTGGCTGACTCGCCAACAATGCACAAATTCAAATTGCGGAGTTTGGGTGTCGAGTTAAATCACTCGCAAGTTGTGTTTCCGCAATCATCGTCGACCGTTAATCTGCTTCGAAGAGTCCACATCGACCGTTAGATCAAATTGAGTGGAAGGATAGGATAAGCAGGTCAAAAGGTTTGAGAATTTGAATACCCGAATACCCATTGGTCATTGGATCACTTTTGCATGGAAGGACATGATAAGAAGAAAGGTTGAGTTCTCAATTACCCAAATTTCCATCAACCGTCAGATCAAATAAAGTCGAATAATAGGATAATAAAAGTTGGAAGGTCGTTGGATTTAATCCAATGCAAAGCAACATCATAGATAGATCGAGCCATCGATCTAAGATCATGATCGATGAAAAAAATGTAGTTCAGGTTAAAAGATGTGAGGAGGTTACACTTCGGGGAATCTCACTTTGGAAGAATTGGCAACTTGAAAAGTCGAAATACCCAAAGTCATGAAATCCGAAATGAATAAGGACCATCGGATCTGGAGGATATACGATGACCGTTGGATCAAGGTTGTTGGTCATCATATCACCTCAGCAAGGACACATGGCAGACCACGTCAGCAAGGACACATGGCAGACCACGTCAGCAAGTACACATGACATAATAAGATGATGACATGTGTCAAGAGGAAATTGGCACGTGCCATGTCAATAGGTGACGTCAATAAATTACATCACTCCAGGAGTTTCACCACAAAGAAATGTCAAAAGTCTCGAAGGACGATGTTCTGAAGTCACTCTCAGTCGTCGATCTGAGATACCCTTCAGATACTATTATGATTGTTAGATCAAGGAGATGAACATGTGTCACATCGGGAGATCTACATCAGCAGACCACGTCAACAAAGACATGTGGCAGATCACATCAGTAGACCACGTCAGCAAGGACATGTGGCATAGTCAGAGAATGACAAGTGTCAAGTTGAAATCAATATTTCAGGTACGTGCAAATCACAAATATGAGTGACACATGGCAGCTACTCGGCTCGTGACACATCATCAAGTGACGTAAGCAAGTTATGTCACTCCGGTAGTTTTACTTCGGGAGTTTCACCACTAGAAAATGATAAAAGCTCTGAAGTCCCGAATGTCGAAGTCCCGAAGTGGACATGGGTCATCCGATCTGAAGAATACTTCGGTTGCATTCTCAACTGTTTATCAAAACACAATGGAAGGATAGAGTACGTATAATAGATGAAGTCATGAAGTAAACTATGGCCATCCATCTCAATGCTTGAATAAGACCCAATCATCGAATTAAGCCTTGTAAGAATCAAATATGACGATTGATCAGTTTCTGTGAAATAAATGTAAACCGTCTGGTCTCCTCGGGAAATCTGATTAAGAAGTTTTGAAAGGTTTCAATTCCAAAATTTTCGAAGGGAAAAGTGTCGAAGTTACAACAGTCGTCCATTTCAGGAGGTTAAAATCATGATTGTTCATTCACATAAGTGCTCAAGCGTTTGTCTGGCCTAACATCTGGTCACCGTTGTTGGTCATATGATATAAGATTTTTAAAAGGAAATTATAATATGTCATTGTAGTTGGTAAGCTCGTGGTTCTATAATTCTTGGTCACATGTAATGGTTTGAAGAAAGCACCTCTATAGAATTTGGTCTCTGTGAAAATAACAAAGATTCGGGATCAAGTTTAAAGGATGAAATTGATCCATATGTGATCAATTTATCAAAATACTTCATGATAGAAATGATAAAATGGTGATTATAGTTTAGTTAAACGAAGAGGTGCAACGGTCCAAACAAAAGGACACAATGCATCTCAAAATCACACCATTTTGAGGATTATATAAACGAGGAAGAGGTATCAGAAGGAAGCGTATCTACAGTCCAGATAAGAAGATAAAAATCAGAAGCAGAGTTGAAGTAGAAGAATTGTTTGTTCTAATGGGCCTGTTAATATATTATTGAAGATCAAGAACAAAGGAAGTCAGAGCAGTAGTTATGCAATCCAGTATATGTTATAGAAGACCTTTATTGGAGTGCAACAGAGTCCTTAAAGATTAAATGACATAAGCCAGAGAGTAAGAGATGAAGTTTGTCTGCAGATAACCAGAATACCATGCAAGCAAACAATACAGGAGAAGTGTTATACGTGTTATAACTTACATAAAGGGAGGAAGGGCGGAGCAAGGGAAAACAAGCCGAAGTCAAAAGATCAAATCTGATAGGACTTGTGTTAATGGATGCTTGACTCAAAGTCAATGAAGAGCAGAAGAGATTGAATTACATTGTAAAATTAAGGGTGGTTGGGTGGTGCAAGGGCAGGTTGGATCCTGCAGGGGAGTTGGTGCTTCCTTGTCAGTTGTAGTTGACTAAATAGGAGGTTGTAGCCTCCTACCAATTGGTGATGGTGAACAAAGGGAGTTGGTGCTTCCTTGTCAGTTGTAGCTGACTAAACAAGGGGTCATTTCCTCCTACCAGTTGGTGCTGGTGAACAAGGGTGTGGGTGCATCCTGATCAGTTGGTGTTGATTGAAAAGGAAGAATAACTTCCTTCTATATAACTTATAAGAAAAGGAATTTTGCAGTTAATATAAAAGAGTTGGTGGTTTTCCCTGTTGGGTTCCATGACAAATTTTGTGTTCATAAGGGTTTTTTTTTCATCATATATTTCTTAATTGAATAATTAATATGTGTGCTTAATATTGAAGGAATTAATAAGAAAAAGTAGGCAATACTTTTTCACCCACCCCTCTCAGTATTGTTGGATATTCCATCAATTGGTATCAGAGCGAGCTTCCTTTAAGAATAGTCTAACAAACTGAAAGGAAGATCAATTTAAGCACACATGGATGGACAAAATATTTACATTGAGAATGGAAATCCAATACCTGGAAAAGAAGAATAGATGTTTCGGAGTACAAGAATGGAAATTCATCTGAAGGCATTGGGACATGATGTATGGAATTTAGTAATCACTGTTACTTCCCACCAAGTAGAGTAAGGACTCCAGCTCAAAAGAAATCCAAGAAAAGTGACTCAATGGAAATGAATACAATCCTTGATGTATTACCTGATGATGTCAAAGAGAAGATAGGTGAATGTAATTCTGCAAAGGAACTTTGGGACAAGATGAAAGACCTCTACTCAGAAGAAAATTCTAATGAAGCATTTCAATCAAAACAAAGTTCAGTCTACAACAATTCTAGTGATGAAGATTCTTTTGAAGAATACTCAGACATTGAAGCAGAAGTCAATCTTGAAGCTGAGCTTGAGTGTTCTTTGAATGATCTAAGAAAATATAAAAAAAGGTGTAAACAACTAAAGGATCAACTTAAGACTGTTGAAAAATTCAAGAGAGGGACTGAAGCCCTTGAAAAAGTTATCAGTCTACAAAAACTTCCTTCAAACAAATTTGGCCTTGAATATGAACAAGTACACATAGTTAAAGGTTCATGTCCTATTACTCAGATTGATGTTGAAGATGACATGTCTTGTGATGATACCTCCAAAGAATCTTCTCTTCCTCCCATGAAGATGTATAAAATCAAAAGAGAATACGCATAAGAAATTCCTATCAAGGATAAAGAGGAAGACTTAGTCATCAATAAAGGTAAAGACTCTTCACAATATTCTGATTGCAATAATATTGATATTAAAATATCCCCTGCAAATAAAGAAGAAGATTTAGATACAATAGAAGAATGTTCTGTTAACATCTATCCCATGAAATAAGTAGAACAAGAACTATCTAAGATCAAACAGAAAGTTGATTGGAGTCTTTATGAATACCACTATGACCATGATTATTCAGACTATAGTTTTCTTCATGACTACACTAAATAATTTCTTGAAAAAAGTCAAAAGCATTTCTTGGAAATAAAGGAAATTCTCAAAGACAATGAAAAGATCATATCTTAGCAAAATATTCAGCTAGAAGAAAAAGAAGAGGAGATTGAGAAATTAAAGAATGAAATCATTCAAGTAAAAGAAGAAAAGAAGGAAGATGATGAACTTAGCCAAATCCTTGTAGATCTAAAAGAACTAAGAGAAAGCAATGTCAATCTGAAGACCCAACTTGAAGAAACTAAAAGAAGAGAGGAGGTAGTGAGGAAGCAGTTGAACAAAAGGGGAGAATAATGTCATAAGTTGGACAAAGAAGTTGTGAATCTTAGAAAGAAGGTTGAGAAGTCAAACACCCAAGTCAAGTTCTTGAATAACATATGAGATCTTGGATAGTCAGAGATCACCAAATGAAAAAACCAATCTTGGCTACAACAAGGAAGAAATTAGTAATCCCAAGAAACCTGATGCAAGTCTTTCTTTTATAAAAAGGGAAAGCAAGTATGATGCATTTTCTTTATGTTCAAATAATGAAAGCAACATTACAACATTTATAAGAACAGATCAAGGAAGACATCCTGAAGCTACTCATACACCTCAAAGTAAGTTTAGAAGAAAGACACATTCATGGATGAATCAAAGGAAGTATGAGAGTGTTTTTAATGGTTATTGTTTTTCTTGTAATGAGTATGGTCATAAAGCCTTGGATTGTAGGCATCATGGAAGAAAACAAATTGGTAGGTTCAAAAACAATATAAGATGTTGGAACTGCAATCTTGTTGGACATATTGCTACACATTGGTACACTATGAGATGCTATAGTTGTTATGGATATGGCCACAAAGCACATGACTATTGGAACTCAAAAAGACAGTCAATAAGAAATGCTTCACACAATATGACAAGAAGAGTAAATAAGACATGGAAAATAAAATCTGAAGTACCAAACGAGAAATATAATGAAAATATTGCTCCTGAAATTGATGAAGTTAATAATAGGAGATCGGTGGGTGAAACTTCTCAAGTTAAATATGAAGAAGCTTTTGATGCACATAATAGTGACGTTGATGTTGAATATCCAACAATAGAACAACAAGAAGAATTGAGTGATGATTATCTCAAAAATCTTTCAATCCCATTTTAATGGTACACTAAAACTCCTTCTCAAAATAAAAAATATATATATAAAATAAAAATAAAAATAAAATCTATGTCCAGGAAGCTAGAAGGACTATGCTCAAAGAAGAAAAATTATCTGATGGATATTGGAGGGATGATGTAAGCACAACAATAAGCATATTGAACAAAGGTTATCTCAGTATTAATAGTAATAAGACTCCTTATGAACTATGGTTTGGAAGAGCTCCATCGGTAAAATATTTCAAGGTCTTTGGAAGTAAGTGCTGCATCAAAAGGATTGATAAGAATCTCAGAAAATTTGATGCCAGATCTGATGAAGGTATTATTCTTGGATATTCTTTTACCAAGAAAGCATACAGATGCTACAATATTAGGTTACATAATATTGTTGAGAGTGCAGATGTCAAGGTGGATGATATAAAAACAATTGGTATACTAGTTAGAGATCGATGAGAATCGATGGATAGAACCAAGGGTTGTTTGAATAATATGACCTACAATTGTGTTGTGTTCAGTAAGACAACAGTATCCACAAAAATAGCATTATGATGTACAAAATTCTATACATGACATCCTGTAGAGATAAAAAGAGGAAATACCTTGTCAGGAAGAGATACCCTTTTTAGAAACAAAGGGGGAGAATTGTCTGAGGCAAAGAGAGCAGACTGACAAGGGGAGTCATTCAATTTTGGCAGGCAGAGCATGATTGCAGGGGGAGTCACCAAAGTTTAGATAATGATCAGTAGCATATAGACAAACATATAATAAGAGGAGAAACCCTTTGCCATTGATGTCAAAGGGGGAGAGTAACTTCAGAGGATAGAAGCATAACCATAGGGGGAGATTGTGTATGAAGTTGGTGTGTTGCCATCAATGACAAACAACGAGATTGTTGGACATAATGTCATTGATGTATTGTCATTGATGTCAATAGTCGATGTCATTGATGTGATGATAAGTTGAGATAAAATCTCAAGAGGGTTAGCAAATGAAGATCAAATCTCAGAAGAGATGGTGCAATGAATTTCAAAAGAATCGTTGGAGAACCAGTCAACAGTATATAATGACTAATGTCAAAAAGTTGGACAATATGTAGAGATTAAAGCTCAGGAGAGTTAACGAATGAATATCAAAGCTCAGAAGAGATGGTGCGTTGAAACTCAGTATGTATGGCACGATGAAACTCAGATCAAATCAAGACCGTTGATGCGCAATCGCCATATCAATGGCATGGATGAATTGAAGAGAGAGAAAGAAGAATTAAACTACTTGCTACTTACAATCCCATAATCGGTCTAGATTGCAAAATATCATAAACTCAAACATCTATGACTGTGGTTGATCCAACAAACGATCAGATTAAGTTAGATTAAGTTGTGACCATCGGATGCGCAATCGCCAGATCAACGGCAGGGATAGATTACAGAGCTCGTAATAAGTATTAAACATTGTGCTATTTCCAATCCCACAATTAGTCAGGACCGTTAGATATTACAGCTTCAAAGATCGACGATTGTTGTTGACTCACCAACAATGCACAACTTCAAATTGTGGAGTTTGGGTGTCAAGTTAAATCACTCACAAGTTGTGGTTCCACAATCATCGTCGACCGTTAATCTGCTTCAAAGAGTCCACATCGACCATTAGATAAAATCAAGTGGAAGGATAGGATAAGCAGGGGAAAAGGTTTGATAATTCGAATACTCGTTGGTCGTTGGATCACTTTTGAGTGGAAGGATAGGATAAGAATAAAGGTTGAGTTCTCGATTACCCGAATTTCCATCAATCGTCAGATCAAATAAAGTGAAAAAATAGGATAAGCAAAGTTGGAAGGTCGTTTGATTTAATCCAAGGCAAAGCAACATCGTAGATAGATCGAGCCATCGATCTAAGATCATGATCGACTGTTATCCTCATTTTTGGTTATCAAGATGATGACATGATAATGACATGGTGATAGAAGATCTAGCTCTTCTTTAAGATCATTTTCATGAAGAAAGTTACACTTGTCAATCTCTCAAAATCACTCTTTTAGAGACAGTACG
>ML784064.1:81513-97176 GCA_009831015.1 Picea engelmannii | reverse complement strand
TAAGTACATCATCCTTCTTCTCTTGTCCATTCAATACTTTAGAACTAGGGAAAGAGTAGTATTCTGTCACTGTTTGTTCCAGATCCAGGTGGATCTGGGGAGATCGGTTCGTGTCCGCACTTACGGATTTATCCTAAAACATCGACAAACAACATTTAGTTCGGGTTAAAATATGTGAGGAGGTTACACTTCGAGGAATCTCCCTTCGGAAGAAATGGCAACTTGAAAAGTCGAAATACCCGAAGTCCTAAAATCCGAAATGAATAAGGACTATCGGATCTCGAGGATATACGATGACCATTGGATCAGGGTTGTTGGTTAGCATATCACCTCAGCAAGGACATGTGTTAGACCACGTCAGCAAGTACACATGGCATAATCAGATGATGACATGTGTCAAGAGGAAATTGGATCGTGCCATGTCAACAAGTGACGTCAATAAGTTACATCACTTCGGGAGAATTACTTCAGGAGTTTCACCACCGAAGGACGAAGTTTCGAAGTCACTCTCAGTCATCGATCTGAGATACCCTTCGGATACTATTCTGATCATTAGATCAAGGAGATGAACATGTGTCACATCGAGAGATCTACGTTAGCAGACCACATCAGCAAGGACGTGTGGCAGATCATGTCAGGAGACCACGTTAGCAAGGACGTGTGGCAAATCACGTCAATAGACCATGTCAGCAAGGACACGTGGCACAATCAGAGAATCAGAAGTGTCAAGTTGAAATCAATATTTCAGGTACGTTCAAATCACAAATCTGAGTGACATGTGGCAACAACTCGGCTCATGACATGCCATCAAGTGACATAAGCAAGTTACGTCACTCCGAGAGTTTTACTTCGGGAGTTTCACCACTAGAAAAGGAAAAAAGCTCCGAAGTCTCGAATGTCGAAGTCCCAAAGTGGACATGGGTCATCCGATCTGAAGAATACTTCGGTTGCAATCTCAACCGTTAATCAAAACAAAGTGGAAGCATAGTTTAAGTATAACAGACAAAGTCACAAAGTAATCTGTGGCCATCCATCTCAATTCTTGAATAAGACCCAGCCGTCGGATTAAGCCTTGTAAGAATCAAATTTGACGATTTATCAGTTTCCGCGAAATAAATGTAAACCATCTGATATGTTCGGGAAATCTGATTCGGAAGTTTTGAAAGGTTTCAAGTCCAAAAGTTCTGAAGGTAAAAGTGTCAAATTTATGACAGTCATCCATTTCAGGAGGTTAAAATCGTGACCATTGATTCACATAAGTGCTCAAGCGCTCTTCTGGCCTAGCATATGGTCACCATTGTTGGTCATATGATATAAGAGTTTTAAAAGGAAATTATAATACGTCGTTGTAGTTGGTAACCCCGTGGTTCTGTAACGCTCGGTCACATGTAATGGTTTGAAGGAAGTGCTTCCGCAGAATTCGGTCTCTGTGAAAATAGCAGAGATTTGGGATCAAGTTTAAAGCATGAAATTGATCCATATGTGATCAATTTATGAAAAGCCTTCACGGTAGAAATGATAAAACAATTTTTATAGTTTAGTTAAACGAAGAGGTGCGATGGTCCAAACAAAAGGACACATTGCATCTCAAACTCACACTGTTTTGAGGATTATATAAATGAGGAAGAGTTATGAGAAGGAAGTGTCTCTACAATCCAGATAAGAAGATAAAAATCAGAAGCAAAGTTGAAGCAGAAGAATTGTTTGTTCTAATGGGCTTGTCAATATCTTATTGAAGATCAAGAACAAAGGAAGTCAAAGCAGCAGTTATGCAATCCAGTATATGTTATAGAAGACCTTTATTGGACTACAACAAAGTCATTAAAGATTAAATGATAGAAGCCAAAGAGAAAGAGATGAAGTTTGTCTACAGATAACCAGAAGACCATGCAAGAAAACAATACAGGAGAAGTGTTATACGTGTTATAACCTACATAAAGGGAGGAAGGGTGGAGCAAGGGAAAACAAGTCAAAGTCAAAAAGATCAACTCTGATAGGACTTGTGTTAATGGATGCTTGAATCAAACTCAATGAATAGCAGAAGAGATTGAATTACATTGTAAAAATAAGGGTGGTTGGGTGGTGCAAGGGCAGGTTGGATCTTGCAGGGAAGTTGGTGCTTCCTTGTTAGTTGTAGCTGACTAAATATGAGTTTGTAGCCTCCTACCAGTTGGTGTTGGTGAACAAAGGGAGTTGGTGCTTCCTTGTTAGTTGTAGCTGACTAAACAAGGGGTTGTTGCCTCCTACCAGTTGGTGCTAGTGAACAAGGGTGTGGGTGCATCCTGATAAGTTGGTGTTGATTGAAAAGGAAGAATAACTTCCTTCTATGTAACTTGTAAGAAAAGGAATTTTGCAGTTAATATAAAAGAGTTGGTGGTTTTCCCTGTTGGGTTCCACGATAAATTTTGTGTTCATAAGGGTTTTTTGTTCATCATATATTTCTTAATTGAATAATTAATATGTGTGCTTAATATTGAAGGAATTAATAAGAAAAAGTAGGCAATACTGATTCAACCNCTCTCAGTATTGTTGGATATTCCATCAGCTGGATTAGAGTGCTTGACATTTTTTGCACAAACAATTTTTTTGTTGATTTATGACCACCCAGTGGGTTGGATCTTTATTGGGCACTCATCCAGACCTACACATACCAATAGAATATTTTGGAACCAATTGTAAACCAAGAACCAGATTGGTTTCTCCATTGTAGAGAGTGTATTGACCTCGGTGATTAAAAACTGAGAAACTAACTGAGATTGTTGATTAGTATTTCTTTGTTACCTAGTCGTTGTGTGCATGATACACCAAGAAAAAAATCCTCGTAATCCACTGAGGATAGAGATATCTACATAATTCTGAGAACACATACAAAATTTTAATTGTGCAAAGCATCCTTGTTGGTGAAGTATGTGGATTGTAAGTCCCATGTTTACAGATCACAAACATGAATGTATCTTCTAGCAATGTGTGAGCCTTTGAATCTCTAGTTTCACAACATGGACTTAGGATGGTTTTGGGAAAATCAAAGAATCATAGCTTATACATATTAAATTATGATAGTGAGGTAGGTGCACGAAATCATATCCATTCCTAGAAAATGCAATACATGGGTGGAGCTAAGTTAATGTTATGTAACGAATGAAGAAAAAGGAATATGAAGAAGAAATAGGAAACCTAAATAGTATTGTCAAGCATTCAAATTTCCCAGACTAAACATTAGGAACCCCTTAGTTATTCTACCTCCATTTCATGATGCAAACTTGTCATGTCAAAGACTAACAACCCATGTTAGAGATAAACCAGTAGACTTGTGTAAGGAAGTAAAATATGAAACAATGTTTGAGGTATTGTTAGTTGTACAAATATCTTTTGGGTAGCTTTGCTATGAGTGCAATGCACTTAAATTGGTTTAGGAAAATGGGAGAATACTAAGCAGTAATTCCATATGCATAACCAAGAAAACCAATAGCTAAACTTGAATCTTAATTAACAACAAAAAAATAAGGTCAAACACCTTACTAAAAGACCTATTGGATCTAAAAATGCAATCAAAAGAGTAGAACAGTAAGAAAAATTTTGGATTTTATGTTTTACGATTTTGTTTGTTTTTTTTTTTTTTTATGTACAGGACAAGAAAATCTATGCACTTTCATGGTGGGTGCCATTTACAATTTTGAAAGGTTTGTTTCTTGTACATGCAAAATGAATTCTGATCCTAACTATGAGATGAATTTCAACATGAAGAAAAGGTACTAGAAAACCTATACTAGTAGTTAGGCTCAAACAATTATCTAGGGTAGAAAACATTTCAATAAATCGTTTTAAGAGGAATATACTTGATGTCCTAAAAATATCAAAATGGTTGAGCCAAGAATCCCAAATTTTGTGATGAAGGATGAGATTGGAAAGCAGATTTCCTCCCCACTTTTTAGAAGAAATGGAAGACAACATAAGCATCGTTGTTATCCTTAAATGAAACCTCATTATTACAATTGGTACAATATGGAAGCTAAGTAGTATGGATATCTATCTCAATTAGAATAACATGGTTAGAGCATCTCCTCTCTTTAGTCCAAGACTCATGATAACCATCATAAACTAGAGGAGAACTTAGGTCAAAGGGAGTGAGATTTTGGGTTGTGATGGGGTTGCAAAAATTAGAGCTTCCACCGAAACAATCTTAAGCTAAAAAACACTTTCCTTAACATCCTCCTTATATAAAAAGGTATCAATATGTATTGAATTAGATAATGAGAAGTGTGAACTAGTCTTTAGCAAACTATCTTTGGGGGAAACCCAAAGTTGATTAGATCCATCATTGGGAACTTTAGGCATTTTCTCACTTTCTTCTAGGAAGCAAATGTCATCCAAATGGTAGGTTCCTAAGGGATCATCATAAATAAAATCACGATGACCAATGGCATAAGAGTCCAAAACCTTTTTTGGACTACGTAGAGTACATACCCAGGAGTATTTATCATATTTAGGACAAGGTTGATTATAGAACTATGATACCTTATGGTTATATTTGTTTGCAAGGAGATCATGATTAGGTTTCTGATTTTCAGGCTTGTTATCCCCGATTTCTAGGGATAACTAGGAGATCATGTCTCGAGGCCCACAGGTCCTAGACATGGAGTACCGAGAGCAGGATTGACCTGAGCATGGCCCTGGAGGGCCCATCCTTCTTCTTCTTCAGCAGACCTGTCATGCCAGCAGCAGCAGCATCCATCACCTTTGGCTTGGACTTGCATAAGAGAAGACTCTTGCTCCATGAGGTAATTGGTCCAGGTATCATGGTATGTGTCATGTTTGATCATTATAACTTTCGGATATATGCATCAAGTTCCTTACATTTCTGACAACTTCTTGGATCTTACACTAACCCACTTGACCATGGTTGGGGGGATTAACGGGGTGCCCTAGCAAGCTTGTATCCATAGGTTTTGGTTAGCTACCAGGGGGGATTTTGAAGAGCCATCATCCGCTCCCACCATATTATCATTTTACATCTTATCTCCTATTAATCTATCCCATTCCCCTAGTCCGGACATTAGGATGACCTATTTGTGGGGTTACACTTTATCCTGTGGGAAGAAGGGGCTAAAGGCCCAGGGGGTAAAAGCAGCTGGTAAAAGATAAAATCCATAGAAAATAGAACATAGAGATGCCTCGCCCAGGGATCCCCGAGAAGGCAATAAAAAAGCCTCTCGATAAGAAACAAAAGGGACCCGAAGAAAAATAATAAAACAATACCTAGCCAAGAGGATGGGGGGTCTCATCACGATCCAACCCATTATGTTCATAGGTATCTAGCGGTATGACATTGCCATTATTTGGTTACCACGCCAGGGCAGTGACCCCTGGTTGCATGGCCAAGGGAAAGGGGGTCTCATCACGAGCCAACCTTACCATTTCTGCGAAAATACTCGTGGGTAACACTGTCAGCTCTGGTCACCACGCCAAGGCAGTGTCCTCTAGTTAGACCTTGAAATAAAAAAGAAACAAAAAGAAATAAATAAAATAAAGAATAAAGGCAATAAAGGGCTTGGAAAAAATTGCATCCATGACAGGTACAACTCGCCTCCTACAAAGGCACCCATGGATAATATCCACTCCTAGTTTTCACTATGTTTGGGCATCCTTAGACCACACCACCTCGTATTACATGGTTTGGATGATATCCTTTGGGAACTTTCCTTTTCTTATGGATGTTGGCCCAATAGGTTACCTTGCCTTTTTCTTCAGCTTTGTATAGTAGGTCAGTGTAATGTCTTTGAGTTATTAGATGATATGCTAGGGGTCTTATGCATGCATTTGATAAAATTAATGATGAAATATGATTGACATTGCTATGATCCCAAGGACTAATGATCCCATGGAGGGCGAAGTTTTTGATGTGCAGGACCATACCCGACGGACAGGTACCAGGGGGATCGGTACACATGGGGAGATGATCAGTTCAGACCTCCATGGGGCTAAAGATCCCATCAGATGGTTGTTGGGACCTCATCAGGAGAAGAGACAGGATGATGATTGATCGAGCCTTTGCACACAAGAGGCAGGAGGACGTTTTCATCCAGGACGCCTTGGTTGAACCCAGCCCAAGGGGATTGACCCACTGCATGTGGAACGTGTTCTTTCTAATGCCCCAGGACATCATCTAGGAGCCATGACATCACCTCCAGTGAGTGGTACCTTGACAGAGAAGTTTTGGCACGTGTGGCAAAGTTTGGAGGCCTAGAGGGGGCCAACGTTTGCCTTCTAGTGCTGAGTTTTGCCCTAAAAAGGACCAACGTCTCCCTCAGAGGGGCTAGACGTCCTGCTTACTGCTCATTTAGGCTTTTATTTAGCAGTTAAATGTAAAAACAATATGATTTTTAGTAGTCAACCTTGTCGGCTGTTTTAATGACCTAATTTTTAAATTAAAGGTCATTGGATGATATAAATTGAGGATGTTTTCCCTCATTTTGAATATAACACAAATCACTCTCTTGTCAGATCTGAATTTTGCGCCCTACTAGGGTAGTTTTGTTGTCAAAAGTAAGGCGCACTTGCTATTGGAAGGATATTTTTGGCATTTATGGCATTTCTCTCAAGGAAGGTTTACAACTAGGGTTTGCTTGTGCTTTTCTTCATGACATGTAAGTGAATTTTCTTGCAAAACTTCTTAAATGAATGGTTGTAGGTATAATTTCTTGCATTTGTTTATTGTATTTCTGATTTAAAACCCTAGGTAACAAGCACACAAGTAGGTTATTGTTACATGTCCCCTTGTTGAGAAATATTTTTCAGCCATTGAAGAAAAGAGATAGAGCCTAGTCGTTGCTACACTTGTCTTCTTTCTTCTGAGCTAGCGTTGAAGTCTATAAGTTGAAAAGAGGAGACGTCCTAGGCCAAGATTGCCTACACCTAGGGTTTCACCTTCTAGGGTTTGAAAGCCTTGTCATTGCAACACTTTCTCCCTTAGATTTATGCTTTAACCTAGCCGTTTTGCCAAGTCAATTTAGAGAAGGAGGAAAGAGCACGAGGCCTTGCTTAAGCAACACCGGAGTGAGCCTCTTTCCCCTAGGGTTTTGATTCTAGGGCCCTGCCTTTGCAGCACCATAGAACCCTACCTTCTAGTCTCTAAGTTATCATCCTTCCGACACCTTGTGCCCTTATTTTTGACTCCATATACCCTAAGGCACTGATTTGATCTCCAACGTTGAATCTTTAGTGTACAAAATAACTCTTTAAACCCTAAATCTTGAAACCCTAACCCTAACTAGGGATGATGTCATAGTTGGTTATTTTTGATGCAGCTAGCTTTTGACTTTTATAAGCAATTGAGTGATGAACTAAAGCATTTATTGATTGATGTGTTGATTGAATATATTGTTGGCTTTGTCATCTTGATAGTTATTGATGAATTAATGCTCTTTCCATAGATAATTGACAAAACGTTGATCTCATTGATATCTATTGCTTCACATTGCTTAAATTATATCATATGGTCATATGAAGTGCTAACCCTTTGTATATAGCCTGCATATATATTTTTCTATTGTTGCTTTGTTATGGGAAGGTGTTCTCATTTGGGACTATACTTCATTATTGGCTGATTAGCCGGACCTTCTATTTTTTGGTGGTAACCTGTGAGGGGGAAACTTTAACTCTGACCTTATATTTCAGCCTCTTCAAAACCCCAGGTTGTCGGGGACGTCTCCCCTGGGATAACCTCCCTAAATAGAAAGAACCTCCCCATTGTGGTGACATTGGGTGGGGAAGGTTCATGTTTCGCCAGTTTGACCCTTATCCTTTAGCCATTTGACCTAAACTACAAACTGTGCGATAAGATTTTGGCACCGCTGTCGGGGAACACTGAGTCAATCTTCCTCTACGACAAATATTTTGGTAAGCCTTGCCTCAAATACCTTTCTCTTACAAGCTTACCTGGTGACTCCACTAAACTTTATTCCCCTTTTTCTTTGGTAGTTTCAGGAAAACTATCTCGCGATTCCACTAATATTCCTTAGGGTGCCACATTACTTTCTGTGATATTTTCAAGTTATGGGATCATGGAACCCTGGGAACAAATGTATCCGAATATGGATTTCAGAAGTTTTCAAGGATACCCAAATTACTTTGATACAAAATGGCTAGACAACTCTCCAACATTTTTGGGCCTCCCAGCTCCTCACATAGTAAATTTTTTGGAGTATTTGAACGAGATAAAGTTGGGAGGAGAGGATGCTCTTATAAAGTTGTTCTTACTCACTCTGCCATCCTACTTACAAAATCATTTTAAGAGTTGTTGCAAGGACAGGGGTATATCATCTTTCATACACCTCATTAGTAGGTTTATAGACCTTACTAAGCCAAATTGCCAAACGTATGAAGATGTCCTTCAAAACCTCATGGTAACCTTACACCACAAAGGATTCACCACTGAGATTGTAGAAGATCTCAGGAAATATTATCATGATCAATACTAAGAATCCTCTGATATAAGAGACGAGGTTTATGAAGACCTTTGTCAACCCCTTGAAGAGGGGCAAGACCTCTCCCATAATCCAATAGAATGCAACGAAGATATAACCAGAAACGTGAATTATCAGGATGAAGCACCAGTAATCGCTCTTTAGTCTGATGAAGTTCTCCAAGATCCTGTCCCTCCTGCACAAGATGAAGAGAGTGAGGTAAGTCATTTTCATTCTTTTGATGATACCTTGTTCTATGACTCAGAAAATGAAGGAGAAATGGAACCCTTGGACAAGCTAGATCCCCTATGTCTTGAGACTGAAGATGTAGAGGCAGGTTTTCCACCTGATGAAGCTATCCAAATACTTGAAGCTCTTTCACAGGAAGGAGCAAGCAAGGTAAATTACTCCCCCTTCCAAGTTTTTAGTGGTTCTTTACCTTATGACACAGAGAGTACAAAAGTATTGGATGTTTTGACTCCTCCATGTTATGATACTGATACTGACATAGCTGATTTCGACGAGTTCATACTTGTTGGGAGACATAGATGGGATGCATTTAGTTATGATACAGATCCTATCTATGACATAAAAAGTCATCTTCAGATGTTGCCCTTGCAATTACCACAACAGATTACTTTTGACCAGTGGCAACAAGGAGATGAGATTTTTACTGACTCTCCACAAACACCCAAGGTTGACCGAGTACAACATTTGCCTGATGATTTCCATTCTTACCTTGAGGCCTTTGATGAGTACTCCTCCAAGCACTTAGACTTACCCTATGAATATGACTATCAACCGCCACTATGCTCGGATTTTGATACAAGTGAGAACATTGTTTGCCTGAGGAAAGTCTCTCATGGATTTTCACTCCAGCCACCTGTTGTTACTTTACCGTGCTTGTCCATTAAAGGTGTGCTTGGAAAGTATATTTTTAATGTTGAGTTTCCTCTTAGGCAAACCCTGAACTCCAAGGGTTGGTTGGATACTGCATGTTTTAGTCAGTTTTTCAACTTTCCCTTTATAGTTTTCCAGTCGTCTACTAGATTTTTGTCGATCCCTTCTTTGACCTCAGAGCGTGAGGATGTCCTAGGTAACTAGTTTGCAGGTCCTTTGAGTCAGTTTTCTGAACCTTGCATTTTACATGACCCTTTCTTGAAGTGGATTGAGTACTTTCCTCAGAGATGGACTTGGCAGGATTTTATCCCTCCCACCTGCCTCCATGAGTTAGACTTTGAGATTCCTGATGATATGATATATATTCTAACTCATGACATTTTTGTGCTTGATTTATCACTGTTTTGGTTTATGATGAAGCACAAAGGCAGGTATCGAGGAACGTTGTTGGGTTGGCTTCACTGGTTGTTTGACTACAACAACATGCAGCCAACAGGTAAGTACAGGTAAGTATTTCACTTTCTATTCGCATTTATGATTACTCTATATACATATATCTATATTTGTGGGGTGGCAATACCACCCCACCTTTGTTACCGATGCCCTATTCGAGTGTGAGAAGGTCTGCAGGTTTATTCCAGAGATGCTGAGGTTCTCATGTGCTCTACGGTGAGAACATGTCCCCGAGTTGGAGCCAGATGTTATCCCCGATTTCTAGGGATAACTAGGAGATCATGTCTCGAGGCCCACAAGTCCTAGACATGGAGTACTGACAGCAGGATTGACTTGAGCATGGCCCTGGAGGGCCCATCCCTCTTATTTTTCATCAGACCTATCCTGCCAGCAACAACAGCATCCATCACCTTCGGCTTGGACTTGCATCAGAGAAGACTCTTGCTCCATGAGGTAATTGGTCCAGGTATCATGGTATGTGTCATGATTGATCATTATAACTTTTGGATATATGCATCAGGTTCCTTACATTTCTGACAACTGCTTGGATCTTACACTAACCCACTTGACCATGGTTGGGGGGATTAATGGGGTGCCCTAGAAAGCTTGTATCCATAGGTTTTGGTTAGCTACCAGGGGGTATTTTGAAGATCCATCGTCCGCTCCAACCATATTATCATTTTACATCTTATCTCCTATTAATCTATCCCATTCCCCTAGTCCGGACATTAGGATGACCTATTTGTGGGGTTACACTTTATCCTGTGGGAAGAAGGGGCTAAAGGCCAAGGGGGTAAAAGAAGCTGGTAAAAGATAAAAGCCATAGAAAATAGAACCTAGAGATGCCTCACCCAGGGATCCTCGACAAGGCAATAAAAAATCCTCTCAATAAGAAACAAAAGGGACACGAAGAAAAATAATAAAACAAGACCTAGCCAAGAGGATGGGGGTTCTCATCATGAGCCAGCCCATTATGTTCATAGGTATCTAGCGGTATGACATTGCCATTATCTGGTTACCACGCCAGGGCAGTGACCCTTGGTTGCATGGCCGGGGGAAAGGGGGTCTCATCACGAGCCAGCCTTATCATTTCTGCAAAAATACTCGTGGGTAACACTGTCATCTCTGGTCACCACGCCAAGGCAGTGTCCTCTAGTTAGACCTTGAAATAAAAAAGAAAGAAAAAACAATAAATAAAAGAAAGAATAAAGGCAATAAAGGGCTTGGAAAAAATTGCATCCATGACAGGTACAACTCGCCTCCTACAAAGGCACCCATGGATAATATCCACCCCTGGTTTTCACTATGTTTGGGCATCCTTAGACCACACCACCTCGTGTTACATGGTTTGGATGATATCCTTTGGGAACTTTCCTTTTCTTATGGATGTTGGCCCAATAGGTTACCTTGCCTTTTTCTTCGGCTTTGTATAGTAGGTCAGTGTAATGTCTTTGAGCTATTAGATGATATGCTAGGGGTCTTATGCATGCATTTAATAAAATTAATGATGAAATATGATTGACATTGCAATGATCCCGAGGACTAATGAGCCCATGGAGGGTGAATCTTTTGATGTGCAGGACCATACCCGATGGACAGTTACCAGGTGGACCGGTACACATGGGGAGATGATCAGTTCGGACCTCCATGGGGCTGAAGATCCGATTAGATGGTTGTTGGGACCTCATCAGGAGCAGAGACAACATGATGATTGATCGAGCCTTTGCACACGAGAGGGAGGAGGACGTTTTCATCCAGAATGCCTTGGTTGAACCCAACCCAAGGGGATTGACCCACTGCAGGTGGAACGTGTGCTTTCTGATGCCCCAGGACGTCATCTAGGAGCCATGACATCACCTCCAGTGAGTGGTACCTTGATAGAGCATTTTTTGCACGTGTGGCAGAGTTTGGAGGCCCAGAGAGGGCCAGTGTTTGCCTTCTAGTGCATAGTTTTTCCCTAAAAAGGGCCAATGTCTCCCTTAGAGGGGCTAGACGTCCTGCTATCTGCTCATTTAGGCTTTTATTTAGCAGTTAAATGTAAAAACAGTATCATTTTTAGTAGTCATCCTTGTCATCTATTTTAATGACCTAATTTTTAAATTAAAGTTCATTGGATGATATAAATTGAGGATGTTTTCCCTCATTTTGAATATAACACAACTCGCTCTCTTATGAGATCTGATTTTTGTGCCCTACTAGGGTAGTTTTGTTGTCTAAAGTGAGGCGCACTTGCTATTGGAAGGATATTTTTGGCATTTATGGCATTTCTCTCAAGGAAGGTTTACAACTAGGGTTTGCTTGTGCTTTTCTTCATGACATGTAAGTGAATTTTCTTGCAAAACTTCTTAARTGAATGGTTGTAGGTATAATTTCTTGCATTTGCTTATTGTATTGCTGATTTAAAACCCTAGGTAACAAGCACACAAGTAGGTTATTGTTACATGTCCCCTTGTTGAGAAATATTTTTCAGCCATTGAAGAAAAGAGATAGAGCCTGGTCGTTGCTACACTTTTCTTCTTTCTTCTGAGCTAGCGTTGAAGTCTATAAGTTTAAAAGAGGAGATGTCCTAGGCCTAGATTGCCTACACCTAGGGTTTCACCTTCTAGGGTTTGAAAGCCTTGTCATTGCAACACTTTCTCCCTTAGATTTATGCTTTAAGCTAGCCGTTTTTCCAAGTCAATTTAGAGAAGGAGGAAAGAGCACGAGGCCTTGCTTAAGCAACACCGGAGTGAGACTCTTTCCCCTAGTGTTTTGATTCTAGGGCCCTACCTTTGCAGCACCATAGAACCCTACCTTCTAGTCTCTAAGTTATCATCCTTCCGACACCTTGTGCCCTTATTTTTGACTCCATCTACCCTAAGGCACTGATTTGATCTCCAACGTTGAAGCTTTAGTGTACAAAATAACTCTTTAAACCCTAAATCTTGAAACCCTAACCCTAACTAAGGCTGACGTCATAGTTGGTTATTTTTTACGCAGCTAGCTTTTGAATTTTATAAGCAATTGAGTGATGATCTAAAGCATTTATTGATTGATGTGTTGATTGAATATATTGTTGTCTTTGTCATCTTGATAGTTATTGATGAATTAATTCTCTTTCCATAGATAATTGACAAAACGTTGATCTCATTGATATCTATTGCTTCACATTGCTTAAATTATTTCATATGGTCATATGAAGTGCTAACCCTTTGTATATAGCATGCATATATATTTTTCTATTGTTGCTTTCTTACGGGCAGGTGTTCTCATTTGGGACTAGACTTCATTATTGGCTGATTAGCCGAACCTTTTGTTTTTTGGTGGTAACCTGTGAGGGGGAAACTTTAACTCTGACCTTATATTTCAGCCTCTTCAAAACCCCAGGTTGTCAGGGACATCTCCCCTGGGCTAACCTCCCTAAATAGAAAGAACCTCCACATTGTGGTGACATTGGGTGAGGAAGGTTCCTGTTTCGCCAGTTTGACCCTTATCCTTTAGCCATTTGACCTAAACTACAAACTGTGCGATAACATTTTGGCACCGTTGCCGGGGAACACTGAGTCAATATTCCTCAACGACAAATCTTTTGGTAAGCCTTTCCTCAAAGACATTTCTCTTACAAGCTTACCTGGCGACTCCACTAGACTTTATTCCCCTTTTTCGTTGGTAGTTTCATGAAAACTATTTGGCGACTCCACTAATATTCCTTAGGGTGCCACATTACTTTCTGTGATATTTTCAAGTTATGGGATCATGGCACACTGGGAACAAATGTATCCGAGTATTGATTTCAGAAGTTTTCAAGGATACCCAAATTACTTTGATACAAAATGGCTAGACAACTCTCCAACGTTTTTGGGCCTCCCATCTCCTCACATAGTAAATTTTTTGGAGTATTTGAGCGAGATAAATTTGGGAGGAGAGGATGCTCTTAAAAAGTTGTTCTTACTCATTCTACCATCCTACTTACAAAATTGTTTTAAGAGTTGTTGCAAGGACAGGGGTATATCATCTTTCATACACCTCCTCAGTATGTTTATACACCTTACTAAGCCAGATTTCCAAACGTATGAAGATGTCCTTCAAAACCTCATGGTAGCCTTACACCACAAAGGATTCACCACTGAGATTGTAGAAGATCTCAGGAAATCTTATAATGATCAATACCAAGAATCCTCTTATATAAGAGACGAGGTTTATGAAGACCATTGTCAACCCCTTGAAGAGGGGCAATACCTCTCCCATAATCCAATAGAATGCAACGAAGATATAACCAGAAACGTGAATTATGAGGACGAAGCACCAGTAATGGATCTTCAGTCTGATGAAGTTCTCCAAGATCCTGTCCCTCTTGCACAAGATGAAGAGAGTGAGGTAAGTCATTTTCATTCTTTTGATGATACCTTGTTCTATGACTCGGAAAATGAAGGAGAAATGGAACCCTTGGACAAGCTAGATCCCCTATGTCTTGAGACTAAAGATGTAGAGGCAAGTTTTCCACCTGATGAAGCTATCCAAATACTTGAAGCTCTTGCACAGGAAGGAGCAAGCGAGGTAAATTACTCCCCCTTCCATGTTTTTAGTGGTTCTTTACCTTATGACATAGAGAGTACAGAAGTATTGGATGTTTTGACTACTCCATGTTATGATACTGATACTGACATAGGTGATTTCGACGAGTTCATACTTGTTGGGAGACGTAGATGGGATGCATTTAGTTATGATACAGATCCCATCTATGACATAAAAAGTCATCTTCAAATGTTGCCCTTGCAATTACCACAACATATTACTTTTGACCAGTGGCAACAAGGAGATGAGATTTTTACTGACTCTCCACAAACACCCAAGGTTGACCAAGTACAACATTTGCCTGATGATTTCCGGTCTTAACTTGAGGCCTTTGATGAGTACTCCTCCGAGCACTTAGACTTACCCTATGAAGATGACTATCAACCGCCACTATGCTCGGATTTTGATACAAGTGAGAACATTGTTTGCCTGAGGAAAGTTTCTCATGGCTTTTCACTCCAGCCACCTATTGTTACTTTACCGTGCTTGTCCATTAAAGGTGTGCTTGGGAAGTATATTTTTAATGTTGAGTTTCCTCTTAGGAAAACCCTGAACTCCAAGGGTTGGATGGATACTACATGTTTCAGTCAGTTTTTCAACTTTCCCTTTATAGTTTGCCAATCGTCTGCTAGATTTTTGTCGATCCCTTCTTTGACCTCAGAGCGTGAGGATGTCCTAGGTAACCAGTTTACAGGTCCTTTGAGTTAGTTTTCTGAACCTTGCATTTTACATGACCCTTTCTTGAAGTGGATTGAGTACTTTCCTCAGAGATGGACTTGGCAGGATTTTATCCCTCCCACCTGCCTCCATGAGTTAGACTTTGAGATTCCTGATGATATGATATATATTCTAACTCATGACATTTTTGTTCTTGATTTATCACTGTTTTGGTTTATGATGAAGCACAAAGGAAGGTATCGAGGAACGTTGTTGGGTTGTCTTCACTGGTTGTTTGACTACAACAACATTCAGCCAACAGGTAAGTGCAGGTAAGTATTTCACTTTCTATTCGCATTTATGATTACTCTATATACATATATTTATATTTGCGGGGTGGCAATAGCACCCCACATTTGTTACTGATGCCCTATTCAAGTGTGAGTAGGTCTGCAGGTTTATCCCAGATATGTTGAGGTTCTCATGTTCTCTACAGTGAGCACATGTCCCCGAGTTGGAGCCAGATGTTATCCCTGATTTCTAGGGATAACTAGGAGATCATGTCTCGAGGCCCACAGGTCCTAGACATGGAGTACCGAGAGCAGGATTGACCTGAGCATGGCCCTGGAGGGCCCAT
>ML784064.1:62558-78830 GCA_009831015.1 Picea engelmannii | reverse complement strand
GAATTAATGCTCTTTCCATAGATAATTGACAAAACGTTGATCTCATTGATATCTATTGCTTCACATTGCTTAAATTATATCATATGGTCATATGAAGTGCTAACCCTTTGTATATAGCCTGCATATATATTTTTCTATTGTTTATTTGTTACGGGCAGGTGTTCTCATTTGGGACTATACTTCATTATTGGCTGATTAGCCGGACCTTATGTTTTTGGTGGTAACCTGTGAGGGGGAAACTTTAACTCTGACCTTATATTTCAGCCTCTTCAAAAACCCAGGTTGTTGGGGACGTCTCCCCTGGGCTAACCTCCCTAAATAGAAAGAACCTCCCCATTGTGGTGACATTGGGTGGGGAAGGTTCCTGTTTCGCCAGTTTGACCCTTATCCTTTAGCCATTTGACCTAAACTACAAACTGTGCGATAACAAGGCTCATATTCATTAGAAAAAATTAGGCTTCCAAATCGATCATGCTCGAAAAAATTATCTATCATATCATCAAACTAAAAGTTGCCAGTGTTTACATCAAGATCTAGATTTATCTTTATATGGTGGAATATTTTTGTATTTGAAATACTATCGGGAAGAGAATTTTGTGAGTTATTTCCATTGTTGAATGTTTGGATTTTTTTCTGGCCAAAGAGAGAGTTTTTAAAGGAATGTGTCTAAAGTTGGACTATTACAAGGCCTATGACAAGTTGGAGTGGAAAATCATTCTCCACGTGCTTGAGTGTCTAGGCTTTGGGTCAAAGTTCATATATTATGTCAATATTATCTTTTCCAATGCTTTGGTTATTGTGTGTTTTAATATATCCCTTACTTATATTACTCCTCTTAGCAAATCAATGACGCAGGGCTACCCTATAGCCCTTGATTTATATGTTCTCACATCTGATGCCTTGGGTTATCTATTATAAAAGGTAGTTTACCAAGGTAAAGTTACTAGCCTTCCCCAGTAATAGTTAATCAACTACCATTATGTTTATGAACACCTTTTGTAAAGCTTCTAAAGAGATACTACAAGAGGATGAAACCTCTATGATACTTATTGGATTAGACGATCACCCAGGGTGGATTCCTTCCCAATGGCAATGGGTTCACAGGGGGGAAATCACCAAGTATCTTGGTATTCTATTTAGCATTGACATGACTCGAAATAAGATGTGAAATCGGGTTATTAATAATCTTACAGTCTAACTTGAATACTAGAATAGTCAGGACCTTTCCTTAGTAGCCAAAATCCAAGTGGGGGACAAGATTTCCAGTTTAATGCATATATATTATTTGTCTCTTTGGCTTCCCAACTAGTAGGGCTACAATAAAAATCTATCTTAAAAGATCTATTTTGGGTGAAGAATAAAGGGGGGAAATGTATACCTATGGTCAAGTGGTTGGTTTGCACTAGGAAACCACAAGATGGAGGACTTAACATTCCTCATTTGGCCACTTATGGCCCTACCTTGGTAGCAAAGTGGTTTCTTAATGCCACACAGGGAAATGAATTATAGAAATAGATCATAAGGGACAGACTTGGCCATCTTTTAGTGAAAGGCTATAAATTGCCTAATATTTTCTTTGAAAATGTCCTTGTGGTTGTACCTTTTTTTTTTTAATCCATGGTAGCTTCAGTCTTAAACTCCTCCAGAGGGATTAACAAAAAATAGTCACAACACTTCATTGGAAGCCTCAGGATTTCCAAGTTGGAACCAACATCAATGGTTATAAATCATGGTGGTATCCTTTGACCAAAAAGGCCCTCTGCCCCTCAGGAATCCAAAGTTGGTTCCCTTTAAAGAGACTTTAAAATAAGGGTATATGCTCTTTTGCAAATTTGTGGGATACCACTTCCAATAATTGGAAACCTTGGTCTTTGATCAAAGAACAATTCCACTTACAAGAATAAGAAAAATATATTATCCTTAATTTGACCAATAGTCTCTCCCAATAATGGTTTGGTAAGATCCATTTTCACCCCTAGGTCTTAAGGCTACAAGACTAGTGTTAGGAAAAGGTGTTCCCCCTTGATAGTCCTTCTACTAAAAGTTAGTATCATGCTCTTCATCCTTGCACTGGTGATGACATGTATAATAGGATGAATAATATATGGCCTATCTCTCTTGACTGGAGAGAGTGATAATCTCTCTTCACGGAGCTTAAAACAATCTCTTATCACAACAAGATGAAGGCGTTTAGATGGGGCATCCTAGAAGGAGGCTTAACCTCTTGTGCAAGACTCAAAAAATATAAATTAGGGGATGGTAATTGTCCTTTTTGTTATGTTAAGGAGACCACACTACATGTGCTTTGGTTCTATCAGATTACTCAAGATATTTGGTGTAAAGCTAGATCAAATTTATATTCCTTTATAGTGGCTAATAGTTGGAAGGAAAGGCTTATAGGTCTAGGAATCCTTGTTGATAAGATATTCAGTATGATTATTGTTAATATGATCATATATTATCACATTTTGAAGACTCGGTGTAAATTTCTATTTGAAGAAGGGTTCTTAGTCAATGTTATTGAGACAATCTCTGATATCATTTCCATGTTCTTATTATAGTTGCAAGCAGAGTAAGTCAAAATGATATCCCTTCTGAGCAAGAAAATAGAATGTTCTTCTTCATAGGTAGAAAAAAGCTACAAGAGGTTGAGCTTAAGGATCTCGAATCTTGAAGGTGGTATTTATAGGCTACTTAGGTCTCTCTTCTCAAGTCCTGGTCATATCCTTGTTGGATCCTCTCAAGAAGTGTAAGGTTATTCACACAATTCCATTGATGTGGATTGTGAAGAATATGGTCCAATGGAAGTTCCTAAGGATATTGGCCCTCGGTTCTAGATTAAAAAATATCTAAGAGGTCTTCCGAAGTCCATAATTTCTCTCCCATGGAGTCCTTGTCATTGATATATAGCTGACCATCACTTCACCAACGTTACCATCCATCAGTATCCAGACATCCATAACGTCACTCCCATGGCATCCTTATAGTTGATATATAGTTGACCGTCACTCCACTGAAATTACCATATGTCGGTCTTCTGATGTCCATAATGTCGCTCCCATGGCATTCTTATCATTGATATATAGCTGACCGTTGCTCCATATACATTACCATCCGTTGGTATTCCAATGTCCATAACGTCGCTCCCATGGCATCCACGTTGTGGAAACCGATGAAATGGGACATCATAATTCCGATGTCTCCGGCGTCGTTGTAGCGACGACTATATGGGGTTTGGACAATCAAATCTTAGATGACACGTGTCCACATGAAATTTCTCAACAAAGACGATATCTATGGCGTCAGAAAAGTGACATCATGTGAAACGATGTTTGAGGGGGTCTGTTGTTTTTTGTTCTCCCGACAATATAAAGTGGCAATTGTGTCAAACGCACCATCGGAATTTGACCCAAATGTACCAATGGATATTCTACATGAAATATATCTCTGGCATCTTTACTTTCTTGGTCATTTCTTCCAAATTAAAATAGATCATCACAACCTAAAATATTTCTTGGAACAATGAAGGTCATCCTCAAAGCAACATAAGTCGTTGACGAAAATGTTTGATCATGATTATGAGATCATTTACAAGAAATAAAATAAAATGTTCTTGCTAATTCCCTTTCAAGGAAATATGAGGAGGAAGGGTCCCTCTTCTCACTCTCCTTCATTCCATCAGATTGATTAAAGGCATTTCGTCGGGAATTGTTCCAAGATCCCAAATTGTCTCTCCTAATTCAACAATTTCAATAAGACCCTCCAACATCTTCAAGATACTCTTGAGAGAATGAAGAGATTTGCTATAAAGGTCTTTTGTATTTAAGAAAACAATCTCACCTTAAATCCATTGTGCTCTCTGAAATTCATTCTTCACCAACAACAAGGCATTCAAGTTTTCACAAAACATATGAAAGGATAAAACGTTCTTTTTTCTGGGAAGGCATGAAATACGACATCTACACTTTTGTGGCTGAAAGTGATACTTKTCAACACAATAAGGGTGAAACAGTYAAGATTCCAGGCAAACTCCAACCTCTCCCTATTCCACCTGCTATATGGATGGATATTTCTATGGACTTCATTGTGGGCTTACCCAAATCTGGAAATAAATCCGTCATCATGTTTGYAGTTGATCGCCTTTCCAAATATTCTCRTTTATGTTCCCTCCAACACCCATTCAAAATATCCACCGACGTGGCTCAAATTTTCWTGGATAATATGTTCAAACTTCATGGAATGYGCCACTCTATTGTCTCCAACCATGATCCAACTTTCACTAGAAAATTTTGGTAGGAATTGTTCAAGCTCCTGGGAACCCAATTGCATCTCAAGACTGATGGTAAAACTGAAKCTGTCAACAAGTGCYTGGAAACATATTTYAGGTGTTTYGYGTCTAAAAAMAAACTCAATGGAMTTASTGRTTWCCACTCCCTGAATGGTGGTACAACATCTCTTACCATACTRCCACTYGCATGTATCCATTTGAAGCGGTCTACTGTCAAAATCCACCTTTTGTCTTCTCCTACCATGTTATCTCCAAGGTCCAAGAAGTCGACAAMACCCTTACAGTCCGAGATGGAATTCTCGGTACCCTAAAATAAAATTYAGTCATGGCTCAAAATATCATGAAGAAACAAGTTGATTAGGRTCGTTCAAAATGCCTATTTACTRAAGGAGACCAKGAATTTCTTCGTCAACAACCTTATAAACAAACATCACTCAAATCAGATCATTTTCAGAAACTCAATCCCAAKTTTTATGGKCCTTATACCATTCTCAAKAATGTGGGGCTTRTGGATTACAATTTATCTCTCCCCARTCACTCTAAGYTCCATCCAATTTTTCATGTTTTTTTCCCTRAAGAAAGTGATTGGAACCAAGTGCYAGATTCAAACTAGTCTCCCTGAGTTGGATGAAGAAGGCTCCATTTGGTTGTAGCCCYAAGCAGTCTTGGACCACMRTGAGTGTCATSTCCRTCAGTAAACCATCAAGGAATTTTTAGTTCAGTGGAAGGATAGACCACCAGAGGATGCCACATGGGAGCCCGCTGCCATTTTGCAACAATTTCCTCATCTCAAGCCTTGAGGACAAGGCTATTTTTTCAAGGGGATGGCATGTTAGGGTCCTAACCTACCTAACCCCTCAAGTAGATAGAATAATATGTTTTAGATATAATAAAGGCTGACATTAGTAAATAATTCCTATGTAATAATGTAAACATGTCTAGTTTAAGAAGACTTAATATAAGATTTTTCTTCTAGAAATATCTTCCTCTAGAATGTTCTCTAGAATATGGAAATAGTATAAATAGGAGTAGAAGGCATGGAAGATTTGTGTCTTGAGAATCATTTTTTATTTTAGCTCTACTCTACTATAGGTTTCCCCCTTGAAGAGGCAAGTGAACTTGGATATCAATATAATAAATGTATCATTTCTAGAATAAATTGTGTCCTTGTGCCCTATATTTTGTTGGTAATTGTTATAAAAAGTATATTTCTTCTCTCCATAATACATCTGGTACCGTACAAAACCTTAATCCATTGAATTGTATTATATTACAACCTTAATTCCTTAATTGGAATTATTAAACCATGGGTCAAAAATCTCATGCCCAAACCCCCCAAAACAGACCAAAAAATTGCATAAATTTTTTTGGGGGGACTCTGCCCCTCCTGCAACTCCCTCCTTGTGCTAGGAACATACACATTGTGCATAGGGATAACCGTATAAATAATATAACACATACCAAACACTAGACTTGCCTGATTATTATAGCAATCGAGCACATAAAGAAACCAAGATAAACTGAAAGAGTTCTCTGTATTGTATATTAATGAGAAAGAAAAATATTTCTTATATAACATTATAAGCAAGTTGAGTCAATCCACTTTAAGAATGTGGTAAAAGCATAAAAAATATAAAGTCGAGTTGAATTTATTAATTCATAAGTCCAATATCTAATTGACTGATAATATTTACTTTAACACTCTCCCTTAATGGTCAATCTATTAACTATGCCAAGCTTATCCCAAAATTTTACATATTTTTCTAGACCCAAAGACTTGGTTCTACAGTTTGGTCCTCTGTGGGACAATATTGTAGCTCGATAGATACATCCTCTACAAGTTGTCTGATTAAGTGGAAATGTACCTCAAAATGTTTGGTATGCTCGTGGACGACTGGATTCTTGGCAAGTTTGATCACCCCTTTATTGTAGTCACATAATAGGGGCATTGGATCTATTTGTTGCATTTGCATATTTGAAAGCTTCCTTTTGATCCAAATTGCATCACAAGATCCTTTCATTTCATCTCGATATTGTGCTTATGTTGATGAAAGGCCTACTGCATGCTACTTCTTGTTGGTCCATGTGATTTCACCTATGCTAAGGCTAAAAACATATCCAGAAGTGGATTTTTTTATCTTCGAAAGAACTTGCCCAATCTGAATCTGTATACCCACACAACCTAGGGTCTTTGATATTGCTATACATAATTCCAAAGTCAAGTTTCCCTTTCACATATTTCAACACTCATCATGTTGCAATCCAATGCTCTACATTGGGTGTTGTCATGAATATGGAAGTGTAGCTCACAATGAAACTCAAATCAGGTCTAGTGGATATAAGATATATCAAGCTACCCACTAGTTTCCTATATACTGGCTCATTAATGACCTTAGAGTTAGTCTTGGTTGAAAGTTTCAACTCTTTCTCCATAGGTGTAGACGATATTTTGCAATTTTTCATTCTAAACCTCTCAAGCAAACTCCTGGCATGTTTTGTTTGTGAGACAAAAATGTTACTACATGTTTTCCAAACTTATACACCTAGACAATAATGTAGGAGGCATAAATCAGTCATGTCAAAATCTTTTCTGATATTGGATTTGATCTATTTTATAACACTTTCCTCACTACCTTTTATAATGATATCATCTACATATATGACGAGAAGGATGATATCATTTCCAACACTTTTGACATACATATTGGAATCTAATGGAATTTGTTGGAACCCTTGTTCATCCAAGTATCTGTCAATCTTGATGTACCATGCCCTAGGTGCTTGCTTCAAACCATATATATCCTTCTTTAGTCTGCAAATCAAATGCTCCTTCTCTGAACCCTGAAAACCATGTGGTTGATACATGTAGACCTCTTCTTGCAAATCGCCATTAAGGAAGGCACTCTTCACATCCATTTGATGGATATTCCAACCAAATAGTGCTTCCATGGCTAGAACAAGTTGGATGGTGCTCATATTTTCTATAGGAGAAAAGGTCTCCTCATATTCAATTACTTCTCGCTGAGAGAACCCTTTTGCAACCAACCATGCTTTGTACTTGTCAAGTGTACCATCTTCTTTGTACTTGACCTTGCACACCCATTTGTAACCAATGGGTTTCTTCCCTAGTGGTAGAGCTGTGAGGTCCCAAGCTTGATTTTTCATCAATATCTCATGTCCAGTTGCCATGTCCTTTTCCCATTTAGGTCTCCCTTTCACCTCCTCAAAAAATTGTGGTTCTTAGATTTATTGAACATTGACCATCATAGCAAGGTTGACCATGTTTGGTCCTTTTTTTTCTCTTCCCTCTCAATGATCATCCCTTGATCATTTCACTTATCCATACATCTCCAATGGTGGTGTTCCACCACTTGGGTTTCTTCTTGGGATTATTATCACCTTCACATGTATCTATGTCATATGAATTCTCTATGTCTTTTGAATGGTTATTCAAGCTATCTGCATCAGAAATTACCAGCCTAGAAGACTCCTCGTGCTCATAATCTCCCCCCCCCCTTTTGGTGGATTTTCCTGAAGCTTGGCACTTAAATTGTTACCAACCATTGGCTACTCGGTAATTTTGAATCCGAGAGAAGTGTGGAAAGGTCCAACTTCCTTGTCAACAACAATATCTCTACTGAATATCACCTTCTTGGTGTCAAGATCAACCAACCTATAGGATTTATGATTGTCGTTGTACCCTATGATCATCCTAACTTTTCTCTTTGAATCTAATGTGGCTTGCTTTTCATCTGGAATCCAAGTGTAGGTAGTAGAACCAAAGACTTTAAGATGTCTGACTTTGGGATTTCTTCCAGACCATGCTTCCTATGGAGTCTTCTGCTTCACCATCATTGTTGGAGATCTATTCAACAAGTATATTTTCGTGAACATTGCCTCCACCCAAAACCCATTTGGAACACACCTATTCTACAACATACACTTGTCCATCTCTGTGATAGTGCGGTTCCTCCTTTCAATCATTCCATTTTGTTGTGAAGTGTAAGGTGCAGTGAATTGTCTTTTGATCCCATGTTTAGCAAAAATTTTATTGAATTATTTGGAATAGAACTCACCACCATTGTTGGACCTAAGAGAGGTAACGTGACAACCCGAATATTTTTCTACTAAGGCTTTGAACTTTTGAAATTCATTAAAGACGTTAGATTTCAGTTTCAAAAAATACACCCACATTTTCCTACTATAATCATCAATGAACATAAGGAAATACTTGGCACCGATGATTGATGGCATGTTCATTGGTCCACAAATGTCCACATGAACTAGTTGAAGGACTCTTTGTGCTCACCATGCTTGTCCTTCATCAAATGGTTCTTTGTGATGCTTACCTTCCTAACGAGCTCCACAAACTCCTTGAATTTGTTGTTGAATGTCTGAAATTCCATCTACCATATTCTCTCGTGCCAACTGAGAGAGATAGGTCAAGTTGAGTTGTCCATACCTCTGATTCCATAGTGTAGTGATATTTGATGTACTCTTGGTTGCTAGTGCATTCTCTCTAACTTTTCCAATATCCACCAGTCTAAACAATCCATGGTTCTTTACACTAAGAGAAACATTATTATTGGTCTCCTTGTTAACTATGTAGAAATTGTGATTGCTAAATTTGACATCTAGTTGGGGGATGTGCCACATAATTTGACTAACTAGAAGAAAATTAAGCTCCATACCTAGCACATAGTATACATTGAAGAAGATGACCATTTTTCCTCCAAAGAAAATCTACACATTACTTTTTCCAAAGACTATGTACTCCTCACCACCACTGAAGATCACTGAATCCTTGGAAGAACAAGGCATGTACTATCTCAACCAATCCTTCATGTTGGTGAAATTATGTGATGCACTTGAATCAATGAACCAAGAAGATGACCTATATTTATCTTCTTGTGTTGTGGCCATAAATGCATAGAAGGTCGACTCGTTCTCCTCTATACACTCTGTGACAAGAGCCCATTATTAAGGCCCTCCTTGTTTAGTTCTTTGGTCATCCAACCTCTTTCTGTAGTGCTTCTTCATATGACTGTAACTGCCACAATAATGGAATTTGATGGTCTTTTGATCCTTGGTGACATCCGCACTGCTGCTTTGTCTTGTCTTATTGGCCCATTTACCTTTGCCCTTTAATTTGGCAACAAAGGCCTGCTCAGAATCCTCTGTATTATGACTACTATCGAAATTTTTCTTCCATCTATCCTGTTGTAATGGTTTATTGCAAAGCTCATCAAACTTCAGGTCAACATTCGTGGAAGTGATGTTTAGGGTCTCAATAAAGTGCTCGTAAGCACGCGGTAAAAATTTTAGTTTGATTACCACCCTGTCTTTCTCCTCCATCTTTCGATTAATGGCCATCAACTGTTCACGGATATCTCTGATCTTGAGAAAATGATCCTAAAGGGATGGATGCTCATCCATCATAATTGAAAACAACATGCTCTTTAGGAATAAGACTATGCCTTTGTCTGATATCTCATGTAAATATTTCAAATGTTTCCAGATTGTTGATGAAATCTTACCTGTCTAGACCTCTATAAGAATATCATCTTTCACAGACAACTTAATCAATGTCAAAAATTCTCTATATTTCTCATCAAAGTTTTCTCGGTCTTTAACTACAACTTCAGGCTGGGTAAGTTTACCAAGGACAATATTCACAAGGCACCTATACTAAAAAATGGTCAACATATTTTGATTCCATGTGTTGTAGTTCTTTCTTGTGAACCTTTGACTCCCTTCTAGCATAATGTTGGGTAAATATGCCATGTGTGAAGGTTAAAAGTAACCCAAAAACAAAGTAAAATGTTGAAAAACTTGTAGATTTATAATAAATTTTCCCCAAAACAGCCCCAAAACAGCCCCAAAACACATAGATCTAGGAAAATATGGTTTCAGTGGAACCATTTTGGTTCTTCAATGTGATATTCTAGTGATCCATTGATATGTCTCTATCGACACCAATACCTAGGTCTTTACGCTCACACAGAATTTATGGCACCCAGACTACTAAATCCACAAGAGTGGAAACCTTATCTTTCAAAGTCCCGACACTGTTGAAATTACTTCAAAAATACTAAAGTTGCAAGAGTGGAAACCTTGTCTTTCAAAGGCCCGAGACTCTTGATACGGCTTCAAAAATACTAAAGTCATAAGAGTGGAAAAATTGTCTTTCAAAGGCCCAAGGCTCTTGATACGAATTCTAGAACATCGGGCTCTGATACCATATTACGAAAATCGAGCACATAAAGAAACCAAGGTAACTCGAAACAGTTCTCCGTATTGTATATTAATGAGAAATAAAATACTTTCTTATATAGGATTACAAGAAAGTTGATTCAATCCACTTTATGAATGTGGGATAAATAGAGAAACACACTAAAGTGAAATAAGACATAAAAGCATAAAATGATCTAAAGTCAAGTTGGATTTATTAATGCCTAATTCTAATATTTAATTGACCATTATAAGCTAATATTTTCTTTAACACTGAAACTCTTCATTGGCAATGGTTAACACTATGAAATTCTCTCCATTGGTGATAAATTCAATGATTTGCTCGTCACTTTCAAAGACCTTCCAATTTGTGATCTTATTTGGAAGAGAAGGCATGTAGAACAATTCAATCACAAAATTGCTCACTTCAAAATCCTCTAATGGAGACAGTCTAGAGGCAATCATTGCAATAGAAACAACCACTACATTCTCGAAATGTGGGAAAACATAAATGTTGAAAGCATCAAAGTTATCAATCAATTTGTGGACTTCCTCCTGTTATTTTTTTTGATGAGGAGAGTTACAATGTATCATGTTTTTTATTTTCCTGATAATTATTTTATAATCCTCAAACACTTTTATTTTCTTAATTTTAAAATCTATGGTGGTTTTTAGGCCCTGTACAAGTGCCTCATATTCAATTGTTTTATCAGTATAGTCAAATTCTAATCTACAAGAAAGAAATTATGTTTACCCTTGGGATCAACCAAAATGCAACCAACTCCAGGTCCCTCTTGGGATTTAGAACTGTCAAAAAATAAAGTCAATATGTATTGGGTATTATTAAGGCCTGTTTTATTTGTGTCTACATATTTCAAACTTTCTCCAGAAACAAAATTTACATCATTTATAGAACTAGTGTTACATTACAATTTATAAGAGTTATCCTCTCGCAACAACAATTTTGATTCTTAACTTTCATGTATATTGGAAATTTGAACAAGAAAATTAACGTAAGAGTCGATAGCATAATTTCCAAGAATTGGAAATCCAGAAGATGAGGGGCCATTAGTTGCATCAAGGTTAGTTACTATGTGTTTCATATATCTCTCTCGATCGATCCTAATTCTATTCAGTTGTATGTTCAATGGAAGCCATAGATGTGACCATTACGAGGAAAAGTAACCTTGGAGTTTCTGTGACTAGTCTTCACTAAGAAAATAGCCATATGAATTGAGAATGTCCAGTATGGTGATGTCTATTATTTGATGAAATTTTCGGTTGGAGGCTACTCAGATGATAACATCCTTAATTTCACCAATGATATTGACTTATGTTTTGTCAAGCTGAAGTATATGAGTTTCACACTTCATTGGATTTGTGCTAATCTTTCTACAAATAGAATATGGAATTGTTGAGTTTTGTAGCTTGGATGGTCTTCTACGTGTGCTTGGTTTCTTAGCATGTGGGGGACATAAAGTGGTCTCTAGTTATAAATTTTATATTTATAAAGTTTAAGTGACTTTTTTATTTATGAGGAATAAACTGACTTAAGTTGTGGTAATGAGTGATTATATCACAACCATAGATCTTAAGTGGCCTAGGATTTAATCTGAGCCATTAGATATAAATTAGCTAAATAAATTCCTCATGAAGAGACAAAAAGGAAATCTAGGGAAATAGACACATTCATTATTCATTTAATAAGAAGAGAGAGCATAAGTGTGAGAGAAAAAAAGAGGAGAGAAAACGTTGCAACAAACTAGAGCATGATTCCCAAGGAGAAAGAGGACACAAATACCAAGGAGATAGGACACCAATTAATATAGCAAGTCAGCCACACATGTGAGAAGATTTGGCACATATTTCGAGGGAACAATGCACATAAATTGAGGCATAAAGTACAACATTTATTGTTGGTACAGTGCACCGATTTTGAGGCAGTTGTAAAACATTTATTGTAGGCAATCGTACAACATTTATTGCAATACACAAATTTCTAGGAGTAGGTCGTACAACCTAGTGTGAGAGGCATAGAAATCAAGGCAACAATAAATTTCTAAGTTTGACACAAACTTTTAAGTTTGGCATGAAAATCAAGGTGCACTTGTTCCTATTTCTCTTGTTGTAATTTCCAGAATTTTTTCTCAGAAACCCTAATAAAATTTCCTCTCTCTACTGGTTTTCCCTTCGGGTTTTTTCCAAAGGCATTGCCCATAATATCTTGTGTCATTGAATGGTTTGATTTCTTGTTTCCACTGTGCAAGTAAAATATTCAATGTGTTTTTTATTATAAATTCCAGTTTTGAAAATGCATTTATGAATGAGCATTAAATTGAGACAAATAATTTATTACAACCAAAAACCAAGATTTGAACCTTAAAAATTTACATGGTATCAAAGCTGGGACTTTGAAGAGTGACACTGAAGACTTTGGCACAAGGATTTTCAAGGATTGCAGGGGTTTTTCTTGGATAAAGGAAGGGAAAAGTATTGTTGGTCAGTTGAACGAGGATGGCTATTGGATTGAGGCTTGAGGACAAGCTAGATAAGGAAACAAATTTTATCCCATGGAAAGAGTGGATTGCGTTGTTGTTGGAGGAAAACAAAATTTGGGATATTGTGGAGAAAACCCAGGTTGTTCCCAAAGATACAATGCTTTTGGCAGCCTTCACTAAGAAAAATGTGAAAGCCAAAAGGATGCTCTTTGATGCCGTGAAGGACAATATCATACCTCATGTGCCTGGAAAGAAATATGCTATGAGATGTGGGAGGATTTGATAAATTTATATTATAGTGGAAACCAAAACATGAAGATGGTGCAGAGGGAGAAACTCAGGAGGACCAAGATGTCCAACACTAACATAGTGACATCATATATCACCAAGATATCACATGTTCATGATGAGTTATCAAATATTGGAGATGAAGTCAATGATGATGAACTTGTGAGGACAACTCTGAATGGGTTCTCAAAGAAGTGGGCCTAATTTGTGAAGGGATTTGTGCAACGTGAGAAGCTCCATGAATGACAGAGGTTTTGGGATGACTTATGTCGGGAGGAGAGTGTTGCTCTTCATGTGAAGAAGGGTAGGGACATGAGAAAAGTGAAATACTTTGCATGTCATAATATTGGCCACTATGCAAGCCAACGTCCAAACAAGGAGAAGGGAAAGAAGGAGACACAAGTAGCAACATCAACATCAACTAAGATCGGTGATTTTTCTATGAAGTTCGAGAAGGAATTTTCTCTTGTGGCTTGTCTTTTAGGAAGTGGTAGTGCAACATTTGGGGACATTGGAGAATTATTTGTGGACATGGGCTCATCTCTCCATATGATGAGAATGATTTCGATGTTCCTTAGTGTTTCAGAGATAGACTCAGACTATCATGTGGGTTGTGGGACTAGTACCATGCATTTAGTGAAGGGGGTTGGATGTGTGAGATTCCAACTAGAGTCAAGAGGATCTCTAAAAGCGACAGAAGTGTTGTTTGTTCCAGAGCTGAAGGTAATATTTCTGTTAGTATCAACTTTGGAGGATGAGGGATATGGAGTTGTGTTCAAGCATGGACATGTGTTCATATATCCAAAGGAAGCTACCTTGGGCAAAAAAACAATGCTTGGTGTCATAAAGGGGATGTTATATAGGTTACTGGGACATCCTGTGTGTGCGTCCAAGGGGATCTTGGATTTAGGATCAGTGTCAGTGAAATGTGGTTGTGAGGATACTTCCAGTACTGTTGGAAGTCTCAATTGGTATGAGATGACATAGTTGGATGGTCAGGAGACTGAGAATACTCCTAAGGGTATGGTGAGGAGGAACAAGTCTTCAAAACAGGATCCAGTGCATGTGGCAGGGAAACTTTCCAGTTTAGATGGAGCAACTACAACAAAAAATGGAGTGATTGGGTTGGAGACAGATCTAGGTGGAGGTTCCAGGAGTACTTTCCTTGCTAAGGAGTGTTGTGTTTTGTATCTCGGATGGTCTTCTACGTGTGCTTGGTGTCTTAGCATGTAGGGGACATAAAGTGGTCTCTAGATATAAACTTTATATTTATAAAGTTTAAGTGACTTTTTTCTTTATGAGTAATAAAGTAACTTAAGTTGTGATAATGAGTGATTACATCACAACCGTAGATCTTAAGTGGCCTAGGATTTAATCTAATCCATTAGATCTAAATTAACTAAATAACTTCCTCATGAAGAGACAAAAAGGAAATATAGCGAAATAGACACATTCATTATTCATTTAATAAGAAGAGAGAGCATAAGTGGGAGAGAAAAAAAGAGAGAAAACTTGCAACAAACTAGGGCATGATTCCCAAGGAGGAAGAGGACATGAATCCCAAGGAGAGAGGATAATAATGAATGCAACAAGTCAACCACATGTGTGAGAAGAGTTGGCACATATTTCGAAGAAACAATGCATAAAAATCGAGGTAGACCATACAACATTTATTTTTCATATAGTGCACAAATTTTGAGGCAATCGTACTACATTTATTGCAGGAAACCATACAACATTTATTGCAGTACAATTATTTCTAGGAGCAAGTCGTATAACCAGATGTGAGAGGCACACAAATCTAGGCAACAATAAATTTCAGATTTTGACACAAATTTCCAAGTTTGGCATGAAAATCGAGGTGCACTTGTTCCTATTTCTCTTGTTGTAAATTTCCAGAATTTTTTCTCAGAAACCCTAATAAAATTTCCTCTCTCTACTGGTTTTCCCTTCAGGGTTTTTCTGGGAGCATTGCCCAAAATATCTTGTGTCATTGAGTGGTTTGATTTCTTGTCTCTGTTGTGCAAGTAAAAGATTCAATGTGTTTTTTATTATAAATTCCAGTTTTGAAAATGCATTTATGAATGAGCATTAAATTGAGACAAATAATTTATTGAAACCAAAAACCAATATTTGAACCTTAAAAATTTACAGGAATAACTTTTGAATATGCTCGTGATTCTACCAAACAATTATGCACATTCTGATTGAAGATTTCAAAAGTTAACAAGAATAGGGGAGTCAAATATTAATAATTCCCCCATAGAAGAGCAACATTGATACTAACATTTTGCAGGTTGTTACTAGCTATTTTATTAACATTTCTAGTAGTATTTGTTGGTTGTGCATTAGTGTCCTTCAAAGCATTCAACAAAAACTTCCGTTGTTGTGATGTTTTGCATATATCAGGGATTGAAATATTGGATTTTATGGTTTTTGATGTTGATGGTTGCAACTTTGTGAGACATTCTCTAGGTCGTACTCTTCAATGGACTGATCTGGGTTGACCTGTGATGATACTCCTCGATGGATTGAGTGAGTATGGCACTTATCGATGAATTGATAACTTGTACTAGGTTGGTGCCCAACGACCCTTGGGTTGTAGCTCATGTGGTTGGGATATTATGGGTTGTATCCCATCGTCCCTTGTGGACTCGTCTTGTGATTGTATCCCTTGATGATGATGACACACACTACGAGGTTGTATCCCTAGTATCCTCTAGTGGGTCGTAGCCCCTAGAAGAGCTTGAGAAGGTCCACATTGGTTGTATCCATGTGTGACGTGATGGAGGATAACTTTCACATGTGACGTCAAGATAGAAGAAGGCCCAAGCCTTGCGTGGATAACTTAAGGTCCAATTCGGCCTTGTTGGAGACAACCCTTGAACATGGCCTTGCATGGATGACTTAAGGTCCAAGTTGGCCTTGTTGGAGACAACCCTTGGACGTGATGGTTCACACCCTAGA
>ML784064.1:51748-62506 GCA_009831015.1 Picea engelmannii | reverse complement strand
TTTTTTTTTCTCTATTAGTTTGGCCTTGGCTCGAGCATCATCGATGAAGGATATATTCCATGGCCTTATCTTATTCCTTATTTTCTACCTTCAAACTAACAATGCAAATATTTAGCATTTTTCCTTTCATATGTTTGAAACTCTTGTTGTCAATATTTTTCATTCCCATGTGTATTCCTATACAAATCTTTCTTGTCAAAAGTGAGTGAACTTGGTCAAGATATCCCATTCTTCTTCATCATAGAAACTTTTGACGAAGTGTGATTTGAAATATCATTGATTCAATATTGAGCCTTGGATTGTACTCGCCAACCACATAAACCAATAATTTGTACCTTCTTAGTGGAAGGAGGTAGTTGTGATCATCTTTGCCTCATCCTGGATTGGGTATATCAAAAAAATCCTTTTTGACCTTATTCAACCGTATGGTACCCAACTTGACATTACTCCCATCAAATTTTGGCAATTCAAACTCCAATCTATTAGGAGTTGTGGGTTGTGCATTGAACAACCCATGTGATAAATGCGATATTGAATTTCCTCAACTTGAACATCCTTGGGTGCAGATGGATTGTTTGTCGTGATGTCTTTGATAAGGGATGGTATTTTTTAGATCAATGGTTTTGTATGCTACCACATTGGTTTCACCTCTTGCATAAATGAACCCAATTACTGACTCAATGTATCATATATGTTCATCCCATTCTTGAGATATAATTAGCATGATTAACTAAGTGTTTCTAACCATCCTTGGCGATAGCTACTACCTGATGGTCAACATGCAAGCTCTTGAATTCTATTTTTTTTCCTGGTTTTTCCAGATTGACCTTCTATAATTTCCTCAAAATTAAGGTTGTTGAAGAGTTCCCTACCTTTCTTGTCCTTTCTCCAGGTCCCTGTTAGGATGTTCACAATCTTCTAGGTTATTCCAAGAGACGTCTTACATTGAAAACCTCAATGTTTGAATGCTTGAAATCTTCCTTCTTAGGACATGGTTGGGCATTCCTTTGGATTGCATCCTCCTTGTTTCTAAGGAGGTTGTTTTGGGGATTGGAGGTTCACTATACAGTTTAAACTACTTCTACAGATTGATGATGTAGTCACCCAATTGCATTAACCATTTTGTGTCCAAGGCTATGTCCATTCACCAAGTGGCACTATGTAGAACATGATTGGCCATTGAAAATTTTGGATATGAAACTTCACATTATGACATCTCCCAACCTGTGTAATATTTTCTTCCCCTACCATGTATACCCTAAGATCCTTCACTGGATACATAAATATATTTAGTATTTTTTAATGATATTGATATCAATGAAATTATGACTAATATCAAAATCACATTTGTATTTTTCATTAACCCTTAAAATTCAACATTTGTGCTTGCAGGCTCCTTGTCATCGTTGTTGGTGAGATGCTCAACAATTTTGCGTCTTCATTTCTCTTAAGCTTCATGGTTTATTTCAAGATTTTCATAGTTTCCAATTATATTTTTGGCACCATCTCTTCTTTGTCTTCATCTAAATCAATGTTGAAGACCTCTACTACTTTACCATTCTTAATCTTGTAGTGGTGTAACTTGTGTCTCTCTTTAGTTTTTCCTTGTAATTCTTATGATCATTGTGATGATGGGGTGGTCAATGTTTATCACCTCTCTTCGTTGTATTGAGGACTCATTTTTTTCATTGAGCAATTTTTCTTTGTAAGTTTGGCGTTGGCTTGAGTGTCTTTGACCAAGGATATATTCCATAACCTTATCATATTCCTTATTTCTACCTTCAACCCCACTATACAAATATTTAGCAATATGTCTCTTGATATTGGAACTCTTGTTGTCAAGATTTTTCATTCATGTGTGTTTTCCTCTATGAATCTTGTCAAAAGTGAATGAGCTTGGTAAAGATATCTTGCTCTTCTTCATCATAGAACCTTTGACTAAGTGTGATTTTGAATTATTTTCAATTCAATATTAATCCTTGGGTTACTCACCCACCACACAAACCAATTGTAGGTCACAACTTCTTAGTGGAGGGAAGCAATGGTGATCATTTTTGCTTCGTCCTAGATTGGGTATATCACAAAATACCTTTTTGTCCTTATCATAACCTTATGGTACCTAACCTAGCATTATTCCCATTAAATTTAGGCAATTCAAACTAAATATACTAGAATTTCTTGATTGCGAATTGAATACCCCTATCATTAAATGAGATCATGGATTTCCTTGACTTGAACTCCCTTGGGTGCATACTAGTTCATTACTATCATTTGTTGGATAATGGGTTTTATTTGCTAGAGCATCGGCTTTGCCTCTTGCATAAATGTACCCAATTGTTGGCTCAAATGTATCATATATGTTCATCCCACTCTTGAGATGATTGATTTGCATGTTTAACTAAGAGTTGCTAACCATCCTTGATGATAGCCACTATCTAATGGTCAATGTGCAAGCTCTTGAATTCTCTCTCTCTCTCTTTTAATTTGTCATTTTCCACATTGGCCATCTATAATTTCATCAAAATTAAATACCAAATTCAATGTCCACTACCTTTAATTTCCACTTTTTGGAATTGGATGTTTATATCAAATCAATTCAAGAATTGAGACTACAAGCAAATTCTCTTACAAGGTTGACAATTTTTTCTTCACAGACACATTAGGGTTTTATTTTCTACCATGTTATGTTGAGTCCACACTATTACAATAATTTTAAACAAGAATGATTCCATGGAGGAAAACAAGTCAATAGATTAAATGAATTGAACGACCAACATATCCTAATGTTTTATTGTTTCATCCCCAATCTTGTTCCTCTACATCCAAAGCTCCAATTGTTGCAATACAAAAAACCCAAGAGCCAAAGAATCACAAACAAACAAGATCATGGTAAAGGGTAGGAAAAAAGAATTTGGTACAAAGAACGGGTGCGGAAAAACAAGGGGGATGGACAACAAGCTAGGGCACACATGAACAAAGTGGATGGACATTAACGAGAACAAGAAGTGGCAAGGAAAATAATGCATGACACAAAGATACACGGAAAGTAATGCATGACACAAAGATGTAGGAATAGGAGCAGGTTAGTTGTGGGAGATTGGGGGATGAGAGGATAGCATTAAAGATGGTTGGTGAGAAAGGTGAATGGTGAGAATGGAAGAATTCAAATTCCAAACAGAATTTTCTAATTCTTTCCAAAATCAAATTTTTTCTAGTAAGTGTTTTAGCATGCAATTATCAATTTCTAAACCATGACCTAGATTTAAAATCTTGATAATCTTTTGTATAGAAAAGTTTCTTCAAAATATGGCTCTTATACCACTAATAAGCAATATAACATAGATCAAGCAAGCAATAAACCCAGTTCAAGAAAATCTAAATAAATATTTTAAATGAAATATTCAATAATAAGATAATAAAATGAATGAATGTGAAAAGAGTACAACACCTTATTATTACAGTTTAAGCCCATTGGGATAGCTCAAGAAGTTGAGTGCTTTTAGCTTCATGCAGGAGGTCTCGATGTCGATCGGCTAAGTTTGATGCCTCTATTGTGTGCCACACTCAATGTTTGTATCGACCCAAGGGATATAATCAATACTAACGAGTTTACACTAAGTACCATCCACAAAATGAAAGGAAGTGCCCATGGTTTTCCTCGAGCCGGCATAACTAAGCACTAAAATGTGTCAACTTTGCTAAAAGATTGAGTCTTACTTGGGCATAGTTCATGTAAGGTCAATTAGCTCCCTGATACTATAAAACAAATATGTTTTTTCTTTTAATGTCAAACAACTATTTTAAACACTATCATATGGTAAAATAATAATGTGATTCTAAACCATCATATGGTAAAATAACAATGTGATTCTAAACCAAATGCATGTTAGAAGCTCTTTCCTTGTATGATCCAACTAATGGGGAGTGATCATGGTAGCTAAGTTGATTATTGTTAGAATCTTGCACATGAACCTACTATAATTTTACTCAATTGACATAATCTAACAAAATCAAAATCAGTATAAATTAAGTAACAAAACATTTATAAAAACTTGTCATTTGATTCTTCATACTTCAAAACATCCTTAATGTACTTTTTTACTAATGTACTTTTTTACTAGAAAGTTGAGATATTTACTATGTGAAGACTGGAGTTGTTTAGAATGCTTTTCAAAATGTTTTAAACTAACTTCAGACATCTATTATAAATTAGGTAATTAAATGAATTATTTTAAAATTATACTCAAAAGATACTATTTACATTCAAACAAATACCAAAATCCCATACCAATACAAGTATATTGCATTTTATTAAATGTTATTAGCTTCCAACCAAAATACATTATAATTCTTTAATCTTGTATTCTGAAACTCTACATTGTGAAAAGCTCAACTGAAACACAGATATACACCTCAAAATATAAATGTGCACATGTTCTCAAGCATTGAATACTAAAATTTTTAACCTTACTCTTTTCATATATATTAAATTTAAGAAAACTTCAAAAATCTTGTTAATAAAAATGTAAAACAAGTTATGTGAAAGGTCTTTAAGCTCAAATTCCTGTAAATAAATTAATCAAAATTTATTATAATATATTAAATTTATCAAAAAGGGAAAGAATATTTGTTCAATATTTTCATTACTCTTGAGTTGCACATAAAAATATATTTTACCCAATCATTGAATGTAAATGCTGTGATTATCCTAACCATTGGCTTAATCACTAATAATTAATATTATTTTTAATTATTAATATTATATTAATAGATTAAGGTCAAATTTTAGCGAGGGTTAGTTCAAGTGGTTATGAGTCAGATGTGAGACCTCTAATATTTCCCTCAAAATTTGGTAGGTCGTGGGTTCAACTTTATTGATCAATTGAGTTGCATTGAGGGTTAGGGTCCGTAATCAAGGCCAACATTTAGGGTTTTCTTGGGAAAAAATATATATTAAGATCAAATTTAACATCAAATTAAATGTTTACGTAGCATAACTTTGAAATCTAAACACTTTATGTTTTTTCTATTATTCTATGTTATATTAATAAGTTTGTTTTGGTCATTCTTGAAAATCAATACAATTTCATTTCATTCTATTAACATTAACATGTATCAACTTCATCGATTTTTTAAAATGAAATGAAATAATTTAGCAAAAAAATATGAAATTTAGGTAGTATGAAACTAAGTTTACAAGATGTTCATTGATTTTGTTAGGCCCACAATCTTCTAAGATAATACCTCTATGGCTTACTTGATTAAAGAAGTCCATTGATGTCTCCATTGTTGATGTTTTGTAGCATCAGGTATGTATTTTCACAGTGGCTTTGATGTCAGGCATGTGAGAATTTGTGTTGGCACTCACATTGCATTTTTTGTTTTGGTGAAAACCCCTTTGAATTAGTGCTAGGGCTTGTGTTGGGGTGTAAGATTCCCAAATAGATGTGGGTGGAATGCTTTAAATTTTTTGGGTTTCTGGTTGATGCGTTTTGACAAACAGTTTGCACCAGTAACCTTCTTAGGCTCACGTTGGGTTTTGGATTTGAGTTTTATAGCATAAAATGGTTTGCATAATATAAATGATCGTCGATAACAATGATACAAATAGAAATAACAACAAAGGAATAGCCACAATACTCATATCTAAATTTATTTATTATATAGCTAACCTCAATACAATAGAGAGCAGATCTGGAAAATATATAGAAAGATAGAAGATGTGGTTGATGGCACCTCCAAAATACAATAGAGAACAAAGAGATTGACTCCATAGAGCCTCCACAAGTTGCATGCAAGAGATCTACAAGATCAAGTCATTTTCCCTCTAAGTTGTTGTCTTCTCTGGCTAAGTTGCGCCCTCACTGGCTGAAACAACCCTTAGAGTTCGATCCCCTTAGATATGACCTCAAACCTCCATAGAAGTGTTGATCTCCTGTAAAGAAGAGGACGACTAGCTCATAGGATGGATCTCCTCCACTGAAAATGCCAGTTCCGGTCTCAAACAAGAGATCTCTAACCCCAAGTGTGCCCTCCTTTAGTCTTCACGCCCAGCTCCAATAATAATAATCATTGAAAGAGAAAACCCCGAAGGATGCCAAGGAAAGTCGCCCCAGGTATGGCAATTTCATGCAAAATTGGATCTCTTCAAGATCTCGCCTATAGAACCCACATCAAACCTCCTTAGCTTGGATAGTGCACCCTTCCTACAGAAAACCCTCCAACAATGCACCCCTCCTCAAAGATAATAGTTGAAGTAGATCGGAACTGAATAGAATGACAAGGGTGGAATCTTTCACCACCTTGGCCAAGCTTGGACCAAGAAAGGAGGAATCTTTCACCTCTGTGTTGATCTCTAGGGTTTGTCTATAGTCAAAACCCTCAAAACGCTCAAGCTTCCAGAACTCAAAGGTGCAAGTGAAAATGACCATCAACATAATGAGAGAATACAAGCGCCTATCTCTCTTTTATACCTCCTTTTACCTTTTCCCCCTCAAGTGACTTTTAATTCATCTTTAATATTTTCTCATAAAATCACTTTATCAATTTAATGAACCTTTTTTTTCCAAAAAGTGATTTATTTAACTTAAAGCCTTTCCAACCATTGGAAGTCACTTTTTTATCATCTCAGCCTTTAGATTTTTTCGTCTCCTCAAATAATATGATCCAAATAATACATTTAATGTATTTAATTAAAGTATGCTCAATAATAACCCAAAAATACGGAAATCATCGGAACACCACGAAACCAAGAGCGAATTGTGTGGAAATGATCCTAATGATGAAAGATGGTGAATGGACTAGCCTGGGCCCCATATAACTCCTCCAAATTGGCCAAGCTCACTATTATCATCATTTTACTCCTCTGGTCAGGCTGACGTAAACTCATAAGGTCGCCTTTAACTGCAAGGCGGGGGAATCCAAAAATGAGGACATTCCATGGGGCTTCACACCCACATGGGTGATTAAACAATTCTAATTTAATGTTGAGTTTATAAGGGGTTCATAAACTCACTCATTAGACTCCTATAAAAGGAGAGATAGTGTGAGGAGATGCTTGGAGATATTATTGTGACATTATGGAGTTGGCATAAGTGACTGAGCACTTGTGTGAAGGAGATTGGGAGACAAAATTTCAGCAAAGAAAATTCTTCACTTTGACAAATCTGGCCTAGGGTTCTTGGACATTCTTTCTCTTCAGTTTTTCAACATAGGAGGATAGTTGCACGTGAAAGGACAGTCACACATGTGATAGGAGGAAGAGAGAGAAAGCCACACGTGTGGTACGACCAGAACAGGTTGCATGTGTGGTATGGCTAGAAAAGGTTGCACGTGTAAACATGGTGCACATGCAGGGAAAAGCACGCTGCATCTGTGAACAGGTCGCACGTGTGGTACGAAACAGGCCGCACATGTGAAGGTAAAGGTGACATGAACAACCGTACTACTGGCGTCAGCAAACCGTATAGTAGCAGATTTGTAAGTTGGGGTTTTTTTCGAAAATTTGTTGAATTTGTAATTTTTAAAAGGACTGGTTTCTGTCCTCAAACTTGTTGGTTTGGTGATTTGCCGAAGGTTAGTTTTTCCCTCCAAAATTCTAAATCTGAAAAATTTACAGAACAAAATTTGTCTCTTGTGCATGTATGGTTTCTCTCAAATCTTAATGGTTCCGCTGTAATTTTATATCATAAATTAAGTGTAAAATTATTCAGTGATAACAACTCTAGGGTTTACTCTTTGAAGTCACTTGGAAGTAATTTTCAGATTTGAAATTGAATGCATTGAATTGCACTTGAAAAATTGACATGGTGTCAGAGCTGAGTCTTTGAAGAAAGAGAATGATCATCTCTTGAGACACATGTTGCTGCAAATTTTTTATGTTCTGGGCAGGTCACAATGGTGAGCACTCTTAAAATTGAGGACAGGTTTGAAGGAGCAACAAATTTTCGAGCTTGGAAGGTCAGGATTCTTCTTCGCTTGGAGGAGAATGATCTCAAAGAGTATGTTGAGATGGTGGTTTCAAGTCCTAATGATCCACAGGAATTGACAACCCATAAGAAGAAAGAAGTGAAGGCCAAGCAAGTGTTGTTGGATTTCGTTAAGGATCATCTGATTCCTCACATTGTTTAGAAGAATATAGTCAAGGATATGTATGATGCTTTGGTGGGCTTGTACCAAAGCGGGAATGCAAGCCAAAAGTTGATTTTGAGGCACCAACTCTGATCTATTGAGATGTCCAAATCAGATACAATTGTTAGCTATCTCACGAGGATCACTCAGATTCGTGATCAACTTGTAGTCATTGGTGAGGCAGTTGATGACATAGAGTTGGATAATGTGGCATTGAATGGTTTAAGTCTTGGGAACCATTTGTGCGGGGGATTTGCGCACGAGAGAAGTTGCCACCATTTGACAGATTATTGACCGATTGCATCTAGGAGGAGACTCAGATATAGTACAAGAATGACTAGCAAAAGGCAATGATGATGAGAACCAAGCCCTAGCTGCTCATACTAGGAAGGCCATAAGAGGAGGTTCTCTAGAGAAACATCTCCAGAGACGAGATGGAAGGACCTTAGCAAAATCAAGTGTTTTGTTTGTCATCAGTATGGCCATTATGTTTCACAGTGTCCACCGCTAAAGAAAGGGGGAAGGAAGCAACAGACATTAGCAACAGAGGTAGATGAGGTTGCAAACAGGCTTTAAAGGGAGTTCCTATTGGTCTCTGCACTTTCTGGTACAGTTTTCAATAGTGGGACCTGGTTGGTGGAAAGTGGAGCCACATGTCATATGATAGGAGCACGAGAATTGTTCGAGGGCTTCACAAAGTCTGACTCAGATTTGTACGTGGAACTTGGTATGGGTACCAAGCATGCAGTGCAAGGATTTGGAACAATGTTATTCCAGATGGAGTCAGGAGATATGTTGAGGGTGACAAATGTGCTATGGGCACCAGAACTCAGGAGAAGTGTGCTCTCGATCACAACGATTGAGAAGAAGGGCTATGAGATCTTATTTCGAGATGGACATGCATTGTTCAAGCCCAAAGGATCTAGCTCAGACACAACAGTGGTTCTTGGAGTTAGAGAGAGCAACTTGTATAGGCTAAAAGGCCAGCCTATGTGAGCTATGGCCAACAGTAACAGAGTGACAAAGGACAAGGAGCATGTAACTCCGAAGGTTGTACAAAGTCAAAGGGAGTCAACCTTCAGGTTGAAGAAGCCATACAGGATGCTAAGAAGCAGGAGGCTTCTAGGAGCATGGTGTCTTCCAAGAAGAGTCCATGCCATACAACAAGATTTGCTTCAGTGATAGAGGTAGCAACTGTGGTAGTGGATCCAGTATGGGAAGCAGAGCCACTTCTAGTATGGGAGACAAAGCTACTTCCAGGTGATAGTGGAGTGGGTGAGAGTACCTCCCCCGCTAAGAGGGAGTGTTGATGTTTTCTAGCATTGGGCAAGTATTCTCACATTGGCCTTGGTATCGCACATGTGAGAATTTTTGTTGGCACTCACATTGCATTTTTTGTTTTGGTGAAAATCTATTTGGATTGGTGTTGGGGTTTCACACCCACATGAGTGATTAAACAATTCTTATTTAATGTTGAGTTTAGAAGGGGTTCTTAAACTCACTCATTAGACTCCTATAAAATGTAAAGCAATGTGAAGAGACACTTGGAGATCTTATTGTGACAATATAGAGTTGACATGAGTGAGTGAACACTTGTGCCAAGAAGATTGGGAGGCAAAATTTCAGCAAAGGAAATTCTTCACTGACAAATATGGCCTAGGGTTTTTGGATATTCTCTCTTCAGTTTTTCAGCCTAGGAGGACAGTTGCACGTGGGAGGACAACTGCATGTGTGAAAGGGGGAAGAGAGAGAAGGCCACGCGTGTGGTACAAAACATGCTGCATGTGTAAAGGTACAGGTGACATCAGCAACCATATGATTGACATCAACAGACCATACAACAATAGATTTGTAAGTTGTGTTTTTTCCGAAAATTTGCTGAATTTGTAATTTTTAAGAGGACTGGTTTTTGTCCTCAGATTTGCTGGTTTGGTGATTTGCTGAGAGGACTGGTTTTGCCCTCAGAAATTCTAAATCTGAAAATTTTTCAGAACAGAAATTTGTGTCTTGTGCATGGATGATTTCTTTCTAATTTTAATGTTTTCGCTGTAAATTTCTGTCATAATTTCAGTGTAAAATTATTCAGTGATAACAGTCCTAGAGTTTACTGTTTGAAGTCACTTGGAAGTAATTTTCAGATCTGAAATTGAATGCATTGAATTGCACTTGAAAAATTGACATCCATCTACAACTAACATGCTCCATACATTTGCAAGGCCAAACCTGTGAAACTCTTGGCAGCCTTGTAAATCGACATTACTTAATTTGGGAAAAAAGACTCCATCTACAACTAACATGCTTTCACACATCTGCAAGGCCAATCCTCTGAAACTCTTGGCAGCCTTATAATTACAAGTGTTAACAATACGCTAAGCAGAATTAAGAGGATAAACACAGACCATGCTTAAATATTTCTAAGCAGAATTATGGGGATAAACACAGACCATGCTTAAATATTTCTAAGCAGAATTATGGGGATAAACACAGACCATGCTTAAATATTTCCAGCTACTTGTGTATAGCACACAACTATTTGTTTCCTTGGATTGAGTAAATACACTGCAGTTTCTTATCTTGTAAATCTTCATCAAGATCAATCCCATTCATATTATTGTTTATGTGTAACAT
>ML784064.1:20264-39374 GCA_009831015.1 Picea engelmannii | reverse complement strand
CCTATCAATTTTCTTAGCTACTCTTTGTAGCACAGCGTCCCACAATTCTTTGAAGAGCGAACAAAAGGAAAAAGAAACCCTAAGAATTTGAAATTTTGACCAGGTTCAATCCAGGGCAACCCTGGCCTGCTGGCCTCTCAGGACCATCCCTCTAACTCAGTCGAAAGCACTGGATGTCAGCCATTTGGATCTTGTATCCTGAGGCTTCACAAAATCTTTATAGACAATCCATTGAATTACAGATGCTTTCCTTGTCCTATAACAAAGTGAGGAAGGAGTCATAAGCAAGTGACCATTCACCAGTTGGGCACCATCATGACCTGATAAAACAATGCTCTTGATAAGTCCCTGGGCCATTCTATTCTGAAGAAGACATCCTAACGTTTCTGCAGCCATATCATAGATCCAAGGCCAGGGTGCAAAACTGTCTAATTGACCTGAAAAGGCCAATTTCTTCAGATCTAGCCTAGTTAATAGACATACACACTGCAATGTCGACAAACAGGGTTTCCACAACATTAATGAAAGAAAGGGCCGAGCCCAAACTTCAGCATGGCAATGATGAACATCCATTCCACTCTATCATATACCTTTTTAAAAAAACTTATAATGAACATGGCCTTCAGTCCAAGGCTTTCTATCCATCCCATCCTTTTACAGACAACGACATTATCTAGAATATAGTAGCCTTTGATGAAGCCTCTCTGTTCAAACTTTATGATTTTCTAAAGAATATGCTTCAATGGTAGTACTAGAGCCTTGGCTAATATTTTGTACGAAACGTTAAGCAACGTGATTGGGTGCCAATTGGTGATCATCTCAGGGTCCCAAAGCTTTGGAATGAACCTGATATTAAATTTGTTTATGCAACTCCCCAAGGTTGCCTGCATATTGCCTCCCTATACACTTGTAAAAGGTCAGGCACAACAAAATCCCATGTGGCATTGTAGAACTCACATGGATAGCTATCTAGATTCTAGACCTGGGGACTTGATTAAGAAACGTGATTGGGCACCAACTGGTGATCATCTCAGGGTCCCCGAGCTTTGGAATGAACCTGATAGCTTGATAAGCAATTTGTTTATGCAACTCCCCAATGATTGGCTGCATATTGTCTCCCTATACACTTGTAACAAGTCAGGGACAACAAAATCCCATGTGGCATTGTAGAACTCAAATGGATAGCCGTCTAGACCTGGGAACTTGTCATGAACCATCTCCTTCAAGATTGTTATCAAGTTTCAACTCGTCCAAAGTCAACTCCAAATCACAAAGTCTTTGATGTTCTTGAAACAGACAGTGGGGGACTACATTTATGCATGTCTGCATGCCCACCCTCACTCCTCCGTCGAGAGTTGAGATTGAAAAACTATCTTATAGTAGTTGACAAATTCTCTTCAACATCTTCTTGATCTGTCACAAGCCCCTTGGGTGTTTTGAGAGCTTTCATACAATTTGTCGCCTCCTTCATTGTGAGGGCTTTGAAAAAGGCCTTAGTTGACATGTCACCTGATTTAATCCATTGCAACATGTTACATGGCTCAAATTTGTACCCCATGAGCTTTGTAGATTTCTTCCACCTTTAGAAAGTGTCTCAACTTAGTTGCTCTATCCTAGGTCTGCTTGTTAAATGGGTTGAGCCATAGGTGTGTGGACAATTGTTCCAACAGTGAACACCCATACCACAACCTTAGGTTCCATTCTCCTAACAAGAGCAAGTTGCCTACAGCAGTGACCTGACTAATAGCATCGTCCCACCAAGCTATCTAGACCCTAGATCCTTTGGGTCGAGGCATTAAGTTCCAAATGTGATTGATGGTTTCAATACATGTTGGTCGCTTGAGATGAGAAACATTAAGCATAAATCTGGTATTCCAAGCTTTTATTTTTGCATCCCCACAAGACACTGAAACACTGATAGGCCAGTGAACAGTAAGAGTAAGCAGCACTATATCAGTTGTTAGATCCGTGAGACTCCACAGGGCCATTCGGGGTTAGCCAACAAGGCCCTTATGCGGGTGTTGCTTCAGATCCCAGGACAGTTCAAATGACACCATGAAAAAGGAGAGACTTCCTCCAGATCGCAGCATAGGGTTACATAATCTGGAAAGCAAGATATGTCTCACACCAGATTTCCTAGCTCTTCCAGATGCTCTCATCAGTCATCTATCATGAGCTTCTTTTCTTCAGCCTCAAATGTTAGGAGAGAGCAATGGAGGTTGTTGATCAGTGCCCTTGGGTGAGACATCATACCCTCACTAGAGTTTTTGTTATTGGATTCATAGCAATACTTATGTATCTGTGTTATCACTCTGCTTTTCTGTTTCATGGTATTAGACTATAGATGTTATCTAGCATAGTGTAGATCTTCTTTTACCATGCTTTTATAGAAGCAGCCTTTTGCGCTCCCACTTTGTATCCCACACTGTTGTACTTAGTGTCCCATTCGCATTCACCTATTTGTGGTCCTTAGTTAGATATTAATATAACTATCTTATCTTATATTATCTTATCTTATCACCCATAACCTAAACAAGCCTTCTTCAGCTGGAGTTAAAAAAGAAGAAATATTGTTCTGTAAGCATGGCAACTTCAACAATATTTTACTGCCTTTCTGAAAATTAGACTAGGTAAACCACAACTCCGGAGAATATTAACAATAGAAATTGTTGGGGTAGTAGAACCAGACCCCAACATTCAAGCCATTCTAGTATGGTTTCTCCCTCAAAGGAATAAATAAATGTGTAATGTCCCCCTCTCTTTTACATAGGCAGATGAGGACTTAGTAGTCTAGCTACCCCTCTAGACTATAGTCCAAGGAGAAAAGGGGAATTGTCACTAAGCGAACTAATGCTATATTATTATAAATTAAAGTGACATCAGTTAAAGAGAAAAAGGTTATTTGACTTGAAGATAAATTAAAATAATAACCTTAGTTAAGTGAAAAAGTAACTCAACAGAGAATTAGAAGGTGGAGGTATAAAGGAAAGAGGAGGGCACCTCACTCCTCATTCATGCTATTATTCTCTTGATTGAATTGAGCTATGCAGCTTATGTTTTGAGGGTTTTGAGTCAAGAAACCTAGTGACCAGCAAGGAGGTGAAAGATCCCTCTGTTCCTGGTCCAAGCTTGGCCAAGGAGGTGAAAGATTCCTCCCTCACCATTCTACACCAGCTTTCAACTATCATATTCAGAAAAGAAGGAGACAGGGCGCAACTGTAAGAGGTTTTCTGCAGGTGGGTCACACTGCATCAAGGAGATCTACTCGATTTGAGGAGTGAGATCTGAAGACAAACTCTTCTTAGGAGGATTTATAAGTCCAAGAGCGCCCTAACTCAGCCATTTCAAAAGAGTTTCTCTTTCCAATTGATTTATTTGAGCCTTGGGGGCGAATTTCTGAAGAGGGCGCATCATTCACTGAGGAAGTATTAAATCAGAGGGCTAGATCTAAAAATCTGACCAAGGGTTTGGTCCAACTGCACTGTCCATTGCCTGATCTACAGTTTTGTACTATTTTCTGAGGGTTTTGAGGCCATCTTCCAGGAGGCCAAAATGCCTATCTTCTTCAGCCAGTCAGGGCGCATCTGCATCGGATCTGAAGGTTACAAGTGTTCAGGGAAAGAAGTTGATCTTGTATCTACTCTTCACTCAGTTTTGGAGTGTTTGGATACTCCATTCTATTGTACCTACAGCCAGGGCCTTTCTATTGTGTTTTTGGTTCCAGATCTGCATTTCTATGTTTGAAGGACAACCTATTAGTATAATAAAGGTCAGATCTGAAGTTTCGTGAAGTATTTGTTGTGTTTCTCATTGTGTTTTGTGATCTTTATATGTTTTATGCTCTCTATGCTGTAAACTCTCATACAAAACTTCCAGCACATCTTTCTGTAACAAAAACCCTGCAATAGAAACACAAAACAGCAAACCAAAATCCTAGTTCCTAGCAGCAAAAGGCTTGGGAATATTACAGTGGTATCAGATCGATCTCCTTCGCCAGCCTGTGATTATTTCTAATGCCCAGGAGAAGAGGCCGTGGGGGACAACCACTTACAGGTAATTCTGAAGAAGAAAATCAAAAGGTTAGTATGGGAGAGACTCAGGAATCAGAGGAAGCATTGTTGGCAGAAAGGGTTTTTGATACTTTACAGAGCAACCAGAGCAGCATTTGGAAGAAATGCAGGACCAATTATCCAAAGGCCAAGCAGATCTAAAATTAACTTTTGTGGAATTCTCTAAAAGACAGGATAGGATGATATCACTTTTGGAAGAGCAGGGAAGGACTCAGCGGGTTGTTTGCCAATATTTGATGGAGCAAAAACATGGCAAGGATGTGCCAACATTTGGAGGAAACAATGGGGCTAGTGGTTCTCAAGGGGGAAATGGAAATCAGGAGGAATCCATACACATGGGCCATACAGGGAGCTAGCAGAGCCACTCCTAGACCGTACTTCCCTACTTTCAGGACATCTCAGCCAAGGGACTATAATCCCTTGAGTTATGAGACTATGGAGGATGAATGGGAGACAATGGAGAGGGAATATAACAATATGAGTGCAGGCTTCAGGAGACAAGTCTCCTTACTTGATTTCTATCACCTCAAACTCAAAAAGAAGTCCAAGGAACATCACCGGGGAGATAATGAGCTAGGACGCAAGGCAAGTAGGATGGAGATGTCTACTTTTGATGGAACCAATCAGATCTCGGCTACAGCTTCGGTACAGAAGCTAGATGCGTATTTACAGCTGAACTCCATGGAAGAAGGGAATGCCATCAAGTATGCAACCTTACATTTAATGGGCAAGGCCCATAATTGGTGGTTCCACGGGATGACTACCTTGGGGCATGAGCATGTTACTACAGGGACTTCACTCAGAGACTCATTGATAGATTTCACAGAGAGGATCCTGAGCTTCATTTCAGGGAGCTCACGCAGATTAAGCAAACAGGGTCTACAGAGGCTTTTATTGAAGAGTTTCAAAGGGTGGCAGTTAAGGTCCCAGATATGTCAGAGTCCCAATTATTGATGATGTATACAGAAGCACTAAATGAGCCTTTGTGTGGGTGGGTTAAGGCTTTCAAGCCTACAAGCCTACAGGATGCCATTGAGCGCACTAGAGACTTGACTGGAGCAGCCAATAAAAACAAATTCACTCCTAAACCTCCAGCCATTACTAAAGGAAGAGACACCAGGCAATTTGACAAAGGGAAGGGGCCATTGGATGAGGCTACAAGGAGCGAATTGAGAAGGAAGCAACTATGCTTCACATGCAAAGAATCATGGCAGCCAGGGCATAAGTGTTGGAGTAACGGGAAGATACACTATATAGAGGTGGTGTCCGATAGTGAGTGAGGATGAGTCTGATGAAGAGGAGAGTGGAGTTATCCACAACATGCAGTTAAGCCACAGAGAGACAAAACAAGCCTTGCATGCGTAGAATGATGAAGTGCTCTCACCTCATGAGGAAGACCTCAAGAAAGTCACTATTGCATCTATGAGCAGAGTGCCTAAATTCAACACTTTCCGAATGAAGGGTGTTGTAGAGGGGCAACGTGCTACAGTGTTGATTTATGGAGGGGCCTCTCACAACTTCATTGATGTTGCTATGGTGGAGAGGAGATACATTCCTACAGTAGACTTTGAAGGATGTTTGGTAGAGGTAGCAGGAAGGCACATGATGGCTTGTGACAAATACATCCCACAGATGAGTTTGACTTTGAGCAGGTATACTTTGACACAGGATTTTTATGTGGTGGACATTCCGGACACCAATATTATATTGGGGGTACAGTGGCTTAGCACCTTGGGCCCTCTCACCACCAATTATAAAACCATGGAGATGTATTTCACTACAGAAGAAGGGAGGAGATTCACACTCAAGGGAATGACAGGGGAGTCACCAAGAGTTGTGACTACCAGAAAATGCATGCTATATTGAGACGTGCAGAGGTGGCCTATGCAACTGAATGCTTTGTTATGGAAACAGGGAAAGGGGGATTCAAACAATACCCCCCAGACATGCAACAAATTCTTCAGAGGCATAAAAAGGCCTTTGAGCCGATTCCAACAGGTCAACCACCAGATAGGGATTTTGAACATATTATTGAGTTGGAGGGGGCTAAACCAGTCATTACTACACCTTACAGACACCCCAAGAAGCACAAAGATGAGATAGAAAACGCCATAAAACAATTGCTAGCCATGGGACACATCAGACCAAATTCAAGTCCATTTGCATTGTCAGTGGTATTGGTGAAAAAGAAGGATGGGACTATGTGCATGTGCATAGATTATAGAGCCTTAAACAAAAGAACCATCAAGAAGAGGTACCCTATCCCTAGGATAGATGAATTGTTGGATGAGCTACATGGTGCGGTATACTTCACAAAGATTGATTTGCACTCTGGCTACCATCAGAGCAGGATGAGAGAGCAGGATATACATAAAACAACTTCATATGTCACTTTGGGCATTATGAGTTTCTTGTGATGCCTTTCGGCCTTACCAATGCCCCCGCTATGTTTCAGTCTTGTATGAACCATGTGTTCAACAAGCAATTGAGAAAGTACTTGCTTGTCGTCTTCGATGATTTGTTGGTTTATAGCAAGACATGGGAGGACCATCTTAAACATGTGGAGGAGCTCTTAAGCATTATGGAGAAACGGTCTTTATATGCCAAAGAATCTAAATGTGAGATTGGAATGATTGAGGTTCTTTCCTTGGGACACATTATTGGAGCAAAAGGGGTACAGGTTCATCAGAAGAAGATACAAGCTATCATTGATTAGCCCACTCCCAAAACACTTACAGAACTCAAGGGATTCCTTGGCGTATGCAGCTATTACAAGAAATTTGTCAAAGGATTCTCCCAACTATGCGCAATATTGACAGATTTGAATAGGAAAGGAACGTTTGCATGGAGTGATGAGGTGCAATCTACATTTGAGAAGATGAAGAAGACCATGAGCACTTGCTCTGTGTTATCTCTATCTGATTTCTCCCAGCCTTTCATATTAGAGTGTGATGCATCTGGGGAAGGTGTTGGAGTTGTTCTTATGCAGAATATGCATCCTATCGCTTATGAAAGCCGCAAATTGAAGGGTACTGAGTTGTTATACACCATTTATGACAAAGAAATGCTGGCCATTATGCACGCATTGACCAAGTTCAGACAGTACTTAGTTGGAGTGAAATTTGTGGTGAGGAATGACCATAACAACCTCAAATACTTCTTGGCACGAAAAGACCTTAATCAGAGGCAACAAAAGTGGGTAAGTAAGATCCAAGCTTACAACTTTGATATAGAGTATGTTAAGGGGAAAAATAATGTAGTGGCGGATGCTTTATCCAGAAGACCTTCAGCCTACTCTATGACGGAAATAGTTGACTGGAAGTCTCAACTATTGGTGGAGTACTCAAAAATAAAATTTGCATGTGAGTTGATGGATGGACAGCTACAGGATGATAGGTACAGGGTCATAAATGATATTATTTATTACAAGGGAAGGGTCTATCTAGTCCCAGAATCTTCATTCAAGAGAAAGGTGCTTCAAGCATTCCATGACTCACCAGTGGCAGGACACCAAGGGTTTCTTAAGACCTACAAGCAGAGAAGAGAAAGATTCTCATGGAAGGGTCTTAAGGGATGCATCATGCGCCACATCAGTGAATGTACTACTTGTCAGCAAAACAAAGATGAGCACACGCACCTAGTAGGGCTCTTACAACCACTTCCCATACCAGAGAGTAAATGGGAAAGCATATCCATGGATTTCATCACAAGTCTCCCCAGGGTGCAAGGGAAAGATTGTATATTTGTGGTAGTGGATCGTCTGACCAAGTTTGCCCATTTTTTTGCCACCTCCATGGACTATAGCGCATCACAAGTGGTTGAATTATTCTTCAGGGAGGTCTTTTGGTTACATGGCTTACCTAATACAATTGTGAGTGACAGGGACAGCAAATTCATGAGCATCTTTTGGCAAGAATTGTTTAGGTTGGTAGGCGAATTGACTCCTAGTACTAGCTACCATCCACAAATCGATGGACAAACAAAAATTGTGAACAAATGGGTGGAAGGGTATCTTAGGAATTATGTAGCAGGGACAGCAAAAGGCTTGGGTCAAATGCTTTTATTTGGGTGAAGATTAATACAACACTACCTACCACATGTCCCTTGGTATGTCTCCTTTCAAAGCTTTGTACAGTTATGATCCCCTCACTTTTGCTGAAATTGTGTTTGGAGATAGCAGGGCTCCTATGGCAAAGGAAGGGATACATGTAAATCAGGACATTCTTAGAGAGCTCAAAGACAATTTGCATAGAGCTCAAAATCAGTAGAAGTTATATGCTGCCCAAAAGAGGGTGGAGTGCACCTTTGAGGTTGGGGATTTGGTGTATTTAAGGTTGCAGCCATACAAGCAGGGATCTATTAAAAACAGTGGTGCTGAGAAACTTAAACCACGCTTCAATGGACCATATGAAATACAAAGGAGAATTGGAGAAGTTGCATATGAATTAAAACTACCACAGGGGAGTAAAATCCATAAATTTTTCCATGTATCTTGCTTAAAGAAGGCATTAGGGCAGCATGTGGTAGCCAATGAGAAACTACCACCCGTTAATGAGGAAGGGCATCTACTCATGATTCCAGATGAAATTTTAGAAACAAGTGTGAAACGACTGAGAAACATAGAAATTAGAGAATATTTGGTCAAATGGAAAGACTTGCCTATAGAAGATGCTACTTGGGAGAATGCATAGGTGTTACATCAAACAAGATCAAAATTGCTTGTGGGCAAGCAATTTCCAGTAGGGAAGATTGTAATGTCCCCCTCTCTTTGACATAGGCAGATGAGGACTTAGTAGTCTAGCTACCCCTCTAGACTATAGTCCAAGGAGAAAAGGGGAACCGTCACTAAGTGAACTAATGTGATATTATTAAAGTGACATGGGTTAAAGAGAAAAAGGTTATTTGACTTAAAGATAAATTAAAATAATAACCTTAAGTGAAAAAGTAACTCAACAGAGAAATAGAAGGTGGAGGTATAAAGGAAAGAGCAGGGCGCCTCACTCCTCATTCATGCTATTATTCTCTTGAGTGAATTGAGCTATGCAGCTTATGTTTTGAGGGTTTTGAATCAAGAAACCTAGTGACCAGCAAGGAGGTGAAAGATCCCTCTGTTCCTGGTCCAAGCTTGGCCAAGGAGGTGAAAGATTCCTCCCTCTCCCTACACCAGCTTTCAACTATCATCTTCAGCAAAGAAGGAGACAAGGCGCAACTGTAAGAGGTTTTCTGCAGGTGGGTCGCACTGCATCAAGGAGATCTACTCGATTTGAGGAGTGAGATCTGAAGACAAACTCTTCTCGGGAGGATTTATGAGTCCAAGAGCGCCCTAACTCAACCATTTCCAAAGGGTTTCTCTTGCCAATTGATTTATTTGAGCCTTGGGGGTGAATTTATGAAGAGGGCGCATCATTCATTGAGGAAGTATTAAATCAAAGGGTTAGATCTAAAGATCTGACCAAGGGTTTGGTCCAACTGCACTGTCCATTGCTCGATCTACAGTTTTGTACTATTTTCTGAGGGTTTTGAGGCCATCTTCTAGGAGGCTAGAATGCCTACCTTCTTCAGCCAGTCAGTGTAACACCCTGTTTCCCCCAGTCTGTAAAAATAACTATACTGGCCAAGAACTATGGCAAACTCAAAGATTGTGAATGTTTGATTTAACGGACCTTAGTATAAAAGGTCCAAGGAATGTAAATGATGTATGAATATAGGTTGCATGACTGCTGAGAGGGGGATGTGCTGAAAAGAGACCACGATGGCTGATGAGAGGTGGTGGAAGGGGTCGTGAGTGGCTGTGTTAACTTCCACCAAACCAAAACCATACTGGTTTGTACGTGCTCGAGAAAACCAAAGCTCACTCTCAGACCCCGATATGAATTACCCGCCCGGATGGTAGGTGGGGAGGCTCCTCAAGAGTAAATGAGGGGATGGGGCGAACCGCCCATCCGTAGGAGCTCTCAGACCTGACCATCGGACAAGGAATTTCGTGCCACATACAACCTCGTAGGAAGAAAGAAGTGTGGAAGGGGGGGGAGAGAAGAGTATACAGACACACACACGCGACGGGAATCGCGGAAGGAGAACCAGAGGAACTCCAGGAAATACAATGAGTCATGAGCAGAGGAGAAGGAGAGTAACCTTCGTCCTGGACTTCCGACGAGCGGGAAGTAAGAGACTGAGTCTCAAAGCCTCGTGGTCTAGCTCGGGGGTGGCTAGTGGTAAATCCATTTGGAATCGCTGAGCCTACGGTTGGGTGGAAACAAGCACCCCTCTCAGCAGTTGCATTACACTTGGTGTTTTCTGATAAGTATTTATGTCCTATATTTCAAATTGAATGTTCCTGGAATGCATGCTCATGGTTGTGCACTCATGAATGGTTTCTGTATAGAAGCGTTTGCCTGGTGTGTTTGATCGGAAAAGACGGATGCATGATTATACTTGTATGGCCATATTCGGTTCATTTGTATATATGTATACATATACATTGAACAAGTTCAGATTCTGAGTCCGTTCTCGGGAGATCTGTCCCATTTACTTGACTCACGCAATGTCTTGGTTGGATTTCCCTGAAGGCACCTCCTTCTGGGAAGGTTCCCTCACTATTCCAGAGCCGGAGTGAGTTCCTTGAAAGGACTACCGTTTAAGTAAATATCTAATCTTACCTCGCCCCTGTCACAGAGTTCATAGCTCGATAAGTTAAGAAGGCCTTTCAGTCATGTCCCCAAGCCTGGTGATAATTACCCAAGGATCCGTTGAAGGATTTTATGGCCTAAGTCTGGAGACCTTGCACCAGCAAGAATGGTTCCCTCAGAGTTTGGTCTTTCGGTGTTTCGGCACCCGGGAAATCCAAGGGTAAGTTCCCTTGTACTCGCCAATCGCGAAATCCCGAAGTATGAAACCCTGAAAAGGTCTAGCGTGGATAAGTCTTGGTGTTTCGGTGTTTCGGCAACCGGGAAACCCAAGGGTCAGTTTCCTTGTACTCGTCAGTCCCGAAATCTCGACTTGCAAAACCCCGGAAAAGTGTAGTGTGACCAGAGTCTTGATGTTTCGGTGTTTCGGCACCCGGGATACCTAAGGGTAAGTTCTCTTGTAATCGCTAGTCCTGAAATCCCGACTTGCGAGACCCCGAAATGATAATAGCGCAGATGAGATACGGTGTTTCGATGTTTCGGTGCCCGGGATATCTAAGGGCAAGTCTCTTGTACTCGCCAGTCCCGAAATCCCGACTTGCGAAACCCCAAAATGGCATAGCGTGGCTAGAGTTTGATGTTTCGACGTTTCGGCACCCGGGAATCCTAAGGGTCATTTCCTTGTAATCACCAGTTGCGAAATCTCGACTTGCGAAACCCCGAAATGAACTTAGCGTTATGTGTATATATATATATATATCGGCGTTTCGAAGTTTCGGCTCCCGAGAAACTTAGATGCGAGACCTCTTGTCATCACACATTGCGAAATCCCGACTTGCGAAACCCCGAAACGAGCTTAGCGTATATATATGAGCTTCAGAGTTTCGTCTCCCGGGAAACTTAGATGCGAGACCTCTTGTCCTCGCATATCGCGAAATCCCGATGTGAGAAACCCCGAAATGGTATAGCGTGGCTAGAGTTTGGTGTTTCGGCGTTTCGGCACCCGGGATACCCAAGGGCAAACCTCTTGTCTTCGCATATCACAAACTCCCGACTCACGAAACCCCGAAATGAGCCTAGTAGATATATGGGCTTCAGTGTTGCGGCACCCGGGAAACCGAAGGGTATGAACCCTCGTCTTCATACCTCGCGAAATCCCAGTACGCGAAGTCCCGGTAGGTGAAATCCCGAAGCAACTTGGTGTGAATAGGATTTCAGGTTTCGAGGTGTCGAAGGACTCGACTCCTTTGCATTTTGAACTCTCGGTTTCTGAAGTCCCGAAATGCGAAAGGCGCCTCTTGACTTAGCCCGGGGTCACAACCAATGGACACGTGGAAGTAAATCCTACACTTGGTGCGTGAATTGTACACGACGGATTTTCAACAAAAGAACCCGTGAATTGGTTGGGTGAAGGTCCCGATTGGAAGACCTAGCCTACGCCAGAACCTCGTAAGAATTCGAGAACTCTGTCCCTCGACAATGAAGAAGAAAGAAAAAGGCGAAAAATCTTAGCTCCCGTAGTGGGTGTGTTACAGTCAGGTTGCATATGCATCAGATCTAAAGGTTACAAGTGTTCAAGGAAAGAAGTTGATCTTGTAAATCGTAGGGGGGTCGTAGTGATACTGACGTGCAAATCGTTCGTCTAACTTGGGTATAGGGGCGAAAAACTAATCGAACCATCTAGTAGTTGGTTTCCTCCGAAGTTTCCCTCAGGATAGTTGGAGCTCACGTGCAAGTTTTATCGGGTAAAGCAAATGATTAGAGGCATTGGAGGCGTAACGCCCTAAACCTATTCTCAAACTTTAAATAGGTAAGATGATGCAGCTGCTCCATTGAGCCGTGCCACGGAATCGAGAGCTCCAAGTGGGTCGTTTTTGGTAAGAAGAACTGGTGATGCGGAATGAACCGAAAGTCGAGTTATGGTGCCAAACTCCGCGCTAACCCAGATCCCACAAAGGGTGTTGGTTGATTAAGACAACAAGGCGGTGATCATGGAAGTCGAAATCCGCTAAGGAGTGTGTAACAACGCACCTGCCGAATCAACTAGCCCCGAAAATGGATGGCGCTGAAGCGCGCGACCTATACTCGTCCGTCGGAGAAATTGCCAGGCTTCGATGAGTAGGAGGTCGCAAGGTTCATTGAGAAACCTTGGGCATGAGCCTAGGTGGACGGGCCCCCGGTGCAGATCTTGGTGGTAGTAGCAAATATTCAAATGAGAACTTTGAAGACTGAAGTGGGGAAAGGTTCCATGTGAACAACACTTGGACATGGGTTAGCCGATCCTGAGAGATGGGGAAGCCCTGTATCAAGGGTGCACTCTGCACAAACATCGAAAGGGAATCGGATTAATATTCCCGAACTGGGTTAACTTTTAAGAGAACTGAATGATTAAGCATAAAAACAATGCCACGCTGACTGTTTTGGTGGAATTACTGTGCTAAAAATCATTGTTTATACTACAAACTCAACGCAAAGAATATGGGCATGGATTAAAAAACAATTGTACCCTGATAGTCCGCCAGGGTCAATTATGGACATCCTGTGTTCGATGCTCCTCAATGACAAACAAGCTCAGACTCGTAGGTATCATATGTCCCAATCAAGCTGTCAACAATTTTTGCATGCCTACGCCCATGCATGTGCCTTTCCATTACAATCTTGGGCAGGGTGAAGGTCGGGATACTTCCTTCAGTTAATTGATGTAAAATCGAACAAATATCTTTACATCAAATATATTTAAGATATAAATAAACATCATATAAATTATATTTAAAATATAAATATAAATATACATATAAATATAAACATAAATATATTTACATACAAACTTATAAAAAAAAATTCTAATAAATATTTTTATATCAAATATATTTAAGATATAAATAAACATCATATAAATTATATTTCAGATATAAATATAAATATACATATAAATATAAACATAAATGTATTTACATACAAACTTATAAAAAAATTCTAATAATTTTTTTTACATCAAATATATTTAAGATATAAATAAACATCATATAGATTATATTTAAGATATAAATATACATCATACAAATTTTATTTTAGGGTTCTATCACAAAATCATATTAGATTTATTTAAGGTTTTCTGAACATGTGGCAAGAGTTATTACAGGCATTAGACAAACAACTAAGCCTCCAAAAGAACCTCCCCTTAAATAACACCTTCGGTGTAATTATGTTTGAAAACAACTGCTTCATTAACATCACACCCATCTATCATCCATCCATCTTTCATAGATGGGAGGAAAATCTATTCATTCCATCCACTTGGCCTTGCTTTGCTTTTTTAATAGAAATTTCACTATGCTTTGCAGTCTTTCCAAGCCTTTGCCCACACTGCAGAAAATCCGTTGTAAAAAGTACATCCACACTGCAGAAAATCCGTTGTAAAAAGTACATCCACACTGCAGAAAATCCATTGTAAAAAGTACATCTTTGAATAAGAACACCATTGGAACTCAAATAAGTATAACCTAGATATGCCAATAGGTGCCAAATGATTATTCAAATTGAGAAGTAATCATTTATTTTTTTCTGCTTTTTAACATAACGTTGAAGGATTTAGCATGCAGACAGCTAGGAATTCCTTGAAAAAGCCGAAAAAGTCCCCAGATTTGGCAAGGAGCAGGATGGGTACCACTAGAAAGTTCCCGATGGAGTTTCCCACGTGTTTCGGGAAGTTTTCGAGTACCAAAACCCCGAAACACCGGATCACTGGGAATGTTGGTTTTAAAGATGGGGGCGGGAGTGAATTATATCATAAAGGTCATTTCTAGAGGGTAATTTCATCTCCTATGAGACTTTTGGAGCTTTCCCTACTTACGTTCCAATGTACCTAAGAACGTCAAGCATTCAATTCAATCTATCGTTCCAATGTACCTAAGAACGTCAAGCATTCAATTCAATCTATCGTTTACTCTCTTCTCTGCAATATTATTCTGCATATGCATATGTTATCTGGATGTGTGCATTTCTTTATGGTATCAAAGGTCGGTCTCTAGAGCCTTTGAAGAGACAATGGGTGACGATTTCTTACATACGAGAGAGCAATGGGAGTGAAGAGATTCAGAGTGTTAAAAACGCGATTAGAAAATTGCGACAAACATGAGAGAAGTGGATCTGGACTATTGTTTCTTATGGATACAGCATAGGTTATGGTTACATCAAACAGAAAAGATACATCCACAGAACACAGCGAAGCCGTTAAAAAAACGTTGTTGGAAAAAAAATGAAATCCGATTTAATAATCCAACTCGAAAGCACTTGGAATCCCTTCAAATCTCAATTTTACCCTTCACCTGCACAATAACAAACCATGAGAGCTCCTTCCTATAGTTGAAAATGAGAAATTGTTTTTGCTCCGAGAGTCTCTTTTTCCAGGGCACGTGTCAAACACGTCGGGACACACCTAGGGCACGTCTGACACATGTTTGGCACCTATCCTAATTTAGAACATGTGTCCTAGCGTGTCACATATTCGACACGCAGGATACAGACACGACACCTTTGGGGTCGTGTCTTGTTACTGAGCGTGACACAAAGGGATAGTGTGTATTAAAAAAATTACAATTACAAAAATAATATAAACTTAATCATGCATATTTTTAGAACATTTACAAAACGTTGACCAGAGTGTTACCACATCAAACAAACAAGAAATTAAAATATTCAATACAAATAAAATAGAAGTTTAGAATTAGTGCCATCAACTGCAGTTTTCTCATTGAGTCATTTAATATCACCAAAATCAAAATGCACTACATCGTAAGATCATAAGTGATCATGATATTGATCCCAAAGATGGGAATGCTAATGGCCAATACAAAATTGGGTAGATACTATAATTGTAGATGGAAGAATCTTATAGCTCTTCAATGGTCCTTGTCCCTATCATAACCGAAATTATCAAGATCACCATCACTACCATTAGTCTCTTCTCCCTCATCCTCTTTGATATCCAATCCAAGATCTACATTATCAATGTGGAGGATGACCCCTCAAGAGGATCATCATCATCAAAACTATTCGACTCTAGTACTAGTTCATTAAAATCCAAGTTGCCTAATGCAACTCAATGTCATTGTCCATACCGATATCATCGGGAAATACATCCAACATCTTCTTCTTTCTCTTTAACCACTCTTCCTTCACCTTGCACATACACCATCGCTATGCTCTGGATTGCTCAAGCATGTTCTTTTCAAAGTGTGCACATTCTCATATGTGCTCCAATTCCTCTTGCAACAAGAGGATGAAGTCACCTAAGAGAGGAACCTCAATGCTAGCCATTGCAAAATAATGCACGTTGCCCCATGAGTTGTCCAACAACCATAGATATTCATAATCCCCTTTCTCTGATCACATCCTAGCCTCTGAAACTCCTAGTGCAAGTGGAAAACTCTATGAAACCCTCCTCCACCTTGTCGCACATGGATTTGACTTGATATATCTTGCTCAATGCCTTCTTCCTCCCCTCTAAACCCTTTTTCTATCTGAGGAGGGAATCTACGCAAAAGCCCACCATTGAGCCACTCAACATTGCAATAATTGGGATTTAATGAGTGAGCCCATGGTGTACAATTCTTCTACCACCTATTGATAAGAATAACCCATATGTTATTGAACAAGTTCTCTGTTGATGTCACATACTCGAGACACTCATTCTCTAAAATAACAGTCTTTACAAAATCAATCATGTATTTCCACCCCTCATAAGCATCTACTAAGATGGATTGGTCTATGTCTGCAAACCACAACAAAGAAATGATAGGGTACATGACCTTAATGGTAAGATCTACCCTCTCCCGCCAACCATCATCTAACACTGTATTGTTGACTTTTTTTTAAACATTTGATCATGCTTTCGCCAAAAAACCAATACTTAAAAATAAACATGGACTGGAGAGCGATCTTGACCTCCCTCAACCTCTTGAACATGGTGAGTGAGGAGCCAAACCAATTATCTACCATCTTTAAGAATGAAATATTTGTGTACTCTTTATCGATTGTGAGCGCATTGGCATGGTTTTGCACAAAATTGTGGATAGGCATGCATCATCAATTAACCCTCCTATCCACATCACATTTGAAGCAATCGATTTAAGAGCTAAATTAACAAAAAAAACAATGCAAGATGTCCAAAATATCTGTTAATATTAAGGTTCCACAATCATGTTGACAACCTTACAAATGAGTGGATTATATGTGATAAGTTCCACACAAGAATCTGTTCGACAACACAGGTATTCCAACAAAGGACGAACACCTTCAGTAACCACTCACATAACCAGATCAAAGATCAACACATCGATGTTTTCACGTGGTAAAACCCCTACGGGGAAACATCCACGGCCCCAGCCAACGCAGCCACTTGGAGCAGTTTATTAATGCAAAGAAAAAGATTACAGAAAGATTTTACAAGAGAGTTTCTCACAATCGATCATCGGCAAATGACCCTCCATGCTCTTTAAATAAAGATCATGGACCAATCGGGTGTTAAGCCACGGATCAATGGTCGTTAAGATCGAGGAGAGTATGAACCATCGGATCAGTCTATGTCGGGAACATATCGTGACCGTCGTATTTCCTAACTACAAATGCATACTGATGCATACTAAAGAAACACACTTTTACCTAACGACATATTAGCCCAAGTAGATCTTAACTAACTCCTAAGTGTCTAAATATCCTAACAGAATCAACAACTTCTTCAATGACTTCAATGAACAACTCACCCATATAATGCACATCTTTGTACTTTCCAAGAACTTCTGACGCTTTCAAGAAAACTAGTCCATTCTTTGATGACACCATGAAATTGATGAATGGATGACATTCTAGATCCATCCATCACCAACAATACTAACACTTAATGAGGGTTGTTACAACAAAATCTAGCACCCCCATATGATGTAAAGTCCTAAACATCAAGGGGTTAGTCTTGTGCAACTCATGGAAGTTACCCATTGTCACCACAATAGCTCTTCCTCTCACTTTTGGTTGGCTCTTCTCCAATTCAAGGGGGTCTTCCCTAATGTTGAGATTTGGGTACCTTGGATAGTGGTCCCCATGTGCTTATGAGTCTCTAAGCACAAAGGGGGAAGACTATTACCCTTGTACTTTACTTTATGATTCTAATTTCACTTTGACTTAGGAGTTTTAAGTCAAAAGTGAAATATGTCACTTAAGTCATAAAGTGATAATTAATTCACAATGTGGGTGTGTTGACCGCCTCTCCAGCACAGGTGGTCAACTCCATGTGCCATGAAGAGATGCATCATCAGATGCAAATTTGTCGAAGACTTTGGTTCTACAGGGCAGTGTTTGGCCCCAACACTTCTTTTTGTAATTAGAATTTCCGCACCACTGCGTGGGTTAATAATGTAATAGGTCTGCATGAGTCATGTCTAGGTCAGTTACCTTGGGATCGATTCACTGGGAGAGTTCCTTTCACCGAGGGTTTTTCAACCTCAGGTTATCAATTGGGCTTTTCAACCCTCTTGATTTCCCTTGAGTTTTTCCCTCACACTTGCAAAAATTCCTCCAAAGTGGTGAACGATGTTCTAGTGGGATTATCTTTTGGTAACTATTATAGGGAATCATTGTAAATGACCATGCAAGACATCTTCGAAAGTTTCACGAAATTCCGTCCAGTCTAAGTTAGTTTTTTTTAATTAATTAATTTTTAATTAAATTTCCCTAAGTTTGGAGGTTTAATTATTTAATTAATTAATTATTTTTGAGCAATAATTGTAAAAACTAGGTCCTTGGATTTTTGATAGGGGTATTTGTTCTCAAAATAAATGAAATAGCACCCCCTACATCCATGGACCAAGTTTCAGCTCAGTCAAACAACTTTAGCCATGGGTTTGTCCACCCAGAGTGTCAGTCAGTCTAAAACAACGATTTTAATTGCTAAAGTCCAAACATGGCAAAAATGTAAAAGTTGTAATAAAGAGTTAGAGGATGTGAAAAGGCGAAATGATGGTTAGAGAGAGACCCCCTAAGCATAACTTGACCCTCCCAACCTTTTTCAACCTTTTATAACCCCTTACCCCCCTCCACACTCAAAAGTTACACCCCCTTAGGGGGATTGACGTTTTTTCTTGGTGGTGGATGTTGTGACTTAAATGGGGCCCCCTCTCATGAGTTATGACTCCCTTTAACCCCCACATCACCTCCTAGGGTGATCCCACTCCCTTCTTCTCATTAATCCCCCTCCATTCCTTCCACTTCCCCCTTTTTTTGTGCCCTCCAAGTAGAGTTACGCCCCCCTTTTGTTGATCTCCAAGGAAAATTCGTTTTTAATTATTGGGGCCTCTTCCTCTTTCCTAGCACGAATCCCATAGCCTCTCACTTGTGTTTTGTGTGATCCCAACACCTCC
>ML784063.1:712582-767702 GCA_009831015.1 Picea engelmannii | reverse complement strand
TTTGTTATATTTTATTATGTGTTATGTGTTACATTTTTGTTTTTTAATGTGTTTTATTTTATGTTTTTTATGTTTTGATTTAAATGTTTTATATAATTTGTATTATATGTATTGTATTGTTTTATATTTTATATTTTTCTTTTTAAATTGTTTTATAATGTTTTGGTATTTTATATTATTTGTTTTTTATATATGTTTTTTATATAATTTCTTTTAAATACTAATTAATAAAACCTTAACCTAAATTATTAATTAATCAATTTCTAACCTAATTATTATCTTAAATTTTTAAGTTGATTAATAATTAATTAATTAATAACTAATTAATTATTAACTAGTTTATTATTAATTAATTTATCCTATACTAACTATACTAACATTATCAGTTAATCTAACTACCTTTATTGCTATTTTTGTTCATCCTAAGTCTGATTATGCATGGATGGGTGACAGGCGTGAGGTGGCTCACGGATGAAAAGACAAGGGAATGAGTGGCACTGAGGTGGACAAAGAATACAGAAGAGGTGATGGGATCACGTGGCACTTATAGATAGGGCCCACTGGAAAAACCCGCCTTATTCTAGACCCCCCCCCCCCATCGTTAAAGGAAAAACGATCAGGGGGGTCCGGAATTGCCTGTATACCGTCCATCTTCACATCTCCTTGACAACTGTAGATCTGTGCGCACTTTTTAATCCATATTCTAGACACCGCCCCCCCCCCCCATTAAAAATAGAACAGTTGGGGGGGTCTGGAATCCTCTGTCAGTCATTGATTTACGCACCGCTAGATCAACCGTCAATCTAAGCATGTTCTCTATTCTCTAGGCGCGAAATGTAGTTTGTGAGGCAAAACTTAGGCTTAATGACTTTTGAGGGTTTGGTGCACTGCTTCCCTTTGAAAATAATTTGCAGAGATGGAATATTTTTTGCAAACCTATACACCCAGAGTGAAAAATTTCCAGTCAACAGATGATCCTATGAATTATAGGGTTATAACAGTGGCTCCACCTGGGGATGGCAGCTTCTTTCAGGAGGTGTCAAGAACCACATACTTCTGAACATGTAGACCAGAGCTTTATCCATTGGGCTGATCCCAAAATCTTATTCTGCAACCTGTACCTGTTTTGATCTTCCAACTGAAAACAAATCAAATGAACACTGCTGGAAAAGAGATGCTCAGAATACTGAGCTTATTCACATTCTCCTACCTACCCTATGCTACTTCTCATTTTGTTAAATCAAATAATACAAAAATGCCAATGAAGCTAATCAAGTAGCTTCTGAGACCAGTTGATTGCTTGATTGCTCGTTAGCATAGTGAAAAGCGCAGCTTGACCTTTTGCCCATCGACTCAAAACTGCAAAGTGAAAAGGCAACTGCCCAAAACATGATTGATCTTTATCATAGAGACCTCGACAATCTTGAAAAACAAAAGTAATGTCAGAGAAAGATTGAGGCTCTACAGTGAAAAATTTTTCCATATAGGTAGCTACATGATCAAGGTAGAAATGACATGTTCCTTGATTTTTGGATGGAAGCTCTGGCACTGTATCTATGCTGTCTTCATCCTCATGCATTTCCTGACATGGATGCAACTGCTCTGATGGGCTTTGTAATGTGACTCATGTTGGACACACCCCTGTAGCTGACTATCCTAACATATCCATATCATAGTTGCGTTTTATCCCATAGTTGGATGATGGGGAATGATTTTTAACCCACAGGCCATCTAACCGATCAGCTATTGGATCCTGAAAAGACTGACAAGACTACTGCATTGATTCAAATGATATTTCTTGACCTTTTGTGTATTTATCCTTCAATACTTGTCCAAGAGTCTCCTTCAAAATTTGAAATGAATTAAAGCACAATGGTATCGAGTTATTTTGGATTAACTCAGAATTTTCCATAGGCTTTAATATTTCATCTGAAATTTGAAAATCGAAGTAGGGCAAGTGCTGCGATTCTGGGTTAAGGAAATCCTCCATATCCTTAATGGCATCATCAATTGATTGATCAGAGGAATTTTTGTATTCACTATTTACAACCGACCTAGAGTTTCTTTTCAGAAATTGAAAAGATGAGAAACATAAGGGAAAAGTGTCTTCACTTACTCTGAGATTTTCTGTCTCTTCCTCATCGCTGTCATGACTGTTGTGCATGGGATGATTGTCACATCTGAACTGTAAATGATCTCCTTCCTGCCAATGACATGCTGTTGATTACTCTGAACATTCAACCTCTATTTCATCTTCATGATCATCATCATACTGGTCACACTTGAATAAATCATCCAGGGGTGAAATTCCATTGAACATGCATATCATGTCAGCTGGTTGTTCCTCTACAAGTTGAGATGGAGCTTCATCTTTGACTATGTTGTGAATTGAATACATGAACGAATCATTATTCAAACCATGGTACCCAGGATGAGGAGAAATTTTTTTGGGAACTATCACCATGTCTTTCTCTGAAGTCAATGGAACATAATGTCTTTGGACAACAAGATCCTCTTGTATGTTAATCTTTTGCATCAGCTTTTCCATGGCACTGGCCAAAATCTGCAGTTTACCTTCTGATGACTTCAACTGCTCCTTTTCTTTGTCCTTTAATTTTGACCTTTTAAACAAAAAGTTGGTCTCCACATCAAGTGCAATGCTCTGCATTTCTTCAAGGCTTGTAGTGTTCCTTTCTCTTAACTAAATCGTCATCTCAGGATCGAAGGCATCTGGGTAATGCAAGTGAGCTGATCCTGGGGGTGGCCTTATATCAGTAGGTATTGCATGATACACCTTATTGAATCTGGCTGAAAAATGATGTATTGTTTCACCTGGCTTTCTTTTCAAGTGGTCATACTCTTCTAGGAGGAGGAAAACATTTCTCATGACCACCCATCTATCTAGGAAAACTTGCATAAATTGATTAAAATTTTTGATGCTAACAGCTGGAAGGTTCCTAAACCAATCTTTAACGTTACCTCCCAAGGACAGGGAAAACATCTTGATACAGACATCATCATCTTCAACCTCATAAAGGTCAAGGAAATCCTCAAGGTTTTGAATATGCTTTTTAGCAGTGATCTTCCCATTTTCTCCATCAAACCTAGGCAGATTATTAATGTAATTGATAGGGAGGTCATGGAGAATGTGAGGCAAATCTAGAGGCTTGTATCAATCTGGGAATTTCGCAAGCACATGAGATGAAGCAAGGGGTTTACTACCATCCAGAAGTTTTGCGAGAGTAGGAGATAAAGAAGGAGGCTTATGTATCACTCGGGTTTCTACAGATTCATCTGGGATGTGCACAAGTGTATGAGCATGTACATAATATACAATTTAGGGTTTAATCTCTTGAGGCTCTTCAGGATGAAAATGATCATCCTAAATTTAAACACTATACTCTAGACCAGGATCATGATAAGAGAGAAAGTAATTGCAGATGAAACCAAAGATGTCTTGAATGCAAGTTGAGCTTGAATACCTGGTCTTTCTAGGATGCTTGGTCATGCTTCAGGTTCTTCCTCCAGTGGAGTCTTTGATTTGGCACTGTCTAGAGCTGATTGGAGTCGCCAAGTGAATGATCTCATCCTTCTTGTGTCTGCTCACTATCCACCGTCGGTGATTAGATATGGAGTTTGAAGTGTACTACCGGGGAGTCCCCAGTGGAGTCGCCATTCTGTTAGCACTTTGTAATTTTCCCAAGGCTGTGGGGCAGTCACAGAGGAAACATCAAAAGCAATTCGAGTCTTGGATCTAGCCCTCCAAGACTTAGAGAGGGATCTCTCTGTCTGATATAACTTTGTTTTAATAGGTATTAGGCTAGTTATGAAGAACATGGGTTGGAGTTTTTAAATGGTCGTTTTGGAACAACAAGGAGGGACATTGGGAAAATGGGGTCTGCGCTTAAAAATGTGATTCACTCTCAGATCTGAGACATAAATATTTAAACAGGGAAAGGTAGTGGAAGTGATGGATCGAATTAAGTTTTGATGGTGTCAATTTGAGGAAGAATCAGGGGAGGAAAAAAGCAAGAAAATGATTAGTTAACAATTCATAAACTAGCTTTTTAGAGGAGAAACATAAAGATTATCACAAGATCAAAGGCATAGTATTTCACAATAAATTTTGCTTCTGTTACTCTTCTTCTAATAATGAGAATTGAAAAAACATGAAAAGATAATAGGAAAAACTTAACAAATACAAGAAACACCAGCAACACCTCCACACAAGAATCATGTGAACAACATGCTCATTTCTGATAGATCATTTGAAGATTACAAAAATGTTTTCTGGCCAAGCTCAGCCCACAGTCCAGCAAGGAACCTCACAGGTTGAACCCTTTTACATTAAAATCCTCTGAATAAATAGGATAGATCATCCCAATAAGTTTCAGAAGTCGGTTTAACCACCTCAGCCAAAAATAGCCACCACTCCCACGAAATTTGGAGCTTTCTGCCATAAAAGACGGACTAGTTTTCTGTGACAAAGGGGTCCGAAAAGACGTGTTTTTATCTTGAAAGATGACACCTGGGATAAATATGAAGGATTTTATTGTATATGGGCATGTTTTGGACAAAAACCTCCTTCGGTTTCGTGAAATTCATCTCTAGATGGCCGCAACAGCTCCTGCAAGATCGAGACTGTAACGGAAAATTGAGAATCTGGAAAAATGGGCCTCAAATATGTCTTCGATTCTCCCATATCATAGCTCCATTGCAAAAAATGAGAGAGGTTTTTGTTCTTTATCCCGTTATGAGAAAAAAACTCTCTTGGATTTTTAAAATCCATCTTCGTTTTCCCAGAAACTGTCTCGGACGAACACATGATGAAATAGGCAAAAATGGCAAAAATATTAAAAAAGCGGATTTTTTTATGAAAAGCGGTATTTTGGACCCCCCCCCCCGAGGTGGTAAGCGGTTTTTTTTGGGGGGGGGGTTCCACATGAATAGAAAGGCGCCATGTGGAGGGGGGTGGTTTTGAAAAACCATTATTCTAGACCCCCCCTCTCATTAAATTCCGGATGGTGAGGGGGGGTTTGGAATTTTTATGGGCCGTGGATTTGTTTTGATTCATTTCGATGGGACATGAGGTGTATGGGAAAGTGCGTGGAGTTTGATGGGGGCGGGAAGTGTGAAGGTATGAGTGGAGGGTGACATGAGCAGGAGTGATGTATGATGGGTGGGGTATGGGTAGANGTTTTATGTTTTTTTTTTTTTTTAATTTTGTTATATTTTATTATGTGTTATGTGTTACGTTTTTGTTTTTTAATGTGTTTTATTTTATGTTTTTTATGTTTTGATTTAAATGTTGTATATAATTTGTATTATATGTATTGTATTGTTTTATATTTTATATTTTGCTTTTTAAATTGTTTTATAATGTTTTGGTATTTTATATTATTTTTTTTTTATATATGTTTTTTATATAATTTCTTTTAAATACTAATTAATAAAACCTTAACCTAAATTATTAATTAATCAATTTCTAACCTAATTACTAACTTAAATTTTTAAGTTGATTAATAATTAATTAATTAATAACTAATTAATTATTAACTAGTTTATTATTAATTAATTTATCCTATACTAACTATACTAACATTATCAGTTAATCTAACTACCTTTATTGTTATTTTTGTTCATCCTAAGTCTGATTATGCATGGATGGGTGACGGGCGTGAGGTGGCTCAGGGATGAAAAGACAAGGGAATGAGTGGCGTTGAGGTGGACGAAGAATGCAGAAGAGGTGATGCGATCATGTGACACTTATAGATAGGGCCCACCGGAAAAAGTTGCCTTATTTTGGACCCCCCCTCCATCGTTAAAGGCAGAACGATCAGGGGGGTCTAGAATTCCCTGTAGACCATCCATTTGTGCACCTCCATGACAACCGTAGATCTGTGCGCACTTTTTAATCCATATTCCGGACCCCCCCCCCCCCCATCGTTAAAAACATAACAGTCGGGGGTGTCCGGAATCCACTGTCAGCCGTTGATTTACACACCGCTAGATCGATCGTCAATCTAAGCATGTTCTTTATTCTCCAGGCGTGAAATGCAGTTTGTGAGGAAAAACTTAGGCTTAATGACTTTTGAGGGTTTGGTGCACTGCTTCCCTTTGAAAATAATTTGCAGAGATGGAATATTATTTGCAAACCTATACACCCAGAGTGAAAAATTTCCATTCAACAGATGATCCTATGAATTATAGGGTTATAACAACCTATACCTTTTTGGCCTACCTAAAGCTTGAGTGAATGACAAGAACACTACCATTTTCTAGTAATAAGGTCATAATGTAAAGTATGGTTAATTCATGCATTTTGTGGTTTATTGAGTTAGGGAATTAAATATTTCATGTACTAATGCTTTGATTTGTCATATATTAATATTTGACCTCTAGATATCCATCATTTTTGTACCAGCTCAGCCATCTGGTACCTACGCATCAAGACTGTTGTTGTCTGAATCTAGTACCAAATGCATCCGGTACTAAAATCTTACCTGTTGCGATCCGGTACCAATGACCATGCACTGCTATGATCCAATACCAACAACCATGCATTGTCATGATCCGGTACCACCTTTTATGCACTATCATGATTCAGTACCATCTGCCTGTTACGATCCGGTACTAATATGGAAGATCCTAATGCACTAAGTTAAGTTCCAGATCTCACCTAAGCCAATTGGTGGACGTCTATTTTCTTTAGCAAAGTTATGATAAGAATAGTTTGTTGATTTCCTCATCCTCATGCACTTCGTGTCATGAGGATGAAGCTAAAGATGTAACCGAATGATTGAACTTAACAACTAATTGATTTGCAAATCACTTCACCTCCTTGTGTTTCATGATTAAGACTATTAAATAACTATGGCAAGGATGGTGGAAGTGTAGGAGAGTTAGTATATTATCAATATGTGAAGTAGTGTGTGATAGTACAGAACATATTCTGAGTAAAGATTAATAGGATTTCATTTATCTCCATATTCTGATTATCTATGATTAAGTATGAGTTGAGTTGTTAATGAAAGTTTTGATTTTATGTTTTGAAATGTGAGTGAGAGTAATGTGTGTGTTGAAGACAAGCCTCCTGTAGACTTCAGCAGCTGACCTGTTAAAGCGGCAAGGGCCCACCGCCCAACAAAGTTCAGCCTCTTTGTAGATTACCATTAGCATTTGTTTTCTAATAGTGTAAAAATTAAATTAGCTAAAGATTTAACTCTTTTAGATTATAGCATTATAGCTTAGACCAGGATTTCCATTATATAATTTCTTAGAAATCTTTGTTTTCTCTGATTTTGCATATGCCCTGTTTCTGTTCTCGTGAATTTGATTTCCTTGAGTGATCATAGATGTTGGCAGCAATAGTCAAAACTATTTGGATAAGAACTGCTGAAGTTCATTGTGAACCACAGTAGAACCAACATATTGACTATTGAAGTACCCATGCTATGCTTTGATGATTGATGTGTGATTCCCTTTCAAAAGTGTGGATTGGATAGTTAGTTTTCTGGGTCAGATATCAGAGTTGATCTATCAAACCAATTCCATATCATACTTGCACGTGCCATAATGGAATAGATAGCCTCTCTATGAAAGACAACCAAAGTGCATTGCAGATTGCTATTTTGATTTGTTTCTAGCATACATAATCTAGTTTAATTCTATACTCGTGACATTACAAATTACCTTTCTTACTGGTGTCTTGTAACTCTATTGATTATGAATCCCATATTGATAATTAATGAGTGCATTATACTAAACATATAAGTAGCACAATAATATTTATTGGAAGTTTTATATTATGATTAAAAGTACTAATAGTGATCATACGAATTCAGCCCCCCCTCTCAGTATTCCAACAATTGGTATCAGAGTAGGTCCTTCAGGAAGTAGTTTAACCATTGGAATACTGAACATTAGGAGGAACTCCCTCTAGATGACCGTCACTACATCTAAGCCAACCGACTTTCCTTGAGATCAATCTCACTCGGATACCACATGATACCCATGAATCTTGACTCCGTCTAAGTCTGCACATCCAATTTCCTCTACAAATTCCTCAGAGGCTGCTCCTCCCCCCCTGGATCTTGAGGGTTGACTCCCTCTTAACTTTGTCTCCATCTAAGTGTGCACCACTAGTGGGATCACCCGCCTCACCACTTTTGGAGCCACATTCTCCTCCTCAATTGTCTCTTTTCTCCTTCTATTCATACCAATCATAGGATGGCCCCTTTGTCTATATAGGTTTCCCTCCCTAACTCAAAGAACCATTGTTGACCTTAAGCTAGATCGTCTGGGCACATGTAGTACCTGTCCATATCGAAATAATAGATGATATTCATTCCTCTCAATATCCAATACTAAGAGGTAACTTGATCTAGGTGGATATCGGTGACCACCCACCTTTTCCATCTTCCTCAAAATGATTTTCTGGCAACTTTGGCAATTTACTATTTTTAGTAGTTTTTAACTTCTCGGGCCATTTTGAGGGCCTAAATGAAGGTTTTTCGGGATTGATATTCTCAATTAAATCAAAAGTATTTAGTTTATCCCCCTAAATGAATCTCCTCGATGAAACCTTTACAAGGATCTATCGTGTGCCCCAAACAGAGATTGTATTTCAAAGTTACACCCTTGGGAATTTTATAGACCAAACTACCCAAAATGCGGTCCATAAAACTGTTACATTTTTATCTTCTGAAGTTAGGGTTTTGGATTTTCTTAATGATAAAAAGGCCTTTGGAAACTCATTGTAGAATTATCTTCTTGCGAATGCAAGTAGCATACACATATATTCTCAGAGATAAGCTACCACCATTCTAGCGAGTCTTTCACTCTGCATTTTTACAGTCTTTGTACATTTTCTCTCATTAATAGAAAATTGTGTATTATTGTATCTATGTATTTATGGTTTCATCTCGGATACATTTCTATTATATTATTGGATATCCGAGATATCTCTTTATATTTTATTATTATATCTTCTCTCTCATTTTGTGCCGAAAATGATCTGGATCAATGGTATCATAGCAGGCTTCTCTTGATAGTTTTTCAGTGCATGTCCCTGATGAGGTCTGAGTATAGAAAGTTAGGTCTTGTGCTTTTATCTCTTGAGGACAATCACTCTCTCACTCCCAATAAACCCTACATGGTAGAAGAAAATAAAAAAGACAGAACAAACGATTCTATTAATTTGTTTATTGAGCAATCTCTCATGCAGATGCAAGTAGCGAACACATCTCTTCTCAAAGATAAGTTGCCACCATTCTAGAGATTTTTTCACTTTGTATTTTTACAGTCTTTGTACATTTTCTCTCATTAATAGAAAATTGTGTATTATTGTATCTATGTCTTTATGGTTTCATCTCTGATACATTTCTATTATATTATTACATATCTGAGATATCTCTTTAAATTTATTTATTATATCTTCGCTCTCATTTTGGGCCGAAAATAATCTGGATCAATGGTATCATAGAAAAATTCTCTTGATAGTTTTTCAATGCATGTCCCCGACGGGGTCCATGTATAGAAAGTTGGGTCTCACATTTGTCTCTCTTGAGGACAATCACTCTTTCAATCCCTACAAACCCTCCATGGAGGAAGAAAAGAAAAATGATAGAAAAAGCGACTATATTAATCTGTTTCTTGAGAAACCTCTCAGGCGACAGAGGGACAAAATGATGGAGAATTTTTCCCACATCTTTCAATGCCTGGTGATAACAAAAGGTACGTCTTCATCAATAGGAAACTTTGGAGGCACCTCTCATTTCAAGGTACAATTTAATTTTGATATTCCCATATTTGAAGGACATATAGATGCAGATGCCCTAGAAAAATGGTTAAATATGCTAGAAGGTTATTTCTTTGTTCATAATTTCTCGGAAAGGAAAAAGATCACCTTCACACTCCTTAAGGCTCTCCCCCGTGTCAAAAATTATTGGGAAACTTACTGGGAGAAAAGTTCCGCAAAGGATTCTTGAATATATGGGGCTAAGCTCACTTGGTATTTTTTTGTGGATGCGGTAATGGAACAGTATTACCCTATTGAAAAATATGACGACCAGTACATGAGATGGACCACACTGGGACAAGAGACAAGCAAAGTATTTCTGGACTTCAACAATACATTCCATACCTCGCGCACCAAGTTGGCTATCAAAGACTCTGAATGGAATTTGGTTCTAAAATACCATGGGGTGCTACAGAGATACATCCAAACTAAAATGGATTTTTTGGACATCTCATCACTCAGTGCTTCTTATCGATATGTTGTTAAAATCGAGAAGAAATTTAAGCACTAAAACAAAAGGGAGTCCAGGTTTGCAAATCTGAAACAACCAAATTATGATAAATACATATGATCCATATGGATATCGATGGCCACCCACCTTTTCGAATGGGCACAAAACAATTTTATGACAATTTTGGCAATTTACTATTTTTAGCAGTTTTAACTTCTGGGGCCATTTTGAGGGCCTAAATGAAGGTTTCTCTGGATATACCTTCTCAATGATAGATGAAGGCATTATTTATCCCCCAAAATGAATCTCCTTGATGATACCTTTCCAACGGGCTGTCACACGCCTAAAACGGATATCGTATGCAAAAGTTATGACCCCGGGAAGTTGATGTACTAACTTACCCAAATGGGGCCCACATGACTTTTGGCGCTTCATCTCCTAGGGTTAGGTTTTTGGATGTCTAGGGTTTTTGGAATTATTGTTTATTGTAAAATTTCCTTCAGAGCCTCATTGTAATGTTATTATTGTGAATTCGCATAGTCGTCGCATCTATTCTCATAGATAAGTCGTCAGCATTCCAACAAGCTTTTCTCTGCTGCATTTTACAGTTTCAACTTATTTCGTTATTGAATAGAAAACCTGTTTTACTATAGCTCTGTTATTTTGTGTTGAGAACCTATTAATAATATGTATTCATTTCATTTTTCTCATAAAATCTGGATCAGTGGTATCAGAGGGGTCTTCTCCTTGTCTTCTTAATGCATGTCCCTAACGAGGTCAGAGTACAAAGAGTTGGGTCTTGATCTTGTTGCTCTTAAGGATAGAAGCTCTCGCATGCCCAAGCGACCTCTCATGTAAGGAGAAAATAAAGATGACAGGATAGAAGATCCTTTAAAACTGTTGATTGAGGAATCCCTCAGGCAACAGAGGAACGAGATGATGGATAGTTTCACGCAAATCCTTCGGCGGCTACCAACAGGCAACACATCTTCTTTGAACGGAGGTGATGCCCCCTTCAAGGTACAAATAAACTTATATATTCCTATATTTGAAGGTCAGATAGACACGGATGTTGTAGACAAGTGGTTGAATCTACTAGAAGGGTATTTTTATGTCCATAAATTTTTGAATAGAGAAAATATTACTTTTGTGCTCCTTAAAGCCATTCCCCATGTCAAAGATTGGTGGGAAACTTTCTTGTGAGCAAAAGGAAACAGAGGAAACCTCATTATTTTTAGTCACGACCACCTGGGAATCCTTCAGGGATGCTATTAAGGAACAATACTACCCTTTCAAAAGTTATGATGACCTGTATACCAAATGGAAAACATATGGCAAGAAAGAGACCAAGCAGTGCCAGATTTCACAAATATCTTCCATACCTTGTGCACCAAGCTAGGTATCAAAAATTCAGAGTGACATATGGTGCTCAAGTATTGCGGTGCTCTACATAGATACATCCAACCCAAAATGGAATTTCTGGTCATCTCATCCTTGGGCGCGACCTACCAATATACAATCAAAATTAAGCAAAGGCTCAAACAAAAGATGCGGCAATTTGAGCCTAGGAACCCCTCACAACAAAATCCAGGAAAGGGCTGCCCCAACCCACATAAAAAAGGATAGATCAAATATGGATAGTATCAAGACAACCAACCCAAGCCGCAAGAAAATAAGGACACCAAAAAGACAAAGAATTATACCGGGAAGTGGTGCAACTTCCATAATATCTCGTGGCATAACAATGATGACTACTGCTCAAAGCAGTGGTTGGTGGTTGAAGTGAAAGCCTCTGAATCAGATGCAGATTCTGACACTGAGCCAGAACTAGAAAGGGGAATATGTATCATTGACATGGAACCCAATGCCACCGTTGCTACCACCAATCTCTAGCCTGGTAAACTAGACGAGACAAAATAAGGAGAGTGCCTCTTCCATTTAGAGATGTGGGTAAAAGGCACCCTACTGCACTTCATCATTGATAGCGGTAGCCAGAAGAAACTTATCTCAATATAGGTCATCAAGTGGCTGGCCCTGCCAACAACGCTGCACCCACAACCCTACACCATTGGATGGCTCCACCAAGGAAACAATCTCTGCATCAACCAACAATGTCGACTGTCTTACGACATCAAGCCCTTCAAAGATGAGGTATTGTGTGATGTTTCTTCTCTCGAAGTTTGTGATGTTCTTTTGGGCCAACATTATTTATGAAAACGTCATGTTGTATATGAGTCTATGCCTTGTAGTGTTATTATTACTTTGAATAGGAAATTGTACAGGATACCTGAGGTAGTCCCACCTAGTGCTATTTCCTTGATCTCTGCTAAGAAATGCAGGAAGGTCATCTCTCAGATGGGGAAGTTTTTTTTATTTGTGATTCACTCTTAGAATAAGAGAAAGATCACAACCACATCTAGGGTATCTGCGACCGACCTCTCCACACATTAGAAGAAAGTAGATTAGGTCGTGGAAGAATAATTAGATATCTTCTTCTCACCTACAGGGGTACCTCTGCACTGCCAAGTCAAGCACCTCATCGATATGACCCTCGGCGCATCAATTCCCAATGGGTCAATCTATCACCGCTCTTTATTAGAGAATGAGGAGATCAAGCGATAGATCCAAGAACTAATCCACAAGGGGAACATCCATCCCATATCATCACCTTATGGGAGCCCAATCATGCTAGTACTAAATAAAGATGAAACCTAGAGACTCTGTATTGATAACCAGGATCTGAATAAAATCACAGTCAGAAACTGGTACTCGATTCCCTAAAATGACGACCTCCTTGATAAATTCATGGGGGCCAAATACTTCAGTAATATTGATCTGAAGTTTGGATACTACCAGGTCCCAATAGAAGAAACAGATCTATGGAAGAACACCTTCAGGTCAAAGGAATTCCTTTTTGAATGGTTTCTCATTCCATTTGGTTTGACAAATTCTCCAGCCACTTTCATGAGGATGATGGATGATATCCTGCAACCATTCAGCAATAATTTTGTAGTGGTGTATTTGGATGACATTATAATTTACAACAAGACTTGGGCCAAACACTTGCATCATATTCAGTAGGTTTTGCACACCCTGCGACAGCACAAGCTATATGCCAACTTGGAAAAATGCTCCTTCGGCATGGACAGGGTTCATTACCTGGGCTACGTCATTGATCATCATGGCGTACATGTGGATCCAACCAAGATCCAAGTCATTCATGATTGGCCAGCCCCAACAACACTCACTGAGCTTCAGAGCTTCTTGGGCATTACCAATTTCTACCGCAAGTTCATGTTGGGATTCTCCCATATTGCATGGGCCCTCAACCAAATAAACATGGGTGGTGGTAAGGCGAAATTTGCATGGGGTCAGTCCCAACAACAAGTGTTCGATGACTTGAATGAGCACTTGTGATCATCCCTAGTACTTTCACTATCAGACCTACAACATCCCTTTGAGATCGAGACATATGCTTGAGACTATGTTGTGGGTGTCGTTCTCACTTAGTACGGCCAGCGCGTGGCCTATCATAGTGAGATGTTGTCAAATAATGTCCGTAAGTACCCTACTTACGACAAAGAAATGTACTCCATTGTGCAAGATTGCCTCTTGTGGATACATTACATTCTTAGGAAGGAGACAGTCATCCACAGTGATCATAAGCCACTAGAGTTCATGCAGACACAGGGAAAATTGCAGAATGACTTCCATCAAAAGTGGTCCACATACTTGCAACAATTCCACCTCAACATCAAGTATAAAACAAGAAGCACCAATCATGTCGTTGATTGCCTCAGTAGAACGTCGGTCGCGACACCTACCATGGTGCTAGAATATTGAAGCCATGACACATCTGGATGGCCCCAAATATATGAGATAGACCCTGACTTCACCACCACCTACCAATTGTTGGGTGAAAATGTAGTTGTCGACAATTTCCATCTTCAGGATGGGTTTTTGTGTCGTCTGGGCCATATCTTTGGTCCATCAAGTGAGCGACCGAAGATGATTTGGGAATCCCACTACAATTTGGTGGAAGGACACTTCGACATTGAAAAGTCAGTGGCAATGCTATAGAAACATTTCTATTGGCCAAAACTTCGATAGGAGGTCAGCAAGTATATTAGGTCCTGCACTGCTTGTGCTATTGCCAAACCAACCACTAAAAAATAGGGCATGTACACCCCTCTTCCTACTCCTGACAGGCCATGGGAATCCATCTCAATGGACTACATGTCGGGCCTCCCATCCATCAAGCGGGATGAAATGAAAAATATATTGGATCAGTTGGACTAGGAACCACATCCTCAACATACTTCTTGAGGTCATTCTCCTCCAATAGAAGGAGAACCCTTTCCTTCCAAGCCTTGAAGTTGGTTTCCGCTTCCAACCTATCCTCAATATTCAATGTATTCACCATCCTGACATGCCCAAAACAAGAACAAGAACAAGAACAAATAAAACACTCTTCTAGTGTTGTATCTAAGAAATTCTCTCAAGATGATCCCCTTCTCTTCAAATACCAAGCTCTGAACTCATGTTATATTTTATTGTACGTCACATCTCGTCTATTATTTCCACAATTATACATAATTAACCCAATTGAATTGTAAACATAAACACACTAATATTCCTAACATATTTTATCACAATGGAAAATATAATAATATCATATATGAATAATCAATACATAAGAGACAAAACATTTTTGTTCCATAACTTTATCCAATTCTCCAAATACAAGGACCATAACTAGTTCTCTCAAAGTTACCAAATCCAAGGACATAACTAGTCCTCTCAAAATTAACAAATCTAAGGAAAACCTTTTCCTCCAAAATAAAAAAAAAGAAACCAAACCTTAACAATATCCTAGAAATATCCTCTCCCTAGAAATCTATTGCATACCACTTGTACGACTTTTTGAGGTCACCTGACGTCAACTTTTATGGATGTGCCCCTACCCATAAGAGATTGTACGGTTGTATGTGATTGTTAATTCAACAACCTAAATACATATGCGATTATTCCCACTACAACTAATGTACATGTGAAAAACTATACAAACACTTTGTACATATCACTCCATTTCATATGGCTCCCTCCACTTCATACGACTCACTCCACTTCATACAATATTTTTATTTTCGGCTTGTCTCTCTCTCACACACACATGCAAGGTTTGATATTTCCCTGTTAAGAACATAAAATAGAGAGTCTGCAACCTTAGGCCAGATTTACCACCCTAGAAGAATTTCCCTTTTCTCAAATCACCAAGCCTCCTAACACAAGTGCAAACTCACTTATGCTAACGCCATACTTCTATTATGATACAATGAGATGTCACAATGACCTCCCTCCTTTATATACAATCTTTTGGGATCACCATAAAAGGCCCTCCGCAATTCAACATGAAATTAGGATTTCATTGTGGGCGTGAAGCCCCAACATAAGCCCATAAATCCCATCACCAAGCCCTTGAAGTCCCCAACCAAATTAGAGGAGGTTTTCACCAAAACAAAAGGAGAATCAGGTTCCTATGAATATTGTCACATGCATGACACCTTGACCTCTTATGGTAATACCTCTCAAAGATACAAAAATCAACATTGCACTATAATATATTGTCTTATGTACCCACCAAATCTATAAAGGACATCCTCACAGTACCTGTGAGTTAAGGGAGAAGGGATAAATGGTGTTAGAAAAATAGGATCACAGAGCAATAAAATAAAATAAAAATGCAAAAATAAAAAACAGAAGATACAAAATACAATAGAGACACAGATATACGTGGTTCACCTAGTGTGGGATACATCCACTAGAGAAATGAAGGGATACAACCTACAACACACCCACTGTAACTTCCTCTTCTTTCTCTCAACGTCTCCTCTCTTAGAATATGATATTTGAAGTGATACACAACTGCAATACAATTCCCTCATAAGAGAGGGTTTGCTTCTAGGGAAAAAAAACCCAACATAATTTCTACCATCATATCTACAACCTTATAATGAACGGTCCAGATTTACTATGATATTAAAATATACATTTACAAGGAATTTTTTCCTTCGGGTGCTTTCCCCCCAACCCCCATTGTTACAATGAAAATATCTCTATGGCCTCAGGTAAACCAAAATAGACAGAATGACTGCAGAAATAAACTTTAATCCAACACTAGTAAATTTGGGTCATTTTCTGACGACCATTTCGACGCTCTTGTGACGTTATGTTGTGAATATTGTGACAAATCTTGGGGCCCTCAAATGTCGCTTCATGTGTCGTGGAAAGTGTGAATAACCTGGGATAATGTCAAAGGAGCGACGACCCAAGGAATTCATTGCAAGTGAGGTGGCCTACAATGGTCATCACAAGAGAGACAACCTACGGTGGTCATTGCATCAAAGATGACCAATGGTAGAAGCTCATCGTAGGAGAGACAACCATAGTAGTTCTTGTGACCAACTATTCAAGCATAAGGTATCATTGATGGTAACGATAGTTCATTTCTCTTGTGACAAACCTAGTAGTTCTTGCGACAAACTATCAATACTATCGCTGATCCCCTTCATCACAAGAGAAACGACCTATCCTAGTTTTTGTGATGAACAATTCGTTGCAAGAGTTACAAAGTGTCGATAGTTGCAACGAACAATCAATACTATCGAAGATCCTCTTCATTGCAAGAGAAACAACCTATCCTAGTTACTGTGATGAAAAATTCATCACAAGAGCGACGAAGCATCGATATTTGCGACGAACTATTAATATTCTCGACAATATTATTCATCGCAAGAGCGACGAAATATATCTATTTTAAAAAAATAATAATAAAGATTAATGCAAGAGAGTTCTTTTGAGGGTTATCAATTGCAGTATCTCCATAACATATGGGTCGGTAAATATTCCAATTATTTACTGAATACATCTTTCATACTCTTTTATGTGAAGGGTTGTAATATAGAATGGGTTCATTCATTTTTAAATGGATATAGCTTGTGCCCCTTCTAAAGGAACAAATAAAAATACTAATGTTCAACCAACTAGATAACCAATTGATGCAAAAAAATATCCCCACAAACCATTAGCACCATAAATGAGGTGTGTGGATGTTGGTATGGTCATTCTTTGCAAATATTCCATATTATCATGAACTTTGTGCAACTCCTGGAGGAATTATGGGCTGAATTCATTTTGCATAGATAGGATAGCATTGGATCTATTCCAACATAGCATATGCAAAAATGGGAAATGAATTCTATACATATATCCATTAAATTCTTATAGAAATGTAGCAAGATTGTGAATAAACTGAATAAACAACCCCATACATCATAGTACAAAATTTTAAAATTAAACAAGAAGCTAGCAATAAGAATAAAGTCTTGTGAGAGGGCTCCATCTACTACCATTACAAAAGTATTTGATTCATGCAAGAGTGTTTGCTTCTTCAATTTTATTCTTGTATAGTTTGAGTCCATATCATTGAATATTAAAACCACTATGGAAGAAGTAGCATTAAAGCATAATGAAGGTCAAAGAAAAATATCTCTACATTATAGCAAGAAACAATAATTGAAACAAGCATATCAAGTTTTTGAAATATTTGGCGAAGGTGCAAATGTCATTTCATTGAAAATTGTTAATTTAAGAAGGGAATTGAGGAGATCAAACACAATTATAGTTGTCCATTTAAATTTTCTATAAATGAAACTTTTCATCTTGCTATTACATTTTTTTGACAATGTTCTTTTCCATCTATTCTTTTTGCAAGTGTATTTTATATGTTAAATTTTGAGGCTAGCCTATTACAATGAAAAGAACAAGACTCTTGTAAATAGAGATAAAAAAATAGACATAAACAAAACTTCAATGAATATTTCAAGTCAACTAAAGGATGTCAAACAATCAATGTTTGAGAAAAAGAAGAGAAACTTGATAGCACCAAGGAAAAAGAAACTTGGAAAAATGGAAACTAGAGCCATGAAAATTGTTTATGCATATGCCAATGCACATTATAAACATATAGAAAAATTGTCTATGCACACTAAATTGTCTATGAATATGCCAATGCACATTAAAAATAGGTTATGTAAAGAGTAATAATACATATTCCATAATCAATCACACTCGATATACCAGTACTCTAAGGTGATACAATGGAGTTACTAGTAAAGATTCCATGTGCTTCTCTTATTCCTTACTAGTCATTGAGCTATAATGTTCTTCTACGTGGAACTAGTATATATATCTCATTCATTTCAAATACTATATTGCATAATTATGGTTATGCTTATACTATGATATCCAAGGGATTACTTATACACACCACCAAAAACCAAGTTGAAGTATTAGATTATCTGTGTGAATCATATGATATGATGAACTAAATGGAATTGTATATGCTACATACTTGGGTTTGTTTCATTCGATATAATGACTGGCCCTATAGTGGCCCACAAATAATGGTAATGTAAAAATAAATAAATAAAAGGAACCTTAAGAAGTCATAAAAAGAAGAAAAAAGACAAGACATACCTAATCTTTGATATTCTAATTTGTAGCATTGCATTGATACAGCATCTAGGGCATCTACAAATGCATGAAATTCATACTGTAGTAAATAAAAACATAATTATATTTATTTTTTATTAAAAACCAAAAAATACTTTTAAAACATGTCAATAAATCCTAATAAAAATTAAAATCGACAACATTGCAAATAGTAAACACCATTGATATTATTTTTTGTAAAATCCATATGAGAGGAGATTAAATAGTGACACACACACACATATTAGATACGATGGCATGAGTACGATCCTATTGGTTTCGAGAATAATTCATTGGAGTCGTCTGATCTTGGAGAAAACCCCCCTCAATCTGAAGGAGTAACAATGAAGTCAACATTGACAATGTTGTGGCTCTGTTGGATCAAGAGAGGTTTTCTCCAAGAATAAATGGCTCCAATAAATTTTCTCTACTGAATAGGGACAACCACATAAAGTTGGAAGATCCTATGGCCCATCCCCCCGCCCCCCTCACATCACTCTCAATTTCCCAATACCCAATTTATATTATACTAAAAAATACGCATTAAAAATATTCAAAATTGATAAAAAGTGATTGTAAATTTATAAATGAGGTTTATCATTCAAAGGCATATGTCATAAAAAATATTTTTTACAAATTATATTTATCATTCAAAATATGTTCCAAATATACTAGCTATATAATGTACATCTATCTATCTTATAAAATTATTATACATCATCAATTTCTTCTAGTCTTCTTTTGTGTTTTCCACAATCCTTTCATGCTGAGAACACATGGTCTCATACCCATGACGTGGAGGCTACTGTGAGCGGCCATCACCCACAACAAAAAAATAATTTAAGTTTATATGGCCAATTTTTAAATAGCATTGAAGTAGTACATTAATATTAAAAAAAACCTCTGCAATGTAATTATTTACCTGGTCCACTAGTCGACACCGCTGGTATGGCTTCTCTATTCGCCTGATCTTCAGGTCAAGGAGGAGAAACTACGACATTCTATGACATTGAAATAAAAACAATTATAAAGACAAAATCATAAATGTATAATTAATAAAAAATAGAAGTACAAAATTTATAACTATGAAATTATTAAGTATATGATTAATATACAACCATTTTACCATCGTGGGACTCAGTCACAAGAACATCTTGGGGCTTCACCCCTATGGGATGGAGCTTCACCCCACTGGGATGGGGCTTTTGGGGATCACCATGATATTTTGGCCATGTTGCATTATCAATGCTCTTTTGTCCAGTACTAATGGTTTTGTATTTTATAAGTAATGAAAAGTTAATGTGGACTGACTTTTATTTGCCTTATCCCGGAAATTGGATCTTGGGATATCCTCCATGCTTTTCCTATGATCAACCATGGCTTTATATATGTATTTGTAACCAAGTTGGAGGTCTTCCTCTGTGCGTTCAGTTCTTAGGTCATCGCCCTGCATTGCATAAGAGAATGTTTTTTTAATGTTTTTGGTTACAATTACCTGAAAGTTGTAAGGCAATAAAAATAATATTTTTAAGATGTTTGGTTACTTATGATTCATGATTATAACCTCGAGTAGCCTCTCTGGCCTAGATTGTGTTGGGCATGTTTGGAAATCCTTTCTTTGATTTACTTCAAAGTTTCAAGAAACCTATCATCAAAATTTTCAAGTATGTTATATACCACACTTTTATTTAGATCTAAAGAAAATTAAAGGTATTGAAATCAAAATATTGTAATTTACCTTGGGGTAGCAGTTATTTTTTCCCCTGATTTTTTCAATATCTTTTCTTTTGCATCATCAATGGTCTCCTTCCACTCCCTCAATGGAATCGAGGGAGGATGCTCATACCTAGGGTTTCCTACCAAGATTCGTCTATAAACATCCTGAATATATTTTAAATATTCACCCACTGCAGAGGTAACCTCTTTTTTATTCAACATGTATGGTCCAAAGAGGCCTTCGAGATAATCCACAAGTTCTTTTTTGGGGTTGGAATTCTAGCAATTCCACCTCATGCGTAAGGTTTCCCCAAAAATCAACAAGGCCTTTCTCTCGAAGTTCCTATAAAAATGGTTGTTTCCTACACAAAACATATATGATCATTAATTTAAAAATAATAATCTAGATGATTTGTGTATGAGATGGACAACATGAAAGAGTTAAAATATGAAAAACTACTTAGGTGTCGTATTTGTTTTAATGAAATTCCATTATTGTCGACCAAAAATGTGCACGAAAGGGTCCCCGTGTTGGTCACACGTCTAGATCCAGGAAATGAAACCATGTTAACCACATCATCCGCCTTATATCTGTCACCATCTCTAGATCCTGACCATTGTGTGGATTCCTGATGGTGTGTGTCATGACTCCTATCTAAATTTGGTGTGGAAGATGGATAATTAAATAGTACTCTAGAAGATGTATGGTAGCTTGCCTTAGGACTCTGTGGCATCTCTGAAGTGCCACTACTACCAACTCCTGGTTGAACAGGCTCCAAAAATGTCTTTATAAAAAGGAAAAATGTTTTTTTGTGAGATAATGTAAAAGTTAAAAAATAGACTTTCATAATTAAACATATCGGTACATTAAAAAAAACACTTTAAATTATGGTTATTATCTTATATGTGTTAAGTTGTGACATAAGGATATTGATTCTTTTTAGGACATGAGGAGTTTGATCCGGACAATCTAACATGCTATCAAGTTCCTTGTTCACTTTAATGATCTTTTTTTTATTAATACCTTCGGATAAGGGGATGAATACAACCCCTCCTCATCGATAGAATCATGGTCGACATGGCCTGCCGACTACATATAATTTCGACAAAATCAATGTTATTTCAGTTATATAAACAAATGAAATAAATGATCTCCAGACAAATAAAATTATATAAACAAATAATAAAATTCACGTAAAATGAAACTCGAATTTGATAATCATTTACATGTTCTACAGCTGGCCATTTTCCATGATCATACTACCACATTATAATATAATTGGAACCCCCAAATATTTAAAAAATTGTTAACGATAACAAAAAAATTGATTTCCACCGAAATAAAATCAACCTCCCACATTATTACAAAATTGAGACCGTGAAAGATTTAAAACATTGTTAAATAAAATAAAAAACATATAATGCAATAAGTAGAGGTTGCTTAAATAGGTGTTTCATAAGTTCCTGCACACTATTAGTAGATGTGTCTATTCAATTCAAATGGTAATCCACTAATAATTCCTCCCTGGGAGATATGTTTTTTATTACACACAGAACTACCCGATTCTCTTCTCATCCCTCATATATACAATTTGGTTGCTTGTTTTTTGTCCCAGGATGTGTGATGTTTATAAACCCTACAATATTGTCATATGATTTAGGCCTTCCATCAATATAGATAGTCGCTCCCTTATTTTTATCATTGATTATTAGTTGTATATAATTTGTGGCAAGTTCATATCTCCACATACTTCGCATGTACCAGACCAACCGCATCCAATCATTATAATTGTAACATAGTCTGACATGGGCTGTCAATTTAATTACTGTATTGTATTTTACAGTTATTCGATCCATGGTAAATATCCCCGGGCCATATAGAGAGGATCGTGCAATCCAATATCTCCTATTGTTGACAATGAAGTCAATGTCTAATGGAGGCAGTTCCTTAGGTACCCATTGTTTCACTAGATGCTTATACTTGAGTGGAACCTCTATGTCTCCTATGCTCTCATCATCATAAGAGCATGATGCTCCTTTGGCAAGAAACAATTCTACGTGTCTATGAAATTTTTTTCTGACTTTTTCACTTCTGTTCCTTTGCATATCATATATACTAGATGCAGTCGCATGTCCCTCTATTTGTCCTAATCTTCCCTCACTCGAGGAAGAAATATCTCATAGGTACCTATTTGGTTGTACCTTCATTCGCATGTGCACGTGTGTTATAACCCTGATTTTCACCAAACATGCTTACCTGGCATGAGGCCATCTCATATTTCTTCTTTGTCAAAGCATTGTTGAACAACTCTTCTTAAAAACACTTTTTATAAAGGTCCACATGCCCTGTTTTATTACTACATGTGTGTACACGCTCGCTGACCCAAACCAGCTAGTGTGTACATACAAAAGCACAAAAAAAGGAAAGTTGTTGATGGAACACACAACTTTGGGTGACTTAACTAAACCTTCTGGCCATGCATGGTCGGGGGTTCATCCAAATACCTAGCTTCTTCTAGCCTATAAAAGAAGGGTTAGGGGTCCCATTTGGAAAGGGGAGAATCATAGTAAAGAAACTATACCCGATTACGCATTCCCTTTGTCCCAACCCTTTAGCCATCCTTATGCAAAGAGAAAGATAGAGAAAATAAGTTGGAGGATATTTGAAGAGGAGACCAGGACTAGGTTCATGGTGCAGCAGCCGACTTCATCATTGTAAGTTGATTTGTTGAAGTTAATAATAAAGAAATACTTTTCCCATCCCACCATATGAGGTTTTCATGGTTTATTGCATACTTGTTTATTGAATCTCTAACCCATTAATCTATATATCAAATGCATGTGGAGTTTGTTGTTTGTTTTGTGTGAATGTAGGTCAACCTTGGGAGGAGAGATGAAATCAAAAAGCGATCAAGCGTGAGGAAGGATCTACAACAAACGCCCAAAATAAGGTATTCTCACTTGATCTTCTTAACTCTGTATTTGCTGAAGAATAATGGGGATTAGGTCTGGGACGATGGTAGAAAGTAGAAATCTTTAGGTATTTTCTGCATGCATAACTAAACCCTAAGTGATATTTTGTAGAGGGATTTCCCACTCACAACAAAATTGGCAACCATATTGGGGACATCTCTAGAGCTCTTGGGAATATTTTTGGGTATTTTTAAGAACTAATTTCATTTTCCTGTTTTTAAATTTTCTGCAAAAGTCTAAGCTAACAGAGATTCTGGTCTTCCATATAAGTTATCTCTGTTTCTTTACTTGACTATAATTTTTTTCCAAGACCCACAAAAGTACACACGACCTGTATAAGGTCTGCACGCGCGTACCCAGACGTTGCATTCTCACATCCCGCGTGTACACGCTATCTGAGGAGGTGATAGTCACGTGTATGATTCCAGAAAATTTCTTTTAAAGAGGCAGTCATCCTCTCTGTTGTAAGAATTAGTCCTTCTCAAGGGTTTTCTTGAACTCTTTCTAGTATTTGTTGTTTGCAATCTATAGCTTAGGTTTCACCTCGGATTGGTTTTTTCTATGAAGTTTTCCTTCAATTGTTTTATTTTTTCTGTCAAAGTAAGTATCTGGGTCTTCAAGAGATTCTGGTTCTTAGTACCAATAATATCTAACTGGGCTTGATTGCTTGGCCTTTTATTTTTTAGAGTTTCAGAAGTACACGCAGCCTGTATAAGGTCTGCAAGTGTGTATACATGCCCTGACTTTACACAACTCGCGTGCACACACTTGTTGTTGAACTATCAATAGCGTGCCTATAGAGAAAAATCTTGTTTAGCGTAAGACAGTCATCCTTTCCTTTGTCAAGTGTTATAACTCTCAGGTTTTTGGGTCTCTGTCATAGCGGTCGGTAACTTGGGTTTGATCATAGCAATAGCTTGCTTTTTCATTAAAAGATTTCTTTTGTTTCCTATCTTTTTTAACTTATTTCTTATAGAATATTTTTTTATTTCTTCTTTGATTAGAAGAAAATATAAAAAAAAAATCTTAGTTTGTTAGATCTCTTTCTTTCCTGGCATTTTCTTTTCATTGTTATTTGAAAAAGAAAAATAAGTTAGCATAGCGTTGTGTTTTCTTCTAATTTTAAAAGCATTTAATATATATATATATAATCATTATTTTCCAGTGTTCATATAAGTTTCATCATTTTTCGCAAGAGTCTTAACACCATCAGTTGCACTACTGTACCATTTTGAGTAAATCAATCTAGTAAAAAGAACACTAATTAAAAATCACTAGAAATTATGTTTGTAGGGTCCATCAACTAGATTAGGCTAGAGCCTTGATTTAGGTTGGAGAGGAAACTCTCCAAGGCTATAAAAAAAAGATACGATTTTGTGCTAAGGAGTGTAGAAGTCCAGTATCATAAAGTTATCTAGGACCCCCCTCTAACACAAGGGATAAGCACGAGGTCATGTGCAGAAAGGTAGCGGAGATAACCCCTCCAAATACACACCAATCGTAGTGGAGAACAGATATAGAGGGCTTGTCTTGGGATTTCGTCAATTACATTTTCCACGAAACTTTGTGGGTCTCAAATCCGTTCAAGGTCCTCAGTTGTCTTCCGAACCACTTGCCTTCGGTACCCTTGATAGGTTTCGGGCTCAATAACCTGCTCATTGTGGTCTACCCAACTTTCGACTGTACCCGCCTGGTGATTGTTCATGAACTTGCAACCTAGTTTCCTTTATTTTAGGGACTTACACAGGTGACCACGTGGGTATACCATAGTACCTAGGGAAAACATCGAGTGTCGCTTTGCAGAGTATACCAAGGGGGTGATTCCGTATTCAACTTGCACCGGTAAGATTCTCTAGCATTGGTTGGTGTAATTGTTCTTCCAACTAGTTAGTCATTTGCTTGATTGTCCTTTAAGAACTTTTAGTGTGTGCTCTATGCTCCCTAGTTTTCCATAGGGAGTTAGTTAGTTGTGGATTTGGGTCTCTGACCTAGGGTGGTAGACCGCCCACTCCACCGGTCGTGAGGACTTTTTGGTCTTCTGCTTAGAAACATGGAGCCGCCTTTTTATAGGCGTTGTTTTGATACCATTGGTTCTTCAAAGTCAGTGTGTGAGACTTTTACAGATTCGAACGATCTCGCAAAAGGAGAACCTGTGCATAATATCTTCATGGATAAAGTTCCCAGTGATACCAACCAAGGATCCCCTTCACAAGGGGATTCTTGTGCTTTTCCCTTCTTCGGAAACGTTGGTGTCCCTTTGATGGCCACTTTGTACATTCCTGGGTTGAATGTGGGACTACCAGTTTGGTTGGGTACCATTCCAAATGTCCCGAATGCTCTTGACACTTCTCAGTTAAGCACCTTAAGTCATCGGCACCCTGTTGATGTTTTTTCGTCACTAATGTCTTCTCCTCCTCCTTCTTCCGCCTCTGGTGAAAGTACAATTACTAGTAACCAGAAGTCTAAATGAAATGGAAAGAGGAAGAATAGGAAGAAGAAATCACCAACCTCTGCGAGTCATGTTGGAGATAAGTCAACAAACTCTACAAGTCACATTGAAGACCAACACCCAGCTTCTGCAAGTCAAGATGGGGGAAATCACCCACCCTCTGTAAGTCATGCTCGGGGAAAAAGTCCTGTCCCTGCTAGTCATACTGATAATAGGTCTGTAGCCTCTGCAAGTCTTGTTATCGACCCATCACTAACCTCTACAAGTCATGTTGGAGATGTGCAACCAACCACTGCTAGTCATGCTGGGGGCATTAATTCTGTTGAGAAACCTAGACAAATAGGATGTAAGCCTATGTTCCCTTGTAAGCTTTGCAAGGGAGATCACCTTACTCATTTGTGCCCTGACATTCCAGAGGTACAAATATTGTGGTCCCTATCTGCAAGCTCTTTTGATTCTGAGTCCTTTGAGGTTTCATCGTATTCCATTCAACCATTGGTTGAGAAACTAGTCACACCGATGTAGTCATTGGCTAATCCCACTCCTCTTTTGGGGGGTGAGGTGCCTTTATACCATGTAGTCCTACAGCCTATTCAACCATTGGTTGCAAAAGTGGTCATGCTGATGCAGTCATCGGCTGATCCCACTCCTGTTTTGGGGGGTGAGGTGCCTTTAGACCTTGTAGTCTCTCAGCCTATTCAACCATTGGTTGAGAAAGTGGTCATGTCAATGCAGTCATCGACTGATCCCACTCCTCTTTTTGGGGGTGAGGTGCCTTTAGACCATGTAGTCTCGCAACCTATTCAGCCATTGGTTGCTAAAGTGATCATGCCGATGAAGTCATCGGATGATCCCACTCTTATTTTGGGGAGTGACATGTCTACCAACTATGTTTTTAGAATTTTTGGTTCAGTACTTTCAGAACAAGGGGGCATTCTGCTCATTCCGAGCACACCCCATAGAAGCCCTAAGATGGTTTCCTTTGATTGGAATGACCTTGTTGAGCCTTGTCTTCCCTCTGTCGCACATTTTCTAATAAGGGTTAAAGTTAATTCAACAAACATTTATTGATGTATTGTGGATGAGGGAGCCTCTGCAAGTATTTTATCCTCCTTGGTTTGGAAAGTCTTGGGATCTCCCAAGCTTGTGTCTGCTTCACATGAGATGTTTTCTTTTGACAGACATCTTAGTGAATATTTGGGGATTCTTCCTCAGTTGTATATCTCATTAGGTGGGAAGACTGTCCTTGTTGATGTTATAGTAGTTCAAGGCCTGTTATATTTCAATATGCTTCTCGAGCATGATTATGTATATGGTATGAATGTTGTAGTGTCGACGCTCTTACGAGTGATGCATTTCCCTCACAATGGAAGAATTGTCACTATCAACTATTTGGCATCTAATAATCACCATCCTAATTCAACATTATTTCAGACTACCCCTTTATATGTTCCTAGCGTCCGTATAGACTCTACCCCGCCATAGGCTAATTATTTGGTGTCTTATCATCAGTGTTCAATTGCTTCTGAGAAGGAACCTGTGCAATCAAGTTTGCCTTCTCAAGACTTGGAATCAACAATTGATCCTTTGGTTTATCCAATGAGGGCATGAGATCTCTCTCTTCCTCCTCTTGGTCCAAGTGGGCTTGAGTATCCTTCTAAGTCTGATCTCGTTGTTTGTAGATCCTCAAGCCCTCATTCTTAGGATTCTTTGCTGATAGACTCTGCTAGTCCTAGCCAGAATCTCCATCATCATATGGAGTATGGTCAGTTTACTTCACCCTTTGGAACTATCTACCTTCACTTGCGTGATTTCTCAGAATTTGAATTGCCTTCAAATGAGGCTATCCTTGAAGCCATGACTACGAGTTCTATCCCGCAGGAGGACTTACACCATGGTTTTTGTTTTCTTTCCTTTTGGTAGACTTCCCAAGTTGATTATCAAAGAGGCTCTTGGTATGAGCCTAGCAGCAGGCTCTACCTGAATGAGTTTTATACATTAGTGGTAGCCCCCATGGAGTCTTCTTTAAGCCCTTTTTGGACTCCCTAAAGATGAAAAGATTGTCGAGTGACCTTGTTTCTTCACACTCGTTAAATTGGTCCAGAAGAACATTCCTTACACGGGTCTTCTTTTAAGCCCTTTTTAGACCCACTAAACATGAAAAGAATGCAGAGTGATCTTGTGGCCTTTCATTCTTGTTAAACTGAAATTTGAAGTCACATCTGTCCGTCGGTAGTTTACCCCTTTTTCGGTTTAGACGGTCAATTGTACGAACAAAGGTATACTCTATGGAAATTCAATTCTCTAGAAGAGTACTCTCAGGTATTAGTTTAAACCCTTTTTGGGCCTGAGGGACTAAATTTACGAAAAAGGAACCCCCATGGAGTCCATAGTTAAGCTCTTTTCAGATTCCCTAAAATTGAAAAGATCGCCGAGTGACCTTATTCTTTCACACTCGTTAAACTGGTCCAGAAGAACATTGTTGATGGACTCCATAGTTAATCTTTTTTCAGACTTTTTAAAAATGAAAAAATGGCTGAGTGATCTTGTCTTAATCACTCTCGTTAAAATGGTTTTGAATAGATGTCTTGTCGGTTCTAGTTTACCTCTTTTTCGAATCGAATAGACTACCTTCGAAAAAAGTACCCCAATGGAGTCTACTTTTATGTTTTTTCAGACTCTCTAAATATGAAAAACCATCGATCTTACCTTTTCTGGGCTCATTAAACTTACATCGAAGGACATTACCATTGTGTGTTTAGTTAATTGCATTTGCATACTTGCGTCTTTGGTCTAAATGTCAGCTCCATGTTGCTCTCAACTGAACCATCTGAAGCATACCTTATACGTAAACATTATAACACTTTTCCTCTGCATCTTAACACCTTTGGACCTCGAAGGATTTTTCCCGAGTGTCATTACTCTGAACATCAGTCTTGTCCTTGTACCTTGAAATTGTATGTTTGTAACACTCGTTCCTCCATTGTAACGTAAGATTCTTTTATTATTTTTTCCAAACTCATTGAAAAAGACAAAAAAATCAAATATACCCCAAAAAGGGGAAGGGAAAAGTATTTTCTTTATTGGCAGCACAATAAGTCTCCCTTGGATAAAGAACATCTGTCTATTTGTTCATCGAATTCTAGGATTTAATATGACCTCAGGAAGTTGTTCTCGCTACATAGAGTTGTGTCCTCCTATGTTTGGTTATTCTTCCAAAAATATGGAGACTTTGTGTTGCCTCCTACCTCTTAAACTTATGATTAATGCCATGTTTCCTGAGTCTCATCATTTTTCATGTTGTTGTCCAAGGGAAGTTTTTACCAATCTTGAGTCGACCCCTTTATAGTTTGTCTCTTTCCCTCATACCTGGCCATCCTAAATGTCCAATAAAGTCTTTGTTCGAAATCAATAAAGCCTTTAGTATGATCATCAAGATTCTCTAGTCCATGACCGACGAGTCATCAAAGACCTCTAGGTAGTGAAGTCGTGCACTCATATTACACTCCTAACCAAGTTTTGAAGATTTTGAAGTTGTTGCTCGAGCTCTAAAGATGTCATCTCCAGCCATCAGGCCTTATCATCTTCTAATAAGATGGATACTCTACATGTATATATTTTTTATTTTGAGATGTAGCTCCACTATGTATTGTTCGCAGCTACACTTTATATAGTTATACGACATGGATCTACAGTGTATTTGATTGGTAGCCATGATTTTATTCTATCTCGAGCATAGGTATGCCCACCTCGGTGAGACAATTGTTATTTTTGCAGACGATGCCTCTCGATTTCTGGTCCCTGGGCTCACTTGTTCAACACATCAGTAAATATTGTTAATGTATTTTGGCCATCAAATGCTCTTCTGACCTCACACATTAGGGGACATCTGTTATAACCCTAATTTTCACAAAACATTCTTACCTGGCATCAAGCCATCTCAGATTTCTTCTTTGCCAAAACAATGCTGAACAACTCTTCTTAAAAACACTTTTTATAAAGGCCCATGCACCCTACTCTATTACTACATGTGTGTACATGCTCGATGACCCGAAACAACCCGTGTGTACCTACAAAAGCATGAAAAAATGAAAGTTGGCGACATAACACACAACTTTGGGTGAGTTAACTAAACCTTCTGGCCATGCATGGCCGACGGTTCGTCCAAATACCTAGCTTCTTCTAGCCTAAAAATAAGGGTTAGGGGTCCCATTTGGAAAGGGGAGAATCATAGTAAAGAAACTATACCCGATTGTGCATTCCCTTTGTCCCAACCCTTTAGCCATCCTTGTGAAAAGAGAAAAATAGAGCAAAGAAGTTGGAGGACAGTTGAAGAGGATCCCAGGACCAGGTTCATGGAGCAGCGGTTGGCTTCATCATTGTAAGTTGATTTGTTGAAGTTAATAATAAAGAAATAATTTTCCCATCCCACCATATGAGGTTTTCATGGTTTATTGCATACTTGTTTATTGAATCTCTAACACATTAATCTATATATCAAATGCATGTGGAGTTTTTTTTTTTGTGTGTGTGAATGCAGGTTAGCCTTGGGAGGAGAGCTACAGTCAAAAAGTGATTAAGCATGAGGAAGGATCTACATCAAACGCCCAAAATAAGGTATGCTCACTTGATCTTCTTAACTCTGTATTTGCTTAAGAATAATGGGGATTAGGTTTGGGATGACGGTAGAAAGTATAAATCTTTAGGTCTTTTCTACATGCATAACTAAACCCTAAGTGCTAGTCCGTAGAGGGATTTACCACTCACAACAACATGTTGTTAGTGAGTAGTCCATCCTCATCCTAGTTCCAATTTTTGAACCTTTTTTTCTATACTCAAAGTTCTAAATAATTTTTTTATATCTTTAGTTTCGGATGCACAAGTAGAGGGTGCAATTACCTAAATTAGTAGTGGCACTCATGCATGTGGATTCCAAACTTAGTGAAGGGTATGAATCTCTAGGTGGGTGCCCCTTAATTCGACTCACTTATCCATACAAGCAATATGCACTATGGTCATATTTCACACTACATAATTTTTTTCCATGCATTTATATTCATTGTACCTCTATTATTACTAGTTTATAAAGGGGAATTAAGGAAAAACAATTTATGATCCAAGAGTTGAGTTTTGAGATATAGCTTTAGATTTCTATTTTAAACTTAATATAAAATAAATGATTATGGTTTGAGTCTTTATATTAGAATTTTTTTTGTTTTAATTGTTAATTCCATGTGTTTGTAGGTTAAAGTAATATATAACATAAATTTTGAAAAGTTCTTAACTTTAGTGCTCTATAGTTTTAGGTTAGTTTCTAGAGTGAAAAATCTTCTCAACATGGTCAAATTTTTTATGGTATTAGAGTTCACTTAATGAAACATTCTAGGAATTTGTGTATGTATAGTAGGGATACTACCTATCATAGGGAGATATTGAGAGGTTTTAGCGATGCGATGTTAAAGATGTATCCTTGATAATATAATTTTTGTCTTGTGATAGGTTTCTTTTAGGTTTCTAGCATATTTTGCAGGTTGTTCTAGGAGCAATGATAAGACTACATTTAGTCTTAGATATGAATACAAATTTTAAATTTCCCTCTAAATTCATCCCATGGAAGTGTTAAGCATAAAGGATTTTGGAAGGCCATGATCTTTGGTATTATATGGAGATGGTAGAGAATACTAATCATGTGTTTTTAGTAGAACATAAAAAGAACATGGCGAATAATTTGTAGGAATTAAGAGCAGCATAGCAACAAATAATAACGCACAAAAATCATCAGATGAACACAAATATACACACAAATATCACATAATCATTAATGTACAAAATAATGATACATTTCTCTTACACACAATACCTTTGTGAGACCTCATAATATAGCATTGAGGTTATCATGACAAGATGTCCAATATAGCATAATAATCTCCACAACTATCTCCACAGTATCTCTAAGAATATATCCATCCCTAACTGCACTCATTGTCCTCATCTTTGATCATACATAGACTTATAGAATAAGTCTACTTACATTAATAATAATTTCATCATATAATTATCACAAGAATGAATTATTCCTTCATACTCCCCCTTAATGAATACTTGTGATTAAAACCAGATATGTAAGTTGTATTCATTTGTGTATTTTGTATTTTACATCACCTTTATTCTTATGCATCCTCTCTACATCATCTTCATTCTTCTTCATCTGCATCTGTTTCTTCATTTAATGGTGTCTTCCTGAGCTATATCTGAGTCAATCATATGAACTGCATCATCTTCATATCAAGGATTTCTAGCTTACCCATGACCTTCCCATGGGTTTTCTGTGGCTTACCTTCAACCAGTACATCATATCTTGGGTTTTATCGGCTTAATCGTAACCATTACAAACTCAACTTGGTTTTGCATTGTCACAAACCATTCATTACATCAAGTGGTTTCATCTGACCACAAACTTACATCTAACATTACAAAGTGGTTTTTGGGTTAACATGAACCAATAAAATGACTCAAATCAAGGACTTAATAAACTGACAAGTCTTTCTTAAAAATGTACAACTAACTTTAATGACAACCGACCTTTGGGGGACCAAGTAACTCATGAAATTTATATGGTAAATATTGTCATACATTTGAGCACTTCAACCTGTAAAATCCTTTCAACATGAGCATGATATTTTTCCATTTAGAGACTTCTATCCATCCACATTGTACTTGTATATGAGACTTTGAAATTTCTTTGTTCCAACACTTTTGATTATCACGATTTTTAAGACCACAAATACTGCATGGATATAAATTCCAACAATTTTCTTTGGAATTCCATATTCTTCTTCCACACTAAATGCAACGTTCTTTCATTTGCTCATGTTTTTTAACTTGGTTGGATGTTGTGGTTGTTGCACCAGGTTCATTGCTTCTGCTGCTACTTGTAGATGATTCATTTGTTGTCGATGATTCTTCTTTCACAAATTTAATGTCGCCATTGCTTGTGTTTCCTTCATAACCAAGGCCTTCATTTCTTGGTCTTGCATATACTTGTATGCGCTTTTGGATATCTTGGTAATTCTTTCCTAAACCCTTTACCATCATAGCCCATTTTATTTGTAAGTTTTGAACCTATTCGTTTAGTATGTTCTTCAAAGAAACCTATTTCAACATCATCACTATCATTAGAACCATCATAATTTTGAGAATAATCATTTGGAACATCATTTGGAGTCTCGGAACAAAAGAGAGATATATGTACATCAACATTATTATCATCAACCAAAAAACAAGAATCACCCGAACTATCAATCTTCTGAATCAAGTCACTAATATCACAAACTGCACCATTTTTCTGAAGTAGATGGCACGTATCACACATTGCATCGATCTTTACATTTTCTTGTTGTAGTTGTTTTACTTCATTTGCGAGTGTTGACAATAAATTCTCCTTTGCCAATAGTTCTTGTTGTAGTTGTTCTATGAATTTGTCCTTTTGATCTTCATTTTTAAAAATATCATCCATAAATTTATCTAATGATGTCAATTTTTCTTCTAGTGTGTCAATGTGTTTTGTAGAAGAGAAAAAAAATTCATGATAGAGTTCATTGTCGTGTGTCCTAAATTCTACAACTTTTCCAATTATTGATTGATTTTTTTTTTGTAATCTATCTATTTCTTGCAAAGCATCTTCAAGGTCTTGTTGTAATAATTCAATTTCTTGATTAGTTGGTTGAAGTATTTTTCCTCCTTTTCCCATTATGATTTATTAATATATTCACGCCGACTTGAAATATCATTTGCTTGAAATCACGCTCACTTGTAAACAAGTTCTCTTGTAAACAAACAAAACAGATCGAGTGTCAAGTTCAATCAATCATGCACCCATATCTACAATGATTATGAGAGTGTTGGGTACTATCCAACATGCACTATTTTTGTATAATACATAAATGTCTTCTTCATGACTCAACTATACATCCAAAACTTCAAAATGACTTTACCATTGAACCTTCCATATACTCAAAGACTCCTTTATGAATTTCAAACCTCAACTTGGACTTTATCTTTTTCATTACACAACACACTACATTTCTTTGAAAATACATTTTGATTTTGCACTCTCATTTTCCCATATGAATTTCAACTCCATTCCCTAAACGTGGAACTCATTTCACACTTTTATAAAGTTTTACAAAGATTTCATGTCTTAAAATTTGTAAAATAAAAATTGTCTTCTCAAGCATGGCAAGTGGAATGAATAATCCAAATTTAAAAATACCTTTAACGAATGAACATTGAATGTTTCACCTTTACTATTAGTTTGTTGGCCTCTTAATTCTCAAACAACTTTCACATCATGGAATGTGAGTAATTCCTTCGTCGACCCTGCAAGTTCCTTCAATAATGGCAACAATTTCTTCTCATGCATGATCACACTAAAGTCGTGCCTCCTACAATTCTTCTCTAATGCATTAGCTGAAGATTGTCCCATGTACATCTACTGAATGTATGTAGTGTTCTTTGACTGATAATGGATTCACCAAATTCACCAAGGTGTGCCTTAAATAAATTGTTCGCTCAACAATTTAGATGGGATAATTTATTGTTATTTGGACATGTTTAAAACAACCAGTGAAGCACACAACTTCCACCAATATCTGATAAATTGTGAAGCTAGAAATGCAGAGAGAAAGAATAGAACATAAATAGTATTCAGTATATTGAGAATGTAAGGAGAAAGTACAATGAGAAGAGTTAATGAAGAAGTGATTCAATGCAAAAGGAAAATAGCTGAGCTAAATAGGCTCAAGAAAATCAAGAAAAGAAAGTACAGGTGGACAAAACAGCTGGTAGTGTATAGTCAGCCTGTTGAGGTTACATTATATTTAACACTCCCTCTTAAACTCAATAGTTACAAACATCAACACTGATTATGCCCAAGTGTTGTCTCTGAAAATCAAAAACAAATTTTCCCAGTGGATTTGTGAAGATATCCGCGATCTGATCTTGAGAACGATAGAATTGGAGTGCAATGTCACCATTATTGATGAGCTCACGGATGAAGTGAAATCGAATGTCAATGTGTTTTCTTTTCTTACGAAACACTTGATTTTTGGATAGAGCAATTGTTGAGGTATTGTCACAAAAGATAGGAGTTGGATCCTTTTCTGTATGTGACATATCTTTCAATATTATTCTTAGCCACACAACTTGACAAGAAGCTGAGGTAGCAGTGACATACTCTGCCTCTGCAGAAGATATTGATACAATTGGTTGTTTCTTTGGTGCCCATGAGATTAGGTTCATGCCCGGGTGAAAAACATGTCTTGAGGTGCTTTTCCTATAATCTAGGCTGCCTGGAAAATCAGTGTCTGTGTAACCAAAAAGTTGATTACTATCATATTTAGTGTACCATAAGCCAAAATTGAGAGTTCCTGCAATATATCTCAGAATTCATTTCATGATTTTCCAGTGAGAATCTTTGGGGAATTCCATGAATCTGGAAACAAGGCTGGTTGCATACATAATATCAGGCCTAGTTGCTGTAAGATACAACAAACTGCCTTCTAAAATTTTGTACAGGGTAGGGTCCACTATAGGGCCTTCATATTTCTTGCTCAATTTTGTGCCTAGGGGTATAGGGGTTTCTGCTAGATTGCATTCTTCCATGTAGAATCTTTTGATGATGTCTGCTGCATACTTTTTCTAACAGACAAAAATTCATTTGGCTGATTGATCAACCTCAATCCCCAAAAAATATTTCATGATGCCAAGATCTGTCATCTCAAACTCAGATTGCATGGCATGTTTAAAATTGGTTAATTCAAGATTTCCAATATATATCATGTCATCAACATATAAACATACAATCAAAATTTTACTGTGCTGATCAGTTTTGGTGTAAAGAGTTGGCTCATTTTGACTTCTGTTGAAACCACTTTTGATTAGATAAGTGTCAATTCTACTGTACCAAGCTCTTGGAGCTTGCTTTAAGCCATAAAAGGATTTCTTCAGCTGATATACTTTGGCTGGCTGCTCTTGGACTTCAAATCTAGGTGGCTGATCGACATAAACTTCTTCTTATAAGAAACCATTTAGGGAGGATGATTGGACATCCATCTGGTATACTTTCCATTTTTGTTGGGTTGCTATGGCCAATAGAGTTCTGACAGTGTCTAACCTTGCTACTAGAGAAAAAGTTTCACCATAGTCAGTACCAAGTTGTCGTGAGAATCCTTTGGCAACAAGTCTTGCCTTGTGTTTTTTGATCTTCCCTTTTTCATTGAGTTTAGTTTTGTAAACCCACTTGACACCAATACTTTTCTTGTGACTTGGCAAATCAACAAGACCTCATGTCTTGTTCTTCTCAATGGAGTCAATTTCTTGGTTCATGGCTTGAACCCAATGTGGTTCATTAGCGATTTCCTTAAAATATGTAGGTTGACATGATATTAAGAAAAAAAGGTTGTGTTGTTCAAAGTCATCCAACTGCTGATGGATTTCTCTCAAACTTTGAGTTCTCTGATTTTGAATTTCAAAGGATGAGTCTCTGCTTGAAGTTGAGTTATCCTGAGAATTTTCAGATCATCCTTGTACCTGCAATATTGGAAGAACAGGTAGAGGTATTTGTTTTCCTGAATTTTCTGTGTTTTCAGAACATGACAACAATGGATTTTGACTATCCAGTTGTTGATTTTCTGATTCATTCCAGAATTGATTTTCCAGAAATTTTACATCTCTGCTGAGAATTAGTTTCTTGGAGATTGGATTGTAAAGCCTGTAGGCTTTAGATATTTCACTATATCCAGTAAAGATACATTTCTCACTTCTATCATCCAATTTCTTCCTTAATTCAGAAGGTATGTGAGCGTATGCTATGCATCCGAATGTCCTTAGATGTGCAACATTTATCTTTGTCCCACTCCATTCTTCTTGAGGGACTTTCATATTTAGACTTGTGGTTGGAGATCTATTCAAGAGATAAATTGAGCATGCTACTGCTTCATCCCAAAAAATATTTGACAAACTTTTCTCTTTGATAAGTGTTCTTGCCATATTCATTATTGTCTGATTTTTCCTTTCAGCCACTCCATTCTATTGTGGAGTATACCTAGTTGTTGTTTGCATGATAATGACTTGTGATTTGTAGAAATTTGCAAATTCATTGGAGTTGCATTCTCCTCCTCCATCATACCTGAGTGCTTTTATATATTTGCCACTCTATTTTTCAGCTTCTACTTTGAATTCTTTGAGTTTTGCAAAAGTTTCAGACTTCTGCCTGAGAAAATAGATCCAGATTTTTCTACTGAAATCATCAATGAATGTTAGAAAGTAAAAGATACCACCTATTGACTCTGTTTGCATTGGTCCACATAGGTCAGTGTGAACTAGTACAAGATGTTGTTTGGCTTGATTGGATGACTGTGAAAAACTAGTTCTCTTATGTTTGCCAAGTATGCAAGACTCACATGGGGAATATTGTTCTTTGAAGATGGGAAGACCATTGACCATGGAGTGCTTCTAAAGAAGACTTATACTCTTAAAGGGTAGATTTCCAAATCTTGTATGTCAAACCATTGTTTCATTCAGGGTGGATGCACTTTGTGCATATAGTTGAATCAGATTTGTAGTTCTGAGTGTAAGGGGAAACATCTTATTCTGAGTCATGTGGATTTCAGAAATCAATTTTCTACTTGGGATTTTGTTATATATCTTGCAAGATGTTCCCTCAAAGAGTACCTTATAGCCATGTTCAATGAGTTGTCCTACACTTAGCAGATTATGTTTCAGATCTGGAACATGATAGACATTGTTTATGTCTTTCTTTTCATTTTGTTTAGTAAGAATAGGTACAGTTCCTTTGCCTTGAACTTTGAATAAGGAATCATTTCCAAGTGCAATATCAGATGAGATTGAAGAATCAATGCATGAAAGTAAATCTTTGTTACCTGTCATGTGATTGCTGCATCCACTGTCCAACAACCAAAGATCTTTAGGTTGTTCTTCAGTCTTGTGGCATGAGAGAAACATACCTTTTGAGGTTTCTCCTATATGATTTGACACGTGCTCTGCCTGAGAGATGATTTTCCTACTTCTTCCGACATTCAGATTCATAGTGCCCATATTTTTTGCAGTAATAACATTGTATGCTTGATTTGTCATTTGATCTTCTCCCTTTGCCTCTTTGAGGCTGAAAATTTTGATTCTGGTGTTGTTGTCTGTGACCTTGGAAATTTTGATGCTGGCTCTGTTGTTTGTTACCTCCATTCAAGTGCTGGTCACTTGTAGTACTCCCTCGTCCTTGGTGACCTCTGCCTCTTCCTCTGCCTCTCCCTCTGCTGAAGGAGAATTGAGTTTTGAAGGCATTGGCAATTGACTCATCTGTGAGATGCAATCTGGTCTCATGTGTCACCAGGGAACTGGTTAATTCATCTGTTGAAACACATGATAGATCCTTGGATTTAAGGATTGTTGTAACAACCATTTAAAATTTCTTTGGTAAACTTATGAGGACTTTCTCAACAATGCGTTGATCAGTGAGGGCTTCACCAGTCAATCTGATCTGGTTCACAATTCGCATGACTCTGGTCATAAATTGATCCACATTTTCAGACTCTGTCATTCTTAAAGTCTCAAATTGTGTCATCAAGGTCTGCAGTTCGACTTTTTTGACCCTGTCATTGCCTTGGTAGGATGATTTAAGGATGTCCCAGGCCTGTTTTGAAGTACCAGTGCCTGTGATTTTTGAGAAAATTGAATCATCCACAAAATTTTGAATCCAGAATTTAGCTTTATTTTCTCTGTTCCTCTGAGTTGCCTGAGCAATTCTCTGTTGGTTTGTCATGGCAGAAAGGTCTACTAGATCTGGTTCCACATATCCAAGATCCACTGGATCCCAACACTCTTGTGCTTGTAAGAAAGATTTCATTCGAAGAGACCAAAACTCGTAATTCTTTCCAAGAAGAATCAGACCTTGATTTGGTTCTAAATTGCTAGACGTGGCCATCTTTAAAGAATTTTGACAAAATAGAAAAAAAAAAAAAATTAGAAATTTTTTATGTTTACTTGTTTCTTGCATTTAAACCAGGTCTGCTAATTTCTTGCAGTGACTTCAGAACTCTGCGATTCAAGATTTCGTGAGTTTTGACTTCGGGATTCTGACTTCGGGACTCCATTATATGACTCCTCCGAACTCTTGTCTCTCCAACTTCATGTTTCTGAAACAGTGAAGAGTGTTTAACGACCTTGGATTGGCCCTTAGTCTCTGTTCAATGTGACCACACACCTAAATGTTAAAGCGCTACCAGCTTTTCACGATTTAGAACTTCTTGTTTCCTGATGTCAAGAGTCATTGACCCTTCATCCTTTTGATCTCCGAAATGTCGATTTGCCGAAATGGCTTTAACAACAATTAGCCCCAAGGCTATACCTCTGGTCCATGTGACCGCTTCCCATATGAACGCAGTCCTATTTCGGGGTTTTATGACGCAAAGTGCCCGACCTCCTATCCTCTGGACTCCCAAAATACCGATACGCGGAATGCCGAAATGGAAAAGTGTGCTTCTCCTTTCGGAAAATCTCCCGAAATCCTGTATTGTTGCCACACATCTCCTCAAGATGGACGGTCCTCCTGCAGTTCGCGATTTCGCGACTTGCGACCCTCGGTGACACAAATCCCCTGTCAACTTGAAACCCTGGTAGCCGAAATACCAACAGTTTCCTCGATCTCTACCATGTGTCCCAACGAATGGACGAGTGTGATCTTTTTGGGATTTCGGGACTTTCACCGTAGAGTGTCACGACCTTCGTCAACAAGGCCTCCGATATCCCAAACTCCAAAATGTCGAAATTTTGATGGCGCTTGGATCTGCTACCACGTGTCCTAATTGATGGACGGTCGAGATGATTTCGAGATTTCACGTATCAGGGTTTAGAGTGCAGTCTCCTTTGCTCATCCAACTCCTGATTCCCAATTTCACGATAGCATTAGATCGACGACTCACAATCTTTGTCGATCCAACTATCTAGAATGAATCAGGATTTCACGATTCGCGAATTCTCACGGCAGTCTTCTGACCTTTACACCCTGCGAGTCAGTGAAATGTCGAGATCTTGCCATGTGTCCCTTGATGAACGGTCCTAACGATTTCCTAACTTCGCAAGTCAAAATTTATCCTATGCGCTGCAAAGGACTAAGCCTCATGCACTTTCTCACGGATCCGACGACTATCGGTCCTCTGCGCAAAATCCAACGGCTATAAATATTTCACCTTTTATGTGCTCTCCTCGTCCCTTTTGAACTGAATTTTTGCCTCAAATCTGATCGCAGGATGGATCTTACAGCTGCAATTGCTCATTCTTCGCTGCTTTCGTGAGTTTTTTTCTATTCTTGCAAAGATTCTCTCCTGCGGAAGAAAATTTGTGAATCTTTCACAGATTTGAAAGAATTACACGAATTCTTTGAAGCATTCTATTCTCTGCAACAATCTTTGATGGATTTGAGAGAATTCCTGAAATTCTTTAAATGATTCTGCCTTCTTCAACAATCTTTCACTAATTTGAACGAATTTCTTTGAATTCTTCAAATGTTCCTGCCTCTTGCAGCTCTTCTTCATGAATCTTTGAGGAATCTGAAATTGTTCACAAATCTTTAAACTTTCTCTTTCTGCAGTCTCTGCTTCCTCGATCTTTTGAGCGTATAGCGCTCTGCTTCCTCGTGGGAGTTTCCTACGACAATCTTTTGAGCAGATGGCGGACAACTCTCCAAGCCTTGTGAAAAAGTTGTGCCCTGTGCTCTGGATGTCGATTTAAGCTATGCGCTGTGAGGATCGTGTTGCTCTCTAACCTGTGTGAAGAGACTTACTGCTGAAGCTCTGATGCCATGATAAATTGTGAAGCTAGAAATGCAGAGAGAAAGAAGAGAACGGAAATAGTATTCAGTATATTGAGAATGTAAGGAAAAAGTACAATGAGAAGAGTTAATGAAGAAGTGATTCAATGCAAAAGGAAAATAGCTAAGTTAAATAGGCTTAAGCAAATCAAGAAAAGAAAGTACAGCTGACCAGAGAGCTGGCAGTGGATAGTTGGCCTATTAAAGTTACATTATATTTAACAATATCCACACAAGTATATATATTAAATGATCAATCCATTTACTAATACAAGGTGAGATAAAATTTATATAGAAAATTATTACTCTCATTTCTCTCAATCCCAAAGAGCATAATCTTGTGTTGTTCTCATGCTGCTGCCTTTTACAGTCAAAACCGGCTCCCTTTCTCAGGTGGCTTACTGCATTTCTCCAACAGAAAATGATGGGCAGAGGATTCTTCAACAACGACAATGTTGAAACGATCGCTCTCTTTACTCTTCTTTCGATACCAATAAAATGAATGCTCCTTTAGGGTATGCACTTGGCCACTCTCCAAGTCTTCACACGGATATGCACACTAGTCAACACAGATCGCATGCTAGCATCAACAAATAATTTCAGTAAAAACAACAACAAATATATCGCTCCTCTCTTGAAATGTAATGTATACACAGATCATAATCACAACACATTCTATAGGAATTCAGAATTATCCTCTACGGATTTATCATCACCAGTACGTCAATACAATGGTGTGAGTCACCCTCCTTCTAACGCCACGCCAAGATTTCACGTTGCATGCTCCTTCACACAGTTCGCACCAGTCCATCCCATTACACAGTCTACGCTTCACGCAGCAGCGAATCTTCTCAAGCTTTCGCTTCAAACCTATCCATTCAAACCTTGTGCAGCAGTGATGTCTTCAACAACAGTACACAGATTACTTCATGTTGCGAACTGGCAGTAGACAAGTTCCAATGATAGAGTTTCATCATTGGAAGAAAAATTTAATCTCCTCCGTGAATTCCAAAATGGTGTTTACCAGACTGACAACTCCTTTTCTTCACAATCACGTTATGAACTATCACTTGATTCTATTTTACCATTTCTTAAAGCCATAATTAATACTTTCTTTTCCATTGCAGGAATTTTCTTAACTGGAGCAGCTAGCTTAGTCACAAATTGAAAGAGCATGCACCAACCCCTCCTCCAATACAAAAACTTCGATCTCCAATACAAATGAAACAATATAAGTTTTGAATGCAAAGCTATTATAGAATCTATCGAAGGATTCCCTGAATTTCATTACAGATCTAGTTGATTCGAGCACTCGATGAATTTCCTCTTCTCCATGAGGTTCGACCTGCAGACCTTCGGGATCAGCTCCTACACCCAGTTATGTTCTCCACCAAACCAGAGATCGCTCCCTCACACACAGTTATCTTATTTTGGCAGTGCTATGGTGGTTTCTTACTCACACGATCGACATCTCTTCCTCGAGCACTTTGTTTCTCCATCGGCTCCTCGATAATGGATCCTCCTTCTCGTTGGTGCCTACTTACTTTAATAACGATGGACAACACATAATCCATATGACATACAGTACTTTAAAAAATACACGACTCTACTGACATATGCTCAGTATCGCTCTGATACCAAATGTAGGAATTAAGAGTATCATAGCAACAAATAATAACACACATAAATCATCATATGAACGCAAATATACACATAAATCTCACATAATCATTAATCTACAAAATAATGATACATTTCTTTTCCACACAATATATACAATATATTTGTGAGACCTCATAATATAGTATTGATGTTCTCATAACAAGATGTCCAATGTAACATAACAATCTCCACAACTATCTCCACAATATCTCCAAGAATATATCCATCACTAAGTTCACTCATTGTCCTCATCTTTGATCATAAGTATAATTCTAGAATAAGTCTACTTACATTAATAATAATTCCATCCTATAATTATCACAAGTATGAATTATTCCTTAGAATTAGGGGTAACACCTTTAATTCCAAGGATTTAAACAAAATTTTTCATTAAAACTATGCTTGTTGTAGATGAATTGGAGATAAAAATGTCATCACCTTTCCTACTCAAGTTGAGTAAATTCTCATAGAAAGAGTGAAAGACAAGTAGTGGACAATACAAATATAGTATTCACACTATCAATTTCCCATAAGACATGAGTACAATTGTCAATTACTTGCCACACCAAATTGAGGACTTGGACTTCTTGCTTGTGAGAAGGAACAACACTTACCAAATATATTATGATTTTTTTCTTAGTAGATATGGCGCTATGGCAAGTTTGAAGTATAAGTTAGAACATGACTCTTATTATAAGGATTTCCAACTAACCTAACCACAATTTCTTATTTTCCTATTGAACTTACAAAAATACCTCCCATGATTCACCTTGTCACAAGTAATATTCAAGAACCAAAAAATAGCCACATAGAACCTCTTGAGGGATACAATGCCTCTATTAACCCATAAGACTAGAAACCATTATATTTTGTAGACATGCTACCAAATGCATGTATAGAGGTAGAAGAAATAAGGATCTTCTTGCAATCTACATATTACATATCCACTAATTCCATCGATTGACCACTTGTTGGTTTGTCACCTATCAATGAATACAACACAAAGAGACTTGTTTCTATGGTCTTCCCCACTCACTTCCCCTTAGGGGATACCATGTTCAAACAACCACGGATTAAGGAAATTGAAATGTAATAGTATGCTTCACACCTATTCAATTACCATGATAATATATTTGGTAGACATCCTAGATCTTGCTATTTCTTGTACAACTTTATGATGTGCCATCATAGCCAAGCAAAAAATATTGTCTTTTTGAATAAAAACATTGAGTACAATTGGCCAACACATATTGGAGATCTTTTCCATCAATTTCAACACTACCTAACGACACACATAAGAACTTATGCATTTTCACTCATCCCTCCATGGAACAAGATCATTCTAAAAAAAATAAAAAAATAAACCAATATATATGATCACACAACTAGGCACTCCAACATTGTTCTTTACACTTAGTGCAACAAACACCAAATGGAATGATTTACACAAGGTTATGACCCACAAATATCCATCTAATGCAAGTGAGCAATGTGATTGGAGAATTCAAAACATTATCTCAAACCCACATATAACATATTTGTACATGCACCATAGATTTACAAAATTTCATGAAGAGGTACGGGAGAAATTCTTCCATGCAAAATAAAACTAGTACAAGTTAGACATATAACCCTATTTACCACACTCTTGTTAACTACAACTCTTATCTTCACATGCATATTCTTATAATTATTGTTTCATGTTGGTATCAATGGGGGAATATATGGTCCACCCATATTCATAGTTTCATATGGTTGGAAAATGCACAAGATATGACCACACTTCAATGGGAGGACCTAATTGGTAAATGCTACAAAATATTTATTTGATAAATATCTTATATCTTGAAACTCATTATATATCCACCATAGGAATATCCAATTCCATCGCTCAATTCTTGATGATACCTACCTACTAAGAATAGTATAAATATTCACATCCAATCCACTTCAATACTATGAGGAACTATTTAACCATGTTCAAGAACACACAAAATGCAGTGAATATTCATATTTGCAAAAGAAAGGTTCCATCGTTAACTGTTGGTATAAATTTCCATGGGAGTTCATGCTACATCTACCATGTTCATTGACAAGCATGATCATTAAAAAAACAACCCTGCTCAAAATGATAATCGATTAAACATCCACAACTATGATATATTGACTTCCATCATGTTCTCTCTCATCATGTTGTGCTAAAGTACATTTCCAAGTATGTAACTAATGAAAAGGAAAAATCATAAAGTTATCACCATATGCTAACCAAAATCTCCTAAGTTGCAGCTACATAGGACCCTATTGTAATTGCAATTCTAAATTTCTTTAAGAAAACTATTGTTGAACATGATTTAGGATCATAAGAAACATGCCATAAGATATAAAAACTTCACTTAATTATTTGTAGTCAATAATTTCTTTCCTTGAATGTGATTCGAAATATTTTAGGCATGTCCCACTTGATGCAAGTGACACTCTTTCAGCACGAAGACTTAATGACACATACATGAAGTGACCTATTTCTTTAGAGCCATTGCCACTTATTGATGTCACAATAACTTGGTACTTTGATGCTCTTCACACAAAGGAAAAGTGGAAAAAAAGGTAGCACACAATGATTGTCCATGTTTTTCACAAATAATTTGCAATTCCTTCTATAGAATGAGATTTTTATAGCCTCAAGGGTTAGCTCAAGTAGCCTTGAGCCATATGTGAGATATCTCCCCTCGGGAGGTCAAAATTTCAACTCCCTTCATGCCCTAGTGGTTTGGATCCATATTTAGGTTGGACGGTAACCTCATTAACCATGCATGTATCACAGGGAAGTACTCGAAGGTTTTTTCACATTATGTTTTCCCTAGGAAAAAAAAAATATTTAGATTGTTATTCCAATTTTTGTTGGAGTGACATCTTTCTCTACAAACATTTTCATAGTATTCCCATTGAAATTTGTTTCTCCAATTAAGAAATTATTGAAAATTGGGAACAAATAAAAAACTCATATAATGTATGACATAATACCTAAAAACATGAACAACCTCGAAACAATGATTCTATAGATATTCTTCAAGATGGTGTTGTTCCTGAGATTGATTCTAAGGCTCAAAGAATAATGTCAGGCATCAAAGTTTTTAAATGGAATGTTTTATAAGTTCTTTTTCTACCTTCAGTTTTCTGAGAAAAATTCTTTAAATGAAATTAATAACAAGAAAATACATAGGTTGTATCTCGTTATATGAGTCACAATTATAATGTCAACTGATGTAGAAATATTTACAACACTGTTAAAACAAAGTCATGTATCAACTACAAATAAGTCTTACATTGTTTGCAGTAGAAGAAAAGTAGAAGATGCACCCTTGAACATGATATAGAAATGCAGTAATTCACACAGATGAGAGGCATTGTTTTACTCAGATTAATAACAGTGGAAAAGTCATTATTGAATGAACTTCTGATGTAATATGATCACAGTATATCTAGTACTAAATTGCAATCATTCACTCTTCAAGAATTACATAAATAAATTCAGAGAAATGGGAACATAGAGGAAGCACATAACTCAAATTGAATGAAACTTAGAATATATGTCTACAATTGTATTAATACTCAAATTTTTTTTTCTCTTTTACATCCGGCAAGAGGTAGCCTCAAATAGATCTAAAATATATCTATTTATACAAAAATTGTCTCAACTAAAAAACTGTTGGACTTCCTACAATAGAATACCATCTGTATCAAATAACAACATGCAGATATTGTTGAGTTCTGATTTGATGTGCTAGCGCTTCATCTATCTCTTCATTTGCTCGCAGATGCACTTGTTTTCCATTGTTCTATGAACTGGGCACACATGTCCACTAAGGCCACCACAATAATTGTCTTATTGTCTTTGCCATCTGATTTTGTTACCATCTGTCCCTTTGAATGTGTTTAATGGGACAAATAATTCCATTTGAAGATATGGAGGTGGTAATTGTACAGATAGCTCAACGTTGCCTTGTTATGGGATGGCTAATAGTTATGGGGAAGAGTAACCGTTCACTAATAGGATCACGTGGGGAAAAGTATCCAATAAGGAGGTGGGATGAGTGGATGCAAGGATGTAGGTAGTAGGGATAAATGGGGTAAGTGACATGTAGTGAGTGTGATAGACTGGAGGGTTAAGGTAGAGTGGGTGGAGGGCAGGTGTTGAGTCCTTTTATACTTTTATATTTTTCGGGGGCGTGAGGAAGTCATTTTCAGGTAACTTGCCTTTCGACCTGCAATGCACCTAGTTATTCTACTTACCCCCGAGAGAAAATCGCGGTTTAAATTGCGGGACCGCCCTTTGAAATTAAACCCCATGCAACTTCACCACCTGCAATCATTCTCAACTGTTGATATCCATGGTCTATTAAAACATGATTGTCGATATTTCAAAGTGATATAGGGAACCAAAGGTTAAGCCGAGGTCACAACTCTAGCTTATATGCAGAGAAGATAGAGATAACTTCATACAATTCATGTTCGTCGATCCATGCAGGGGACACATGTCAAACGATCCCTGTATTCAGTGATCTTGTATTCTAGGAGGAAGGATGAGGTGCTGAGTAAAGAACTCCTAAAGTTATGAAGCTCAGAGTTCATCTATATCATTGATCGAAGTGGACACATGTCAATAGATCTGACACTCCAAAAGGTTTGTGTTGTTGTGCATCTCAGAATGCCCGAAGCCTGAAGTCCTAAAGTAAATATCAATCATCTAAATCAAAAGTACACGCGACACCAGATCTCTCACTTTGGAGACTGAACACTCTAGAAGGTTTGGAATTTTAAGCATATTGGAATGCTAGAAGCCTGAAGTCTCGAAATAAATCTCAATCATCCAAATCAAAAGGACACACGGTGCAATATCTCTCACTTCAAGGACTTGGCACTCTAGAATTTTTGCGATGTTAAGTATGTCGGAACGCCCGAAGCCTAGAGTCCTAAAGTAAATCTCAGACATCCAAATGAAAAGGACATGAGGCACTAGATCTCTCACTTCTGAGACTTACAACTTCATGGGTTTCTGTTATTGTGCATCTTGGAACACCTGAATCCTGGAGTCCCGATGTAAATCTTAGTCGTCCAAATCAAAAGGACACGCGACGCTAGATCTCTCACTTCCATGACTTAGCACATCAGGGGTTTGTGTTATACACATTCTTGCTCCCATTTTTGCCTATTTATCACTTCCTTTCTATATTTGGTCCCTTTCTTAGTTTATCACGCTTCCAAACTGGTTTACCATTCTGCTCGATTTTGAAATATGGTCTATCGAGCTTCCTTGAAACTTTTCGTAGTGCCATAATCCTTAAGGAAATAAGATTATCCTGCCTATAACAAGAGAAGTCTATAAGCACTTTACTAAATGAAAAATTGTTAATTGTAAATGGTAAAATGATTTTGAAATTCAAAGAGCATTATAAAATCTATCGATCTTTGTATAGATCTGTTTTCAGGGAGATAATTAAAAAGTGTGATAGATTTTATCACCTAGAAAATCACAATAATTATTCAAATCGTTAACTTTAGGCAATCATAAATGTCATTAACAATTTGACGATTCATGGTTCGGATGTTTTGAATGTAAGAGGGAAGAAATCTCTCGAAGGTCAAATTCATGAAGAAGTTAATCTCTTATCAATCACTTTTATGTTTCAATTAATCATGTTTTAAACATTGATTTAGCCTTAAGTACTTCAGTGGTTCAGAGTTCGAGAGGTTTTGATGTAGCATGATATAAATCCTATGAAGGATGAATTCCCAGAATAATTCTCTAAGTTTTTTTCTTTTTGGGTAAAAATTTTATTTCTAAGAAGAAAAATCTAAAGTTCAAAAGCTCAAAACTATACATGTTCCAACATAGGCTACATATGGGGATTGTGATGCACACTCCCTCTACCTCTCTACCCGCAGGTCGGCCAGTTCACATGCTCACAAGATCTTTCCTTCCTACTGGCCCGAACAACTCTAATCGTTCTTCTAATTCCCTATCGAGAAATCTGCACCCACAACAATCCTCGTGGGATCCCCCTCTTTACACTTGGGAGATCAGACTTCACGATTTCACGAGGTCAGTGGTCGAACGTTGGACTCTCGAATCCCCGAAGCCCGACGACAGTCAACGCTGACCTTTTCCTATCGGGGATTTCCCTATCGTGATCTCGGCACTCACGATGTCGAACAACTTTTTTTACCGACTCTTAATTTCTGATATGCCGAAACTCCGACACACGCACGAGTTCAACCCTTCACGTCACTTCACTCCATCAGCATTTTGGAGTTCACAATATCATGAATCCTAATGCATATGTTTCGGGACTTCTCGCCACGAAACCCCGAAATAGTGTGCCACCTATCCACTGGCTGACTTCTTCGTGGCCCCACACAAATTCCTTTAGTTATCGGGATATCACGTTTCTCAATTTCATGATCCCCGTTGCAAGTTTTATGAGATTACCACCTGCGAAAATCCGATATGGAATCCACAAGCAGATCCAATGGCCCTTGTGGCTCGGATCTACGGTCCTACCCCTCCTGAGATTTGAACCCTTTGGGAATACTCGGTGTATCTCCCCTACTTCTCTGTGAGATCTGATGGCTCATGGAACTTCACGAATACTCCTTAGAGGATTCTGACCGTCCGTTTCTCCTGGATGACTTCTGCGAGACGAACCAAGTATTCCTCTATGAAGACTTTTTCACCCTTACACAACTTTTCAATGTTTGCTAAACACCCCTCGGCACAACCTTCCTGTGCTTCCCTTCGACAATTTCTCAAAGGTACTATACCTCCTGAGCTTACTTTCAGCATCAAGTCTTAAAGACGAATATTGCACGCACTCCTTGTGGAAACCTTCAAGCACTCCTAAGTGTTTGAATTCCGTCGAATCCGCGCACACCTGCAGTAGTAGTATCTCAACAGTTCACTCGGGTTCGCAACCCTGAAGCTTCACCCGGCCTGCGCACTCCTTGCACAGCTCATGTGCTCAACTGCACTTCTGTGTGAATATGAGAACAAAAGCTTAACTATCTGAGCCCTACGTCAACGCACTCCTTGCGGATAATTCGACTGCACTCCTTGCAGGAATCTTTGTTCAGATAGAGAAACAATTGAAACTCATTCCTTCTTCCTTTCAGACTTCTAACTCAAACATGAAATCATATACACAGCATATAAAGCAAACGTATAACAGGAAGCAAACATTCATGAGCATATCATTAACATCAATATACAGAGAACAAACACAAAAACAATGAATTTGGATCAACCTCTTCTATTAATCCAAATATCTGTACATGGGTGTTCTTACACAACTCTCTGCATGCTCTTGCTCTTCCCAGAAATGCTCATAATCTTCAATAATATTACAATACACAATGAGGGTGTCTATATCTCGTTTCCCTCTTGCACTCTCAATCAGTCTAATCTAGAATTAAATTCTATCTACCTGCATTAACTATTATAAATGCCTTCTACCTACTAAGGACGAGAGCGAATCGCTCAAGGTCCATTTACATTATGCAATTGTGCTTTTTATTAATGACTACATTTAAGATGGCACATCAACTTGAAGGAACTTTCAAAATTTGTGTTGGCTTGTCCAGCTGTCCTTCACTTCCACGCTGGCTCGCTTGATGTTGGCGATGTTCCTGCATCATACTCCCTCGCTTGAAAAATTTCATGGGATCTTGTCCATGAGCTTGTGCACGGTCTTTCCATGCCTCGGTATCTCTTCTTCGTTCTCCCAGTTGGCATCTTCAACTGGATGGCCTTTCCATTTGACTAGATACTCAAAGTATTCTTTCCGCTTGGTCTTCTTTCTCACTCTTTTATCCAGTATGCACTCCATCTGTGGCTTCTTTGCAACTGGCATCTGCTTTGTCCACTGGATCACTGGCTGTTCATTTCTAGTCCCAGTTTCCTCAGCTCTATATGGGTACAAATATGAGATATTGAATATCGGAGAAATTCCGATCCCATCGGGTAATTCAATCTCATAAGCATTCACCCCAAATTTCTTCAAGACCCTACATGGACTGATTTTCTTCATCTTTAATTTATTATATGTTCCACTCGGGAACCTTTCTTTCCTTAAATGTTCCATAATCAAGTCAACAACCTCAAACTGAAGTTGTCTTCTATACTGATCTGCTCTTCGCTTATACTCATGACTTGAATTCAACAATCGTTGTTTCACCTGACTGTGAAGTTCCTTCATCACCTCTGCGAAATCTTCTGCACTAGTGCTCCTAGTCGCAGTCTGTTCAGAATTCCTCAGTTAAGAAATTCCTCTCGGTTGTATGCCATAGACAATCTGAAATGGAATCTACCCTGTGCTCCTATTAACCAAGTCATTATAAGCAAACTCTTCCTGTGGAAATATTTTGTCCCACTGGCTATGGTGTTCTGTCACCAAGCTTCTCAGCAAGTCTCCCAGAATTCTATTTACCACTTCCGTCTATCCATCCGTTTGAGGATGATAAGCTAAACTAAATGACAAGTTAGTTCCCAACTTCTTCCAGAAGGTCCTCCAAAAATACCCTATGAATTTGGCGTCTCGATCCGAAACTATGCTTCTCGAAAATCCATGAAGTCGAATGACCTCTTTGAAAAACAGGTTCGCAATGTGAGTTGCGTCATTGGTTTTCTAACATGGAATGAAGTGTGCCATTTTGGAAAATCTATCCACCACCACAAATATTGAGTCAAAACGTCTTTGTGTTCTTGGCAAACCCAATATGAAATCCATGCTGATTGCATCCCACAGCCTTTCTGGTATGGGCAATGGTTGATAAAACCCCACATTTTGTCTCCTTCCCTTCAAATGATGGAAAATCCTGCATCTTTCCATGAATCTCTTGACATCTGCTCGCATTCCTAGCCAAAAATATGACTCATTCAGCTTTGCGAATGTCTTGTCGTGACCAAAATGTCCTACTAATCCTCCACTTTGTTTCTCCTTCAGCAGATTCTCCCTCATGGAACATTTTGGAATACAAAGTTGATTGTCCTTAAACAACAATCCTTCCTGGATCATGTATTCTGCCCATTGGCTTCTGTCTCTGAGAATTGGATTCTCATTTGCTTCATATGCCTCTTGAAAATTTGGATCATCTGTGTACATGTCCCTGAGATCATCAAACCCCAACGTTTTGACTTTGAAATCCTGGAACAACAAACACTTCCTGCTCAAAGCATCAACAACTTTGTTAGCAATACCTGAAATATGTTTAATTACAAAAGTGAAATTCTTCATATACTCAACCCATTTTACATGTCTCTAATTCAACTTTTCTTGTTGAGTCACAAACTGCAGTGCATGATTGTCACTGTATAAGACAAACTCTTTGGGAATCAAGTAATGCCTCCATTTCTTCAATGCATGTACAATAGCATAAAACTCCTTATCATAAGTGGAGTATTTCACTTTCACTTCATTCAGCTTCTCGCTGAAATATGCTATCAGCCTATCTTATTGACTCAAGAATGCCCCTATTGCGAATCCACTTGCATCGCATTTCACTTGAAATTTCTTTTGAAAATCAGGCAACACCAGAACTGCTTGTTCCGTAATCTTCCTCTTCAACAGATTAAAACTTCTCTCAACCTCTTCTGTCCAGTGAAAAGACTTGTGTCTTTTCTTCACTGTAGCCATCATTGCTACACTAATTCCACTGAAATTCCTGATGAACTTCCGGTAGAAACTAGATAATCCGTGAAAACGTCTCACCTGAAATATGTTCTTCAGTGATGGCCAATTCTTGATCACTTCCACCTTATCTGGATCCATCCTCAATTTTTCTACTGAAATAACAAATCCCAAGTAAATGAGTTATGTCTTCATAAATGAGGATTTCTTCATGTTTGTGAGAAACTTCTCTTGCTATAATTTCTTCATCACAGTAGTCAAGTGTTTCATATGCTCGTCCCTTGTTTTACTGAAAATCAGTATGTCATCCCGATACACAATGACAAATTTCCCGATGAACTCCTTTAGGACTTCATTCATCAACCTCATAAAGGTACTTAGCGCATTTTTTAAGCCAAACGACATAACAAGCCATTCATACAACCCTTCGTTTGTTTTGAATGCTGTCTTCCATTCATCACCTTCTCTCATTCGGATTTGATGATAACCGCTTTTCAAATCAATCTTTGAAAAATACTTTGCTCCACTCAAGCAATCCATCAGATCATCCATCCTCGGCAATGGAAATCTGTACCTAATGGTTATCTTGTTGATCGCCCTCGATTCAGTACACATCCTCCAGCCTCCATCTTTCCTCGGACTGAGTATTGTTGGAACAACAAGTGGACTCAAGCTTTCTCTAACCAAACCTTTTTCCAAAAACTCCTGGACTTGCCTTTTAACCTCTTCATTTTCTTGCGGCGTCAATATGTACACGGATTTATTTGGAAAACTGGCTCCTGGTACGAGATCAATATGATGACTCACACTTCTAATCAGTGGCAACGAACGAGGTAATTTGTCCACTACAATGTCAACGAACTCTTCCAGCAGTTCCTGAACTTCCTCAGGTAAATCATCCACCCTTGTGCTAGTCAAAACAATTCTAGGCTTTCTGACCACAATGAACTATGGATCCTCCTTCTTCTTAAATTCTGTAAGAAGTTCCTTTCCACTCATGAGACGTACAATGTTTCTTACTTCCAACTTCACCTCCTTATCCTTGATTGGAAGTAACATGTGCGTCCTTCCATTCTTCTCTAGGTTGTATGTGTTCTTTCTCCCATCATGAATCACATTCCTGTCATATTGCCATGGTCTACCCAGCAATATATGAAAAACATCCATAGGAATGACATCACATAATATCTTATCATTATATCCTCCTATCTTGAATTCAACTAAAAATTGTTTAGTGACAGTTACCTGATGTCCTTTTTGTAGCCATGAAAATCTGTATGGGCTTGGATGATCAGTTGTCTCCAGGTCCATCTTCTCTACCATCTCCGTAGAAACGAGATTATCCGTGCTATCACTATCTACAATGACCTTGCATACCCTATCCTTAGTCTTGCAAGCAGTCCTGAAAAGTCTGGTCCTTTGGACTGAACTCTCCACCTCCTTCTTGGGTGTCAAAAGGACTTTTCTCATCATCGGTGATCTTCCGACTTCAGCGTATTCTGCCTCAACATCCCGCCTTTGTGCCTCGGTGATGTGAGCTTCTCCTATCTCCTTCTTTTTCTCTAGACACTTGTAAGACTTGTGCCCATTCTTTCCACATGTGAAGCATGTTATTACTCCATCTCTTCCTCTTCCTCTGCCTCTAGTATGAGGAAAAGTGTTTTTGTCAGCATAATCTCCTCTCTGTTCAGTATGCTGCCCTCGTTGTGAGGTTCCACCTTTCTCAATAGAGGTTTCTTCCAGTATTCCTTGGGCTTTTGATAATCATCCTGGGCAACAAATTTGCCTCTGGGCTGACTTCTGCCTCGGCCCCTTTGACTCTTCTTTCGGCTCAGCTTCTCTTCAGCTTTCAGAGCCACCTGATAAGCATATTCCACCATCCAGATGGTTACCATGATCATCTCATATTGAAAATCATATCTCAAGCCATTCATATATCTGTCTACCTTCTCATCATCGTTTTCCCGATGACCTGCCCTGACATTTAGTTTATAGAATTACTCAGTGTATTCTTGCACTGACATCAGCTTCTGTCTCAGGTTCTGCATTCTCCTTAACAGAGTAATTTGATAGTCTCTGGGGATGAATTTTGCCTTCATCTTCATGATCATTCTGTCCCAGTTCTTGATCTTCTGCTTGCCCTTGCAGCGTTTTTCATCTTCTAGTTCATCCCACCACAATGCTTCATGTCCTTTCAATCTTGTTACAGCATGCTTGACTTTCTTGTCCTCTTCGACATCTTCATAGTCAAAGTATGTTTCTAGAGCTCTAATCAAGTCTAGAAGCTCCTCTACATCCAATTTTCCCTCATAAACTGGAATGTCCATTTTCACTCTTGCACCCATCCTTGAAATAGCTTTGATCAAACATTCGTTTGATGCATCTTCAGCTGCAACTTCTTCTTCTCATTCATCTTTAGCTTCGCTTTTGGAATCACTAATATCCTCCACATCGACTGTGTGTATTTGCGCTATATCCATGTGTAATGACTCTAAATTAATTATAACAACCATTAAATTAGAACACCACAGTAAAATTTAATAATTACTACATCTAGCACATTTAAAATCTAATTTTTCATAGTAATAAAATTTAATAACCATTTACTTCAAAATAATTCGTAACTCTAACCTGAACCTGATGTTGTCGATTGCTTCCTTTGATGCTGTTGCTTGCTTCTTTAGGACACCACTCCAAAACGAACCTCCCTGCCGACTAGTAGTGCCTAGCCCTAGGATATCAACGGATATCCTATCCCTCCGAGCCCAAAACCTCAAGCAACCCCCCGGTGCACTGTAAATTCCCCTCTGTCAATGCTCAAGCTCTCCCCAAAATCCTTTCTCCCCTCTCGTAGAATGAATCCCCTCTCCAATCCATTTCCCCCCCTTATTCCTCCTTCCTTCACCGACACTCCATCCTGCATTAAATTCCTTATCCCTCCATTTAATTACCC
>ML784063.1:686974-707541 GCA_009831015.1 Picea engelmannii | reverse complement strand
CATACGTTCCAATAGCAGTGATGTATACGTTCAACCTGGTAGTACACAGTCCTAGGTATACTATACAATTATCGACACTAGGTCCTACTACTTGTTTTTCCCCCGAAGCCATCTCGACTTGTTTAAAGTCATCGTTCTCGTAGGTTGCCAACCCACTCTTTTCTAATGCAGATGGTGAAATGAAACTATCTGTCGCACTAGAATCAAACAAAATCTCAACATTGATATGATTTAGCATACCTGACGACTCCACCACCGTGGATTGATGTTCAGCCTGGCAGTTATTAACTGTTGCGTGAATATGGTGGCTACTACTTGCTCTCCCCATCGACGCCTTTCCTTCTCTGTGCACGAACCCTGATTGTAACTCCGGGCAGTCACGCTGGTAATGGGGTCCCCCGCACCCCCAACAGGTAACACCCGATTGAACCTGTGCAATATTATGTGTCTATCTTTGAAATGAGTTCCTTGCCCTGGAACCCCTGCCCCTGCTCACTATCCCCTGATATGGTCGTGGTCCTGTCTGCACCATTGGTGATGAACGAGATGCTGCACTCGCCGCCATTGAAATCCCTGTAGCTACTATTCTTGGCGTGAATCTGTTACCATATGGCGGTGTCCTTGAGCCCCCTCCACTAGGAAATGTCCTCGGGGCCTTTCCTACGAATCCTAGGCAATGCAGAAATGTCGATCTTGCACCCCCAGTCAAGTTCATATGTTCTTCCACGTAACGTGCACTTTCCACCGCCTCCGCTACTGAAGACGGCTTCCACATCCTCACCATAGCTCTTATCCTAGGATTCAATCGATAGATGAAGCTCTCTACCTGTCATTGGTCACTATCCATATACGACACATATTTGACCAGTTCCATAAACCTGATCTCGTATTCTTCTACCATTTTGTTTCCCAGTATTAAGGCATGAAACGCCCCAACCTGTTGCTCCTCGTAGTATGTCGGTAGATATTTCCTCCTGAACCTTTCCTCGAAAAGTTCCCAAGATACCGTGTCTGGGGTAAGGTGCAGTTGTCTTTCCAGGTTGCCCCACCAGTTCAAGGCACTGTCCCTTAACTGAAAAATGGTGATATTTGCCTTTGAGTTGGATGCATATTCCCTTAGGGAAAAACACCTGGTCATGCCTTCCAACCATGCTTCCGCGCATTCACTGGCGCGACCTCCGACAAACTCCAAAAGTTTGATCTTTTGCAACTCTCGCGTGATGTCTTCAGGTGGAGGTCCTCCCCCTGAATCCCTTGACGCTTCTGGATTACCCGTTCCACGCAGTGGGGGTTTCACTTCAGTCCCCATTGGTTGCCGCCCCTTTAAAGTCTCGTTGATGGCTTCCAATGAGCGCAGTATGAGGGCTAGCTCGGGCGATGGTGGTGGTGGCGCTGGCGGAGCTTGCGACGACGCTCCTCCGCCTCGACCTCCTCGAGTCCTGACCATCCTGTGTGCTTGACCTGCATCAACCAAAGTTGTCAGGGTGAGTTCCAGAATGTTTTAAATTGGTGCTACAAAACTTAGAAATAGGGTTAGGCGTAAGTTTTCTTTACTTGTCTGTTTCTCCTTTAGGGGATTGGCTCGGTTAGGGTTAGGTTTAAGCATATAATCTTCATTTCTTCGCCCCTACGAAAATAACTATTGGTTACGTTTCCCTGTAGCTATGCTAACTTTTCACTTCACTCGCGACTTCCTAGGCTTACGCTCCTAATGAATATGTTGCCTTCTTCCGCTTGTCCTAGTCCAAGCCTTTTTAATTTACGCTTACAACTTGATTAAAAAAAATGACCTTATGTTTATTAATTTAAGCGGACATGCGTACACCCGTGCTATGTACCTTTCAGCGTTATTGTTCTTCTTAAGACGCTGCGTTGAGCACATATGTCCCTTTGTGGGCTCCTCCATTCATGTCGTTGGTGCTTGATAGCTTGGCATGCGACCTGTATGGCTCAAAAGGTGCTTGATAGCTTGGCATGTGGTCTAGGGTATGATAATTAAAGTATTTAAATGTTAAATAATTGTAAAAGGAACAACGCATGGCACGTTGGTAGGGCGGATTTCGTAAATACTTTCACGGTGGAAGGAGGTCTGAGGTTCAATCCTCACGCACTCCATAAAAATTTATACTTAGCCCTAACTAACATTTTATTAAGCTAAATAACTTAACTTAGCTTAGTTAATTAGTTAATTAACTTAATCTTAACTTAACTTAATTAAACTAATTTAACTTAATTTAATTTAATTAATTTATCTTAATTTAATTTAAAATTTAAATAACATAAAAAAATAGAAAAATAAAAAAAAATTACTTTGACACCCCTTTTTTTTGTTTTTCTTTTAAATAATTATAACAAATAAAATAATAAAATAAATAAAAAAATTTACGATTTTAACCATGATATTAAATTTAGTAAATTTTTTTTTTTAAAAGATTTAAATATAAAATTAAAATAATAAAAAAAATAAAAAATATATATATATACAAAAAATGCTACTACGCATAAGGAAGTTCGCTTCGTGCGGCGTTTGGGCATTGGCAGATGGAATGCGTTGTGTTTGCATGTATGACTCGTGTTTTACAAAGCCCTGAGTCCAACTGCGATGATAGCATAACGTTTAAGGCATGAATGCACACAGATTCCAACAAATAACATTCGGATTGACAACAAAAGAGGAAAAATCAAAGCTTACCACTGCGCTAGGATAGTTTCCTGCCAATGCATTTCCTTCCGATGCATTTCCTTCCTCCTTGCACAATTCCTCATGAGCAACATGAGTAGTTGCATGCTCTACAGTTTTAACGGTGTGGGATTCTTCCAAGTCAAAAGATGCAAACATTTTGCATGTGTTTTGGAACGAAGGAATGCTCAATCAGGATTTAGGCACTGGAGTATTTGATACATTGGAGGATCTGGGCTTTCTGGAGGTGCTGGAAAAACATCTCGAGAATGCAAATAGAATCAGAAACATGCTCTCAATTCTCAGAACGACAGCCTTTGGTACAGATATTTCCTATGTTTTTCTGTTACCAAGAGCCGAATAGGAATTCAATGTCGTTGAATTTGGGTTCGAATCCCTCAAACTCCCTCGCAACTGTGGTCACGCGATAACATAGAATGTTATGGTTATGTTCGGGAATCGAACTCGTGCACTCCATCGATCCATAATTTAGCAACAAATTTGTTAAGCCAGGGGAATACATGCTTCTCTCCAAACCCTAGATTAGCAGTCTGATCGTAGGAATTTGCCGTTTTTTTTTATGGTTAATTTTACATGAAATCTAGGATGGGTTTCGAGCTCTAGACAGGGAGGCTCATTGGGTCTGCCTCGATTCTTCATTCTAGCAGGAAATTTCGGGAGAGAATTAGTCTACATTTTTCGAATTATCAGGTAGATTGTGTGTGCACGCTAAATTTCTGCAAATTCTTTTTAGATATTTTGACCGCAAATGTTGTTTTGAATTAGTTCGAGTTGAATGCTTTTGTGTTCGCACTGAAACTATATTTCTCTTTTTAAATACTTTGGATTTTCAGTTTCCTATTTATTATTAAAACAATGCAGGGTTTTTTTTTTCCAAGAGAAATTACTCAATTTTATATAAGGTATAAAATTGTGTACAATAGCTCTGTAACCAGTCATAGCTATAAATAACGTGAGCCAATTAACAGGACAGGTCAAATATGTTGTTGTGTTGAAGCTGCCAGGCGAAGATTGCATGGGTAATATGACCGGTAGCGATAAAGCCAACGCAGGAGCGGTCTGCAAATCTCATGACCATACCTGTACAGTAGGGAGTCCTATGCTAAGGATCAGAGGCCTCGGCCAGTGATACCAGCCTCAATCACAAAGCCTCGAGGCTGAATGTATGAAGGCAATGACATTCCCAACACATGCAAAAAAAAACTTTAGGATTGTTGTTCACTGATTGTCAATGGTGCAAGAGGAAGAGACACCGCTACTAATAGTGTGGCTATCACCAAAGCCGAACATAACAGATCTGTGTAAAGAGGAGCTCAACGTGCACAGGGTTAGTAAATATCGAAATCGATTGCGTTTAGGGCCTTTTTTTATATATATACAATATAATATGCAAATTATATATATATATATATGTTCTTTCGCAATAGTTCTCTGTGTATTTTAACCCTCTGTGTGCTAATTTATGGCTCCTTGGCAGCCTCCTCCAACAGCACGTATCTAATCGGCACAGGGTCATAAGACATCATGGGACCGGCTACAGATGTGAACATGATGGCTATGCCAACATGGAACAGATTTCCTACTGATATGCACCAGGAGAGAGTGCATTCGGATCCTATCTTATACAAAATTTTGTGTGCATAGCATTAAAATTTCAAGGTTTCAGTCAGGGGAAGAAGCTTTATTAGGTTAAACATGTATAGTTGTTTAGCTTTATTTGTTTGATTTGTCGAGCCACCCATCAGATCTTCATCATTTTTATGCCAGCGGCTCAAACGTGGTTCTACCTTCCTCGAAAGATTTCTAGGTATTCCCAAGCAAATCTTGTTCCTTTTATTTTTGATTGTTTTGCAGGGCATTTGGTTCTTCAGAAGTTAGTGCAATAGTTCCTTGTCATTGTATGGGATACTCGCACAATTCTCGTCTTTTTTTATGCGGTTTAACCCAAAACCCAACGATTCCTTGCAAAATTCCGTCTTTTGCAAGTTTTTTTTCTCATTTCGCACGGAGTATTCGTGAATATTGGTCGTTCTCCATCTTTGTTCAGTAGATTTTCCTCATTTTCCTCGGTTTTCACAATTATTCTCTATTTTACCCTAACATTGACAATGCTCTTTTCATTTTTCAAATATTCTTTCTCTTTTTTAATAAATTAGTTAGTTTTTCTATAGTCACTGGTTTCTTCTCTTGCATATTAGGATGCTTGTAATTTTTGTTAGAATTGTGGATGGGTGGGTCTGGTTGATAATTCTCTCTGGATTTTTATGTGTTTGGATACCCTAGGGGTCAAGACTGAGATTTTCAATTAGCTTTTGTGTATCTAGTTGTTCTGAAATGGATTTCTTGTTGTAGTGTAATATTGTTCAACTAGTTTTTATATTAAGTTTTTTTTTTTTTTTACGGTCTAATGCCATTTCTCATGTTTTGTTTGCAGGAGTTAAGCTACCCCTTATTTAGGCCCTCGGTTCCAGATTTGAACCAGGGCTCTGATACCAAATGTAATGACTCTAAATTAATTATAACAACCATTAAATTAGAACACCACAGTAAAATTTAATAATTACTACATCTAGCACATTTAAAATCTAATTTTTCATAGTAATAAAATTTAATAACCATTTACTTCAAAATAATTCGTAACTCTAACCTAAACCTGATGTTGCCACTTGCTTCCTTTGATGCTGTCGCTTGCTTCTTTAGGACACCAGCCCAAAACCAACCTCCCTGCCGACTAGTAGCACCTAGCCCTAGGATATCAACGGATATCCTAGCCCTCCGAGCCCAAAACCTCCAGCAACCCCCCGGTGCACTGTAAATTCCCCTCTGTCAATGCTCAAGCTCTCCCCAAAATCCTTTCTCCCCTCTCGTAGAATGAATCCCCTCTCCAATCCATTTCCCCCCGTTATTCCTCCTTCCTTCACCGACACTCCATCCTGCATTAAATTCATTATCCCTCCATTTAATTACCCTTATCCATTCATTAATTCTCTTATCTTCTCGGGATCCTTATGCGATCCCTTATTATATACGTAACTTGATTAAATGTTATATTTTATTCTTAATCATTAATTTAATACTTTATTAATTAATGAATTTAATTAATAATTAAATCAATCATTAACCCTTATGAACACTATTTAATAATATCCTATTAGAAATGTTATTTTAAGATATAAATATAGTTAGCTAATCTTTTAGGATTGTTATTAAATTAATTATTCTTAATAATCAAGGGTCGTTACATTGAAGAGTGAATGATTGCAATTTAGTATTACATCTATTGTGGTCATATTACATCATAATTTCATACAGTAAAAACTTTCCCCCTGTTATTACTGTGATTAAAAGAAGACCCGTGATCTGTGTGAATTACTGCATTTCTATATCATGTTCAAGGGTGTATCTTCTACTTTTCTTCTACTACAAACAAGGTGAGACTTATCTGTAATTGATACCTGACATTGTTTTAACAGTTTTGTAAATATTTATACGTCATTTGACATTATAATTGTGACTCAGATAACAAGATACATCCTATGTACTGTCTTATTATTAATTTAATTTAAATATTATTTATCAGAAAAATGAAGGTAGAAAAAGCACTTATAAACATTTCATTTAAAACTTTTGATGCTTGACATTATACCTTGAGCCTTAGAATTAATCTTAGGAACATCTTTTTGGTGTCTTTTTCGAGGGTTGTTTTGAATGTCTATATCTTCCCTAGGGTACGACAAAGCTTAGATATATTCCTTGATGGTGAACAAGGGATATGAATTCAACTGGCTTTGATCATTCACCTTGTGAATCCTTTGTTTGAAGACTCCACATGATTCACTAACGACTCCACTGGTTTCAAGATGTCAAGTTCTTTCGCTACTCGTATTGCTGCAAATTTTTCTCCTTTGGACTTTACAAATGTTTCTGGTTTTCCAAACGTTGTTCCTAATATTAAAGAATGGGGAGATTATCTTCCTAGTTTTAGAGAGGATAAAGATGATAATCTTGCACAACACTTGTTTGAATTTCATAAGATTATGGATCAACTAGATATTCATCATGAACATGTTTTGATGAAACTATTCATGTTTAGTATAGGAGGAGATGCTCCTCATTGGTACAAGTCTCTTCCTCCTTCCAACATCTCATCGTTAAAATAATTTCGTGTTTCCTTTCATAAGCATTGCAGGTCGATCTATCCAACTGATGTTATTTTTGAAGACTGTTCCAATTTAGATTTCATAGAACAAGATGGTAAAGATAATTAGTTTGTGGATGAAAAATCAGAACATGATAGCAATTGTGGTCAAATATATGAAGAATAATTTGCTAAAAAATAATATCTCCTTCAAATAGATCAGGAAAACTTATATGAAGAAGACTTTGAAGTAAATCAATAAAAGGTTTCTTGCAGCAATAAGAATGGAGACGACATGATTGCAAGTAAAAATGAAGAAATTCCTGTAGACCCTCTAGTATTTCAAGCAGATTAAAGACAGGATGATGAATCTTTTGCTGATCTATATCCTTGTGAAGGCCAATGGCGTATTGAACACCATAAGCAATCAACTCTTGTAAAATATGATTTTGGTAATGATATTGACAATGAATATGATAATCGAAGTGAATTTTTCATTGTACCAAATGTTCATAATAACTACTGTCATGATCAAACTATTGTTCTAAATTATTATTTTGATCAAGCTACTAGTATTCAGTCATCATTACTAGATTATCAAGAAATGGAGATTTCTGAACATCAAGGTTCAATTTTTATCTAATCAACTTGTTTATCATGAGTATCTGAACGATGAAGAAGAGAAGATTTCTTTCCCAACATGCATGGAGACATACAATAGTTCTCCTCTGTTTGATAACTATGATGAATGCGATATTGAAGTTGATGAAAAACAAATTATTTCTTCAGAGAGTTATGTTCAACAGGAAAATTATCAGTTGCATTGTAAAATAAATCATCCTGTGTATGACAACGATAAAGAAGATTCGTGGACATGTGATAAAGGAGATAAGTAGGGGTTACTTGAGCAATTGATATCTCCTTCCTGTTTAGAAATTGATGAGAATCAGACTAGTGAGCCTCAATATGAGATTCTCGAGCCAAAAAAAGAAAAGATCAGTAGTGGAGAAAGTGTGCAAAGGCATTTCATGCAACTTGGCCAGCAGAAAGAGGTATTCATTGAATCTGTAAATTCTTTAAATTTTCATGATCTAGTGGTTGTTTGGTTTGAGTATTTTCTTCAAGAGGTCCAAAATGTTGTAGAATTTTGTGTGAAACCAAACTTCAACACTAAGAGCAAGCTACATATTCATTCTTTGTTGCAAAAAAAATTATTATTTTTTCATTCCTTCATCCAGCATAAAACAAGGTATGTTAAGAAATCCACTATTTGCATGGCTCCATTGGAAATTCCATATTACTTGATCAATTGGATTTCTCCTGATTAATGTCAGGCCAATGTATATAAATAAGTTGTCCAAATCAAAATTTCATTTCATCATTCTAGTACATTGTTTTATTTCAGTTTAGTAGTTTGGTTCTCAGTTTTCCATCCAGTATGGTTCATGTTTTAGGCATTATGACTCCATAGCCCAATGACGGGGTTCAGAGTTTGACAGGGTTAATTTCAGGTTGCATAAGGATGAAGGCACGTGGTCTACTATTCTTGGTGCTTTGAAGAATAGATCTTGTTGAATAGGAGATGAGGCTCAAGAAAAAATCAACACTCATATTTTCGTATTTTTTATTTCTCTAAAATCATGTCATAAATAAATAATATTCCTTGTCGAAAATTCAAAAGAAAAAAAAGATATGAGTTCCTATTATTATTTATAGTCCGAATAAAATTGATTGAAATAAATTGAAAGGAAGTTTTTCTCATGATAATCTTATCACTTGATCTAAAAATTGGAGATGTAGAAAAATATAACTCGGAGTGTTATGCTCCTAAATTCTAAATCCATCTCTGGTATAAGAAATGAAAATAATAATAAATAAAATTGAAATAAATATGAACTAAAGACACAAACTCGTGTGGGATTAGGATTTTTTTTTCAAATCCTCTGGATCTTTGATTTGGTTACTTTTACCTATCCCCAGATTTTTATCCATTTCAGATTTTCTTTTTCGTTTTTCCTCCTTTTAGTCTTCATAGAAATAAAGTAAATTGCCTTGACTCTCAAAACTTAAAAACATATTTTCAAAACAAGATTAGGAAAAAATATTTATGCTCCTTTGATTTTAATTGAAAAAGTATGTCTAGGCTAATCCTGATAATTTTAGCTCTGCCACCATACTTTAAAATGGCTAATTCGCTCAAGGTTGACCCCTGAAAAAATAAAAATTCCAAAAAATTTCTCCTATAGGTGAAGGTGTATTGAAAATTGGAAGAAAGTTAATTTCAGAGTATTCTTAAAATTGTTGACAGACCTTCTTTTCGGTCCAAATATTTTAAACAAATATCATCTTATGTATGTTACATGCAAATTGATTTCCCCCACTTCAAAATATTAAAATATAAGACATATCGTGAAAGAAAATTCATAATTTGATTGCCCCCATCTTGTCCAAAGGAGATGATGAAAGGAAATTCATATATTAATTACCCTCGTCTCAACAAAACACAATTTTGTTAATTGAAGTGGTGAAAGGAAATTCAATGGGATACATATATAACTTCACCAGGGCACTAAACAGGATTGTTGGTAGTGAATCTATCATATATGTAAGGCTTTCATACATATCTATATATCATACTATGTTATCTAATTCTCTTTCAAGTGATTTTTTACATACTAAACTAACTAGGGATTCCCCAAGTAAATGTGTTACATCTTCTTAACCTTCAAGCGAACACAGTCCGTCAAAGATGATATTTTAGTTAAAATTATTTTGATTATCTTAAACAATTTTGAAATCAATTTTAAGAAAAAAGAATTTTTAATAGCCTAACTTGAGATCAATCATTAAGTTTGCTTTGAATATTTTTGGACTTGATTAGTTCCATTTTTCTATGAATGATTAATTCTCAAATAAAACTAGAAAATGTTTTTCAAAAAGTAATAATGACTTCATTTACCCAATAAAGGTACTTGGTCTACTATTATTTCATGCCTCACAGGGAGCCACAATCTGATCCAGGAGCATCGCCAACATCAAGCGATCCAGCGCAAAAGTGAAGGACAGCTAGACAAGCCAGCACAAATTTTGAAAGTTTCATGAAGTTGATGCGCCATCTTAAATGTAGTCTTTAAGAAAAAGCGCAATTGTATAATGTAAATGGACCTTGAGTGATTCGCTCTCATCCTTAGTAGGTAGAAGGCATTTATAATAGTTAATGTAGGTATATAGAATTTAATTATAGATTAGACTGATTGAGAGCACAAGAGGGAAACAAGATATAGACACCCTCATTGTGTATTGTAACATTATTGAAGATTATGAGCATTGTTGGGAAGAGAAAGAGCATGCAGAGAGCTATGTAAGAACACCCATGTACATATATTTGGATTAATAGAAGAGGTTGATCCAAATTCATGTTTTTTGTGTTTGTTCTCTGTATATTGATGTTAATGATATGCTCATGAATGTTTTCTTCCTGTTATACATTTGCTTTATATGTTGTGTATATGATTTCATGTTTGGGTTATAAGTCTGAAAGGAAGAAGGAATGAGTTTCAATTGTTTCTCTATATGAACAAAGATTCCTGCAAGGAGTGCAGTTGAATTGTCCACAAGGAGTGCATTGACATAGGGCTCAGATAGTTAAGCTTTTGTTCTCATATTCATGCAGAAGTGCAGTTGAGCATAGGAGCCGAGCAAGGAGTGCGCAGGCCAGGTGAAGCTTCAGGGTTGCGAACCTGAGTGAACTATTGAGAGACTACTACTGCAGGTGTGCACAGATTCGAAGGGATTCAAACACTTAGGAGTGCTTGAAGGTTGCCGCAAGGAGTGCGTGCAAGATTTTTCTTTAAGACTTGACGCTGAAAGTAAGCTCAGGAGGTATAGGACCTTTGAGAAATTGTCGAAGGGAAGCACAGGAAGGTTGTGCCGAGGGGGTTTAGAAAACATTGCAAAGTTGCGTAAGGGTGAACAAGTCTTCACGGAGGAATACTTGGTTCATCTCACAGAAGTCATCCAGTAGAAACGGACAGTCAGAATCCTCTAAGGAGAATTCGTGAAGTTCCGTGAGCCATCAGATCTCACAGAGAAGTAGGGGAGATACGTCGAGTATTCCCAAAGGGTTCAAACCTCAGGAGGGGAAGGACCATAGATCCAAGCCACAAGGGCCATCAAATCTACTTGTGGATTCCATATCGGGTTTTTGCAGGTGGTAATCTCGTAAACCTTGCAACGGGGATCGTGAAATTGCGAAACACGATATCCCAATAGCTAAAGGAATTTGTGTGGGGCCATGGAGAAGTCATCCAATGGAAAGGTGGCACACTATTTCAAGGTTTCATGGTGGGAAGTCCTGAAACATATGCATTAGGATTCATGATATTATGAACTCTGAAATGTCGATGGAGTGAAGTGACGTGAAGGGTCGAACTCGCGCGTGTGTCAGAGTTTTGGCGTATCGAAAATCGGGATTCTGTAAAACAAGTTGTTCAACATCACGAGTGTCGATATCACGATAGGGAAAACCCCGATAGGAAAAGGTCAGCGTTGACTGTCATCGGGCTTCGGGGATTCGATATTCCAACCTTCGACTATTGACCTCGCAAAATCGTGAAGTCCGATCTCCCGAGTGTAAAGAGGGGGATCCCACAAGGATTATTGTGGGTACATATTTCTCGATAGGAAATTAGAAGAACGATTAGAGTTCTTTAGGCCAGTAGGAAGGAAATATCCTGTGAGCACGTGAACTGGTCGACCTGCAGGTACAGAGGTAGCGGGCGTGTGCATCATCTGGTATCAGAGCACAGAAAGGTTCTTTGGTTTCTGTAGAAAAGAAAGAGAATTCACCATGCCGCCAAGGAGAAGGGACATGCAAACAGACGATCTAGAGGATAGGGAAATGTCGAGAAGAAGAGGCAGGCAGATGACAGATCCAGTTATGGAGAGAGAAATGCGTGATCTACGAGCTAGACTCGAAGACATGGTGTAATGACCCTTGATTATTAAGCATAATTAATTTAATAACAATCCTAAAAGATTAGCTAACTGTATTTATATCTTAAAATAACATTTCTAATAGGATATTATTAAATAGTGTTCATAAGGGTTAATGATTGATTTAATTATTAATTAAATTCATTAATTAATAAAGTATTAAATTAATGGTTAAGAATAAAATATAACATTTAATCAAGTTACGTATATAAGAAGGGATCGCATAAGGATCCCGAGAAGATAAGAGAATTAATGAATGGATAAGGGTAATTAAATGGATGGATAAGGAATTTAATGCAGGATGGAGTGTTGGTGAAGGAAGGATGAATAAGGGGGGGGAATGGATTGGTGAGGGGATTCATTCTACGAGAGGGGAGAAAGGATTTTGGGGAGAGCTTGAGCATTGACAGAGGGGAATTTACAGTTCACCGGGGAGTTGTTGGAGGTTTTGGGCTCGGAGGGCTAGGATATTCGTTGATATCCTAGGGCTAGGCGCTACTAGTCGGCAGGGAGGTTGGTTTTAGGGTGGTGTCCTAAAGAAGCAAGGAGCAGCATCAAAGGAAGCAAGCGGCAACATCAGGTTCAGGTTAGAGTTACGAATTATTTTGAAGTAAATGGTTATTAAATTTTATTGCTATGAAAAATTAGATTTTAAATGTGCTAGATGTAGTAATTATTAAATTTTACTGTGGTGTTCTAATTTAATGGTTGTTATAATTAATTTAGAGTCATTACATTTGGTATCAGAGCCTTGGTTCAAATCTGGAACCGAGGGCCTAAATAAGGGGTATTTTTTATTCTTTTGAAAAAAACTCCAACCATGCTTAACTCCTGCAAACAAAACATGAGAAATGGCATTAGACCATAAAAAATAAAAAAAACTTAATATAAAAACTAGTTGAACAAGATTACACTACAACAGGAAAGCCATTTCAGAACAACTGGATACACAAAAGCTGATCGAAAATCTCAGTCTTAACCCCTAGGGTATCCAAACACATAAAAATCTAGAGAGCATTATCAACCAAACCCACCCATCCACAATTCTAACAAAAATTACAAGCATCCTAATATGCAAGAGAAGAAACCAGTAACTATAGCAAAACTAACTAATTTATTAAAAAAGAGAAAGAATATTTGAAAAATGAAAAGAGCATTGTCAATGTTAGGGTAAAATAGAGAATAATTGCGAAAACGAGGAAAATGAGGAAAATCTACCGAACAAAGATGGAGAACGACCAATATTCACAAATACTCTGTGCGAAATGAGAAAAAAAAACTTGCAAAAGACGGAATTTTGCAAGGAATCGTTGGGTTTTGGGTTAAACCGCATAAAAAAAGACGGGAATTTTGCGAGTATCCCATACAATGACAAGGAACTATTGCACTAACTTCTGAAGAACCAAATGCCCTGCAAAACAATCAAAAATAAAAGGAACAAGATTTGCTTGGGAATACCTGGAAATCTTTCGAGGAAGGTAGAACCACGTTTGACCCGCTGGCATAAAAATGATGAAGATCTGATGGGTGGATCGACAACTCAAACAAATAAAGTTGAACAACTATACATGTTTAACCTAATAAAGCTTCTTCCCCCGACTGAAACCTTGAAATTTTAATGCTATGCACATGAAATTTTGTATAAGATAGGATCTGAATGCGCTCTCTCCTGGTGCATATCAGTAGGCAATCTGTTCTATGTTGGCATAGCCATCATGTTCACATCTGCGGCCAGTCCCATGATGTCTTATGACCCTGTGCCGATCAAATACGTGCCGTTGGAGGAGGCCGCCAAGGAGCCATAAATTAGCACACAGAGGGTTAAAATACACAGAGAACTGTTGCGAAAGAACATATATATATATAATCTGCATATTATATTATATATATATATATATAAAAGGCCCTAAACGCAATCGATTTCTATATTTACTAACCCTGTGTACATTGAGCTCCTCTTTACACAGATCTGTTATGTTCGTCTTTGGTGACAGCCACACTATTAGTAGCAGTGTCTCTTCCTCCTGCACCATTGACAATTAGTGAACAACAGTCCTAAAGTTTTTTTTTGCATGTGCTAGGAATGTCATTTCCTTCATACATTCAGCCCCGAGGCTTTGTGATTGAGGCTGGTATCACTGGCCGAGGCCTCCGATCCTTAGCATAGGACTCCCGACTGTACAGGTATGGTCATGAGATTTGCAGACCGCTCATGCGTTGGCTTTATCGCTACTGGTCATATTTCCCATGCAATCTTTGCCTGGCAGCTTCAACACAGCAACATATTCGACCTGTCCTATTAATTGGCTCACATTCTTTACAACTATGACTGGTTACAGAGCTATTGTACACGATTTTACACCTTATATAAAATTGAGTAATTTCTCTTGGAAAAAAAAAAACCCTGCATTGTTTTAATAATAAATAGGAAACTGAAAAGCCAAACTCTTTAAAAAGAGAAATATAGTTTCAATGCGGCCACGAAAGCATTCAACTCGAACTAATTCAAAACAACATTTGTGGTCAAAATATCTAAAAAGAATTTGTAGAAATTTAGCGTGCACACGCAATCTACCTGATAATTCGAAAAATGTAGACTAATTCTCTCCGAAAATTTCCTGCTAGAATGAAGAATCAAGGCAGGCCCAATGAGCCTCCCCGTCTAGAGCTCGAAATCCGTCCTGGATTTCATGTAAAATTAACCATAAAAAAAAATGGCAAATTCCTACGATCGGACTGCTAATCTAGGGTTTGGAGAGAAGAATGTATTACCTTGCATTAACAATTTTGTTGCCGAATTATGAATCGACGGAGTGCACGAGTTCGAGTCCCGAACATAACCATAACATTCTATGTTATCGCGTGACCACAGTTGCGAGGGAGTTTGATGGATTCGAACCCGAATTCAACGACATTGAATTCCTATTCGGCTCTGGGTAACAAAAAAACATAGGAAATATCTGTACCAAAGGTTGTTGTTCTGAGAATTGAGAGCATGTTTCTGATTCTATCTGCATTCTCAGGATGTTTTTCCATCACCTCTAGAAATCTTGGATCCTCCAATGTGTCAAATACTCCAGTGCCTAAATCCTGATTGAGCATTCCTTCGTTCCAAAACACATGCAAAATGTTTGCATCTTCTGACTTGGAAGAATCCCGCACCGTTAAAACTGCAGAGCATGCAGATGCTCATGTTGCTCATGAGGAATTATGCAAGGAGGAAGGAAATGCATCAGAAGGAAATGCATTGGTAGGAAACTATCCTAGCGCAGTGGTAAGATTTGATTTTTCCTCTTTTGCTATCAATCCGGATGTTATTTGTTGGAATCTGTGTGCATTCATGCCTTACACGTTATGCTGTCATCGTATTTGGACTCAAGGCTTTGTAAAACACGAGTCATACATGCAAACACAATGCATGCCATCTACCAATGCCCAAACGCCGCACGAGGCAGACTTCCTTATGTATAGTAGCATTTTTTGTATATATATATTTTTTATTTTTTTTTATTATTTTAATTTTATATTTAAATCTTTTTAAAAAAAAAAATTTACTAAATTTAATCTCATGGTTAAAATCGTAAATTTATTTATTTATTTTATTATTTTATTTGTTATAATTATTTAAAAGAAAAACAAAAAAAAGGGGTGTCAAAGTAAATTTTTTTTTTTTTTTTTATGTTATTTAAATTTTAAATTAAATTAAGATAAATTAATTAAATTAAATTAGGTTAAATTAGTTTAATTAAGTTAAGTTAAGATTAAGTTAATTAACTAATTAACTAAGCTAAGTTAAGTTATTTAGCTTAATAAAATGTTAGTTAGGGCTAAGTATAAATTTTTATGGAGTGCGTGAGGATTGAATCTTGGACCTCCTTCCACCGTGAAAGTCTTTACGAAATCTGCCCTACCAACGCGCCATGTGTTGTTCCTTTTACAATTATTTAACATTTAAATACTTTAATTATCATACCCTAGACTACATGCCAAGCTATCAAGCACCTTTTGAGCCATACAGGTCGCATGCCAAGCTATCAAGTGCCAAAGACATGAATGGAGGAGTCCACAAAGGGACGTATGTGCTCAACGCGGCGTCTTAAGAAGAACAATAACGCCGAAAGGTACATAGCGCGGGTGTACGCGTGTCCGCTTAAATTAATAAACATAAGGTCATTTTTTTTAATCAAGTTGTAAGCGTAAATTAAAAAGGCTCGGACTAGGACAAGCGGAACAAGGTGGTATATTCATTAGGAGCGTAAGCCTAGGAAGTCGCGAGTGAAGCGCAAAGCTAGCATAGCTACAGGGAAAAGGAACCAATATTTATTTTCGTAGGGGCGAAGAAACAAAGCTTAGATACTTAAACCTAACCCTAACCGAGCCAATCCCCTAAAGGAGTAATGTCTGTTTACAGACAAGTAAAGAAAACTTATGCCTAACCCTATTTCTAAGTTTTGTAGCACCAATTTAAAACATCCTGGAACTCACCCTGACAATTTTGGATGATTCAGGTCAAGCACACAGGATGGTCAGGACTCGAGGAGGTCGAGGCGGGGGAGTGTCGTCGCAAGCAACGCCAGCGCCACCATCACCATCGCCCGAGCTAACCCTCATACTGCACTCGTTGGAAGCCATCAATGAGACTTTAAAGGGGCGAAAACCAGCAGGGACTGATGTGGAACCCCCACCGCCTGGAACGGGTAATCCAGAAGCGTCAAGGGATTCAGGGGGAGGACCTCCACCTAAAGACATCACGCGAGAGTTTCAAAAGATCAAACTTCCAGAGTTTTTCGGATGTCACGCCAGTGAACGCGCGGAAGCATGGTTGGAAGGCATGACCAGGTGTTTTTCCCTAAGGGAATATGCATCCAACTCAAAGGCAAAGATCGCCATTTTTCAGTTAAGGGACAGTTCCTTGAACTGGTGGGGCAACCTGGAAAGACAACTGCACCTTACCCCAGACATGGTATCTTGGGAACTTTTTGAGGAAAGGTTCAGGAGGAAATATCTATCGGCGTACTACGAGGAGCAACAGGTTGGGGCGTTTCATGCCTTAATACAGGGAAACAAAACGGTAGAAGAATACAAGATCAGGTTTATGGAACTGGTCAAATATGTGTCATATATGGATAGTGACCAACAACAGGCAGAGCGCTTCATCTATGGATTGAACCCCAGGATAAGAGCTATGGTGAGGATGTGGAAGTTGTCTTCAATAGCGGAGGCGGTGGAAAGTGCGCTTTACGTGGAAGAACATATGAACTTGACTGCGGGTGCAATATCGACATTTCTGCATCGCCCAGGATTCGTAGGAAAGGCCCCGAGGACATTTCCTAGGGGAGGGGGCTCAAGGCCATTTCCATATGGTAACAGATTCACACCAAGAATAGTAGCTATAGGGATTTCAATGGCGGTGAGTGCAACATCTCGTTCATCACCAACGGTACAAACAAGATCACGACCATATCAGGGGACAGTGAGCAGGGTCAAGGGTTCTAGGGGAAGGAACTCATTTCAAAGACAAACGCATAATAGTGCATAGGTTCAATCGGGTGTTACCTGTTGGGGGTGCAGGGGACCCCATTACCAGCGTGATTTCCCAGAGTTATAATCAGGGTTTGTGCATAGAGAAAGAAAGGCGCCGATGGGGAGAGCAAGTAGCAGCCACCATATTCACACAACAGTTAATAACCGCCAGGCCAAACATTAATCCACAGTGGTGGAGTCGTTAGGTATGCTAAATCATATCAATGTTAAGATTTTGTTTGATTCTGGTGCAACAGATAGTTTCATTTCACCATCTGCATTAGAAAAGAGTGGGTTGGCAGCCTACGAGCACGATGACTTTAAACAAGTCGAGATGGCTTCGGGAGAAAAATAGGCAGTAGGACCTAGTGTCAATAATTGTATAGTAGACCTAGGAGTGTGTACTACCAGGTTGAAAGTATACGTCACTGCTCTTGGGACGTATGACCTAATCATTGGAATGGATTGGTTAATGGCCCATCGAGCTTTGGTAGATTTTTTCGCAAAGAAGGTGCTTTGTGTCGATGATGAAGGAAGACCAATAGAGATCCAGGGTGTACAGAGAAAAGTGTCGTTACGCTTTATATCAACTATGAAGGTCAAGCGATGCTTGAGACAAGGGTGTCGACTTTATGTAGTAGAGGCAGTGAAAGATAGGAAGGGACCCTCATTAGATCAGTATCCGGTCTTGTCAGAATTCCAAGATGTTTTCCCGAACGAGTTACCAGGGTTACCTCTGGAAAGGGAGATTGATTTCACTATTGAGCTAAAACCTGGTGCAGAACCAATTTCCAAAACTCCATATCGGATGGCAGCACCAGAACTTTGTGAATTGCAAATGCAGCTGAAAGAGTTACTGGACTTAGGGCTAATAAGGCCTAGTGTCTCACCCTGGGGCGCACTGGTAATTTTTATAAATAAGAAGGATGGATCCTTACAACTGTGTATAAACTACAGGGACTTGAACCGTGCTACAGTGAAAAATAGGTACCTGATGCCACGAATAGATGACCTCTTCGATCAGATGAAAGGAGCAGCAGTATTCTCAAAGATCGATTTGTGATCAGGGTATCATCAGTTAAGGATTAAGGAAGGTGATATCCCAAAAACGGCCTTTCGAACTCGGTTTGGACATTACGAGTTTGTTGTAGTACCTTTCGGATTGACCAATGCGCCAGCAGTATTCATGAGCCTCATGAATGACGTATTCCGGAAGTACTTAGATCGTTTTGTACAAGTATTTTTAGATGACATCCTCATCTATTCCAAGAATGAAATAGAACACGAGGAACACTTGCGAATAGTGTTGTCCTGCCTAAGAGAGAACAAATTGTATGGGAAGTTTTCGAAGTGTTCCTTCTTCCAGAAAGAGATCCACTATTTAGGTCATATCATTTTCGGCGAAGGAATCTCTGTGGACCCAGAAAAGGTAAAGGCCATTATGGAATGGCCAGTGCCGAAAAATGCCCATGAGTTGAGGAGCTTCATGGGGCTAGCGGGTTATTACAAGAGATTTGTAGAAGGATTCTCAAAAATAGCGAAACCCATCACCACTTTGCAATGCAAGGGGGTCAGGTATGAATGGACAGAAGAGTGTGATAGGGCTCTCATTGAGCTTAAGAGGTTACTAACTAGTGCGCCAATTCTACGAGTGCCGGATATGGAAAAGGACTTCATAGTCTGCACGGATGCCACGAAGCAAGGGTTGGGGGCCGTGCTAATGTAGGATGGAGGAATGATAGCTTATGCGTCAAGGAAGTTGAAGAAGCACGAAGAGTTACACACGACTCATGATTTAGAGTTGGCAGTCGTAATTCTAGCTATGAAACTTTGGAGGCATTATCTTGTTGGGCGAAACTTTGAACTCAAAACAGACCATCAAAGTTTAAAACATCTCTTCACTCAAAGAGATCTGAATGCCATGCAAAGGCGATGGAGTGAGTTTATGATTGAGTACGATTTTGTTATATCGTACATCAAGGGAAAGGAAAATGTGGTCACAAATGCCTTGAGTAGGAGACCACGAATCTTCTCCTTGGTACCCTTAAAGGTCAATCTGAGGGAACGAGTGTTGGAACAACTCCAAGGAGACAGTTGGTATTTAGAGGTTACTTCAATCCTCCAGAGTGGGAAGCAGTTAGATCCAAAGTACTAAGGGTATAGTTTGGAAACATACGGATTGCTAAGATATCGAGGAAGGATGTACATCCCTGAGAATGGGGATATTCGAAGCATCATACTGAAGGAAGCCCATAAATCACTTTATTGTGCGCATCCGGGAGTGAAGAAGATGTACGTAGATATGAAGAATCTCTTCTTTTGGGTAGGCATGAAGCGCGATGTAGTCCATTTCGTCGCCAAGTGCCTAGAGTGTCAACAGGTGAAAGCCGACCACCATCACCCAGCAGGCCTCCTACAACCACATGATGTTCCTATGTCCAAATGCAAATTCATCTCTATGGATTTTGTTGTGGGGTTGCCACTCACCTCCCATAGACACAACTCCATTCTTGTGATATTGGATAAGTTAACCAAGAGTGCTCACTTCATTCCGGTTAGAGACACTTACGATGTCACTGATGTGGCATGTGTGTTTGTAAGCGAGGTCATCCGTTTGCATGGAATACCTAAAAAGATCATTTCAGATAGGGACTCCAGATTCACTTCTGCATTTTGGACAAGTTTACAGTCAACATTGGGGACTCAGTTGAACTTAAGCACAACTTATCATCCTGAAACAGATGGGAAGACTGAGAGAGTAAATCAAGTCATGGAAGACATGCTTAGGATGTATGTGATGGATAATCAGACCCAGTGGGAGAAATACCTACCTTTGGTAGAGTTTGCCTACAATAACAGTTATCATAGTTCCATTGGAATGCCACCCTGCAAAGATTTGTACAGGAGGCCATGCAAAACACCTTTGAGTTGAGATAGACTAGAAGACCGAGTAACAGTTGGGCCAGAGATGATTCAAGAAATGGAGGAACAGGTGATTCAGATTAGGCAGAGATTAAAGGAAGCACAGGATAGGCAGAAAAGCTATGCAGATGCACACAGGAATGACCGAAGTTATGAAGTGGGAGACCAATTTTTCATTCGTATCAGGCCTAATAAGAGTACCATATGGTTTGGGAAGGGGACAAAGTTGTCACCTCGGTTTATAGGACCATTCAGGATCCAAGAGAAAATTGGACCCGTTGCCTATCG
>ML784063.1:662619-678005 GCA_009831015.1 Picea engelmannii | reverse complement strand
TGAACATGTTGGATTACTGAGGGGGGGGGGGTGAATCAGTAATAGAGAAATTTAATCATTTTTCACCATAAATTGCAAGTGTTATATCAATGTAGAATTATCATCCAATAGTTGCAAAGTAAATAAACAATGCACAAATGAGAAATCACACACATACACAGTACACCAATGTTTTATGTGCAAACCCAAAGTGGGAGAAAAACACATAATGATTTTTATTATATGTTTTTAACAATTACATTCATTGGAAGCACCAAATTCCCTTGTTTTCCAGCTGCAACTCGAAGAAAGCTCCAACCCCCTAGTTTCTCAGGCTACAACCTGAGGGAACCTCCAAATCCCCAATTCTATGTCTATAACCAGAAGGAGGCTACAACCCGAAGGTGGCTACAACCACATGTCCTTGACCTGTCCAACCACCCTGACGTAGAAGTAGAATGATGGAACCACTATCACACTATCATTGTGAGATATACTATTGTAAAAATCTACCAATCAACTTGCACCAAACAACCTCTACCAATAACCTGAACCATGCATCAACCTATACCTCAACCTGTAATCAACCTATACCATAAGCAAGTACATCAACCATGCACCAACCTGTACCAAACAACTGGTGATCAACCTATACCATAAGTAAGTGCATCAACCTTGCACCAACATGTACCTCAACATGTACCATGAACAAGTGCATTAACAATGCACCAAATTGTACCTCGACCTATACCATGAACAAGTGCATCAAACATGCACCACACCTGTACACATAGCCTGTCACAACAACCTGTCCAAAAAACCTATCATAAAAACTTGTCTCATCAATCTTATCAATCAATTCAGATCTACTCACCAAGATCAATCACCAAGACAACTCTCAAAGATGTGCATCAACCAAGCATAATGCAACAACTCATAATCATCACCAAGATTAATATGTGCTTCTAATAATATACCAATACACATATGCTACATCATCCATAAACCATGTGTCAAACAATACTACTAGCAAGTGCCTCCAACCAGGTACCAAGTATGTAACAATCATATATCAACTACTCATAAACTATGAATCATCTATATGTATGAAGATCATCAACTATACACCTCATGTATGTGCTAACTGATCAACTATTTGTCTCAACCATGTACCCAACATGTACCTCAACCAAAATCCCTCATCAATTGCATCATCCAAATCTGATTTGTAACTCTGTAATAGACCTGGTGTATATGATCACATACCTGCAAACCTTAACTTTAACAACAAGAGACTACCATTTTCATCAAACTTTACTTTAGTCTCAGATGACTAGTTTTGGGTTAGTCAAGAACCCTAACTTGAAATAATCATAGCTATGTAGCTGTAATGAATAAAGATATGAAAATAGTACACACTTTTCTTCAATTTTTTTTTCACAATTCATCTAGGTTTCACTACTTTTAACCTCTCGAAAAAGGAGTTATATCAAAAATGACATACCTTGTTGAATTATGGCTTATTCTAGAGAGAGAACTTGTAGAGCGTTCCCCACACAAAATAGTTGTTGTATGGATCTGAAAATTGTACACAAAATACTACAGATCGTACTATAACCAACACATTTGGGCTTACTTAATTTGGATATGTTATGAAGAATTTATGATGTTTTTACTGGAAACACATGTTTTAGACTAGTTTCACGACTAACCACAAACCCTATTTTCCATGCAGTGTAACTCCAAAAATACAACAATTCACAAGCTAAAATTTGTACCACAACTACTTGGATAGGTTTCCTCAACAACCTCCCAATTTCACAGTCTAATTCATTATAGAAAAAAAATTATTGCGAAAAATGGTGAGATGACTTGTAAATAACATACCTTTGAAAGCATCATCAAAAGAATTTGTCCTCCCTTGAAATTCGACCTTATTTACTTTAGCTTCCCTCTGAAATTCGACTTTGATATATTTTGGTTACCTCAGTCACTTATATATATTCAATATTATCAAATGTGATTAAAATGAGAGAACCTTGCGTCTTATTTATATTTTCATGTAGCTTCCTCAAGGGGTTACCTTTTAACCATCTTAACCCACTTTCCTTATTTTAGGGTTAACCGACTTCTAATCACTTGTAACTTAGTAATTTCTCCATTAAATTTATCATTTAAATAATTTATTGTGTATTCACTCTGACTTATAGTACACTCATCACTTGACTTTATTATTTACCTTCTAAAATCTCTTAAACCACTTTGACTACTTTGACCTTTTGGGGCTTCTAGATGACTCATGAGGGTTCTCCAGATTCACATGGCCATAAATCTGTAACCATGAGGAGTTATGTGACATTCCACATACCATTGGAAATGGTATGACATGTACCATACATCTAGAATATTATTACCTTCAACTATATCAAAATTCATACCATTATCCATCAAACAAACTTGGGTCCATTACCCAAACCTTTCTCCAACTTCAGATGGCCATGACTCTCTAACTATGAGAAGTTATTTGATGTTCCACATACCACCAGAAATGGAATGAAATTTACTATCCATATAGAATATTATTACCTTAAAATATATTAAAACTCATACCATTATACATGAAACAACCTTGGGTCCATTACCCTCACCTTTGTGCTACCAAAATTCGCTATTGAACCTTCTCCAAGGGTTGAAATAAATCACTAAGGGTTGAAATAAATATATAATATCACTCTCATATGGTTGAAATCAATATTAACCAACAATACATATCAATTTTCCATCAACCTAATCCAATTATCTGACATAACACATGTCTAAAGAATGATTATGCTTGGCACAATGTTGGCAAGGATGGATATCAAAACACTGATTCTCCATGTGACGAACTTGATTGCAATGTTGGCATGTCACATTATGATGCTTAACTTGAATAGGTGAAAGTGAATCTTCTTTAAGGAATCCATCACTTTTAAACTTGATTGGTTGGGAATAATCGAGAATACGATAGGTAGCTTCCTTGTCATATCCCAGTCCTGCTCTATTCTTGTTGTAGATGATTTCTTCCCAAGGTATGATGATGGGATTGGAAAGAGTATTTTTAATTTGTTGTTTTGATATTTGTGAAAGTTGATTCATTGCATGTTGTTGTATCATTCAAAGTTTTTCTTCACTGAAATTAAAAGAAAACTCTTGAAATGAAGGTTCAAAAATAGATTCATCTTCGTGTGCATCTGCAATTCTCTTGTCGAGTTTCTCCTTCACTGATTGTTGATCAGCATCATCATAATCATCGTCATCATCATCATAATCATAATAGAGAGGGTTGTGCTGAAAAAAACTAGTTCATAACACTTCACTCGTTGTTGATTTTTGAGATTAGTTAACTCATGATTCAATAGTTGTGATTGATCTTGAAGAATTTTGACTTTAGCTTTCATCACTTGCAAACAAGTTATCACTAATTGAAGAGTTGTTTTGTTCAATACCACTATGTTGTATTCAATGGTGTTTATTAGAGTGTTCAATAACTCTAATAATTCTATATTTCAAGCTATTTCAAAAAACTAAAAGAGGTCTCCTTGTGCAAGTAGATCCTGATTACAATTTGACTCGACAGAAGAAGGCATATCTGCAACTTTCTCATTTGAATCTCTTTCTTGAACCTCACACTCACTTGATTTTGTTTCACGCTTTCTTGTACTCCCTCGCTTTATTTCTCACACTTGCTTATACTTTCATGCTCACTTGAAGTTTTTCACTTGAACTTGGTTCTAGGAAGTTGAGGATGTCGATTACTATCGAAAATGCACCCAAAAACTTGATTACAATGATTTGAGTTAAAATACTCAACCTTGTCAATTTCTACTCAAAAATGAAAATAAACTCTTGGGTGTCGATCTCAGCCGAAAATGCACCTTATGAAAAATTCAATTCAACTCAACTTGATTTCAAAAAGACAAGTAAACTAACAAATACATTATTGCAAGTACAAATCAACTTGATCAAGTAATCTTACAACAAACATTGTTTGCAAGTTACAATTTAACATCAAATGCTCCATGATGTGTTGAGTTTGAAATATTTGATTTGTCCATTACCAATGTGGTTGATGAATTGAATGCTTGAGAATATTATTGACATATGCTTGATCATATGTTCTTGATTGTCATTAATTTGTGTGCTTGAATTTGATTTCCTTGTATGATGTAGGAGCATCGTAAGAAGCAAGCAATCACGAAGACAGAAGATAGTTGGAAAACACCAATGCACATTTTTTTTTGAAAAGTTTTGAGACATTAATGTAATAGTTAAGAGAGTGCGTACTTCCATATTGTAAATAGATATTGAGCAGTTGCTCTCATCTGTAGTAGGTGAAGGCATTTATACATAATCAATGTAGGTAGGTATATTTAAATGCAGATTAGACAGTTTAGAGCATAGGAGGGAAAACCAATTATAGACACCCTCATCTTCTATCATTGTAACAATTAGCAACTTTATCAATTGAGAATAGAGCATAGAGAAGAGAATAAGTAGAGAGTTGTGTAGACGAGCCCATGTACAGAAGTTCTGAGATTAATATAGGAAGCTTTGATTCAGACTCATGGTGTTCCAATGCTTTCTATGTATACATGTTGAATGTTATGCTCATGGTTGTTTTACTCTTTCTATTGTACATTTTCTTTTATGCTATGAATGTATGATTTCATGTTGATTATTTGAAATCTGAGAGAGTAAGGAAATGGGTTTCAATTTTTTCTCTTCCTGAGTAAGAGTTCCCGTGAGGAGTGCAGTGGAGCATACGCAGGGAGTGTGTTGATGGGCTCCGTGTTCATCTCTAAAAGTCCAAGAGGGATACCATTGTTATCATTTCCCACAGAAGTGTGAGTCAAGCACAAAAGCCATGCAGGGTGTGCGCAGGCTGGTTGGAAGTTTAGAACTTACCAACCCAGGAGGGAGTTGAAGACTACTGTCGCAGGGAGTTGCACAAAGTCAAAAGGATTCAAATACTTAGACGTATTTGAAGAGTGTCGCAAGGAGTGCGTGCAGAAATATCATAGGAGATTTGAGTTAGTGAAAGAAAGCCTAGGAGGGTTAGTGTCTTCAAGGTGTCGAAGAGCATGAAGAGGAGTTTTTGATCATCATATCGAGTCTAGGTTAAAGTAAAGAGGATTGCTGAGGTGACCCAGAAGAGAGGTTTTTGACAAAGAGTTTGGATAGTCGGAATTCTCCGAGGAGAATCCCCGAAATAGCGAGGACCGTAGGATCTAGGGAAGTTGCAAGGGAGTTAAGCATTGGATAGATCCGCTCTTCATAAGGCAGATTCAACATGGATCATTGATTTCGATCTATTCAGGTCGTCAACCATTTCGGCATTTCGGGACTTCGGATATCGGAAGGTGGACCGGACAAAGAATTCAAGTGTTAGCATATTGAAATCCTGGTATGCAAAATTGCGTTGACTATTGGGTCAAAGGAGAGTTCACAGCCGTTGATCTCCTTGAAAGTGGAACCTTGGAGTTTAGAGTTTTGGGTTTCGAAGGTTCGGGAATCCCGAAGGCATAGTGAAAGTGCATTTCGATGTTTTGAAACCCCAAAGAAGTGAAGAGGAAGGGAAGACCGGGACATTCGAAATTTCAGCGAATTGAAAATTTGGGTTTCGAGACTCCAGGAGTCGAGAGTAGAGTTGCACGACATCACAACTCATGAAATATCGAAAGGAGAAAATAATAAATTGACATCATGAAGGGTCAAGTGTTTACATATTTTGGGTTTCAGAGGTCGAAGAGGTAAGGCACTAGACCACAGGATTCACGAAATTGTGAAGTCTGATATCCCAAAATAAAAGAGGAATTTCCTCAAGGTGTTGTTGTGGGTAGGTTACCGAAAGGGAAATAGGAGAGTCAGTCGAGCTCTCGAGCCGAAAGGAAAATATCCTGTGTGGATCTCGACCTGTAGGTCTGGAGTAGGGGGTCTGTGTCAAGTTTGGTATCATAGCCTAGGAAAATTTTCTTTGCTTTCTGTAGCAGGGAAAGGAGGAGTTTTTACAGCCATGCCATCAAGAAGAAGAAACAGACAAACACCCGATCCACTAGAGGAAAGGGAAATGCCAAGAAGGAGGGGCAGGCAATTACCTGAGCCTCCAGGGGAAAGAGAGTTGAGTGAAATGCATGCTAGGTTGGATGCCATGGAATTAGCACAGAGGCACATAGTCAGTGCTGGAGATATCAGTGATTCAGAAAGTGAAAATGAATTTGGACATGAAGGAGAAGAAGTTGCAGCAAATGAACACCTACTCAGGGCTATTGCAAGGATGAGTGCCAGGGAAAAAATGGACATTCCAGTATATGAGTGAAACCTGGATGTTGAAGAGATTCTTAACTAGATTAGAGCTCTGGACACGTATTTTGACTATGACGATGTCAATGAAGACAAAAAGGTCAAACATGTTGTTACAAGACTTAAAGAACATGCAAAATTGTGGTGGGATGAACTACAACTGACAAACGCTGCAAAGGTAAGCAGAAAATCAAGAGTTGGGATAGAATGGTCACCAATATGAAAGCGAAATTCATTCCCAAGGATTACCAAATTACTCTGTTTCAAAGGATGTAGAATTTGAGATAGAAGCTAATGTCAGTGAAAGAGTATACTGAAGAGTTCTACAAAATGAACATCAGGGAAGGTCATCACGAAAGTGATGATGAGAAGGTTGCCAGGTATATGAATGGTCTGAGATATGACATTCAGGATGAGCTGAGCATGGTGACCATCCAAATGGTGGAAAATTCTTATCAAATGGCTCTAAAGGCTGAAGAGACGCTGAGCTGAAAGAAAATCCAAAAGTCAGCCCAGAGGCAAAATAGTTGTCCAAGATAGGAATCAGAAGCCTAAGGAGGAATGGAAGAAACATCAACCTCAAAATGAGAGAGGTGGAAGCTCACAGAGAGGGAAGTATGTCGAACAGAGAGGACAGTATGTTGATAATAACACTTTTCCTCGCACTAGAGGAAGAGGAAGAAGCAGAGGTGGAGTAATAAAATGCTTCGCATGTAGAAAGAATGGACATAAATCTTATGAATGTCCAGATAATAAGGAAGAAGGTGGTGAGACTCACATTGTCGAAGAACAAAGGTGGAATGTTGAAGCAAAGGATGTTGAAGGCGGAAGGTCACTGGTGATGAGGAAGGTTCTCTTAACGCCAGAAAAGGAGGCAGAGAATTCAGTGCAAAGGAACAGTCTTTTTCGGACTGCTTGCAAGACCAAAGATAGAGTATGGAAGGTCATCGTGGATAGTGGTAGAACAAACAATCTCATTTCTATGGAGATGGTAGAAAAAATGGAGCTGGAGACTATTGAACATCCAATCCCATACAAAGTTTCATGGCTACAAAAAGGACATAAGGTAAATGTCACTAAACAATGTTTAGTTGAATTTAAAATAGGAGGATATAACGATAAGATATTGTGTGATGTCATTCCCATGGATGTTTGTCATCTATTGCTTGGTAGACCATGGCAATATGAAAGGAATGTGGTTCATGATGGGAGAAAGAACACATACACCCTAGAGAAGAATGGGAGAACTCACATGTTGTTGCCAATTAAGGACAAAGAGGTGAAACCTGAAGTAAACAACATTGTACTTCTCATGAGTGGGAAGGAACTTCTTAAGGAGGTTAAGAAGAAGGAAGATCCACAATTCATTGTGGTCAGGAAACCTAGAATTGTTTTGACCATCACAAGAGTGGATGATTTACCAGAGGCAATCCAGCATCTACTGGAAGAATTTTTTGATATAGTAGTGGACGAACTACCTCGTTCGTTTCCACCTATCAGAAGTATAAGTCATCATATTGATCTTATACCTAGAGCTAGTTTACTAAACAAAGACACGTATATATTGATGCCGCAAGAGAATGAAGAGGTCAAAAGACAAGTCTGGGATTTAATGGACAAAGGGTTGGTTAGAGAAACCTTGAGTCCATGTGTTGTTCTGACAGTGCTCAACCCAAAGAAAGATGGAGGTTGGAGGATGTGTACAGACTCAAGAGAAATTAACAAGATTACTATCAGGTATAGATTTCCATTGCCAAGGATGAATGATTTGATGGATTGTTTGAGTGGGGCAAATTGTTTTTCGAAGATTGATTTGAAAAGGGGTTATCATCAAATTTGTATGAGAGAAGGTGATGAATGGAAGACAACCTTCAAGACTAACGAAGGGTTATATGAATGGCTTGTTATGTCGTTTGGCTTAACAAATGCACCAAGTACCTTCATGAGATTGATGAATGAAGTCCTGAAGGATTTCATTGGAAAATTTGTCATTGTGTATCTTGATTACATATTGATTTTCAGTAAAACAGAGGCAGAGCATTTGAAACATTTAGCTACAATGATGCAGAGGCTACAGCAAGAGAAGTTGCTAATAAATATGAAGAAATCATCATTCATGAAGACAGAGCTCATTTGTTTGGGTTTTTTTATTTTTGTAGATAAGTTGAAGATGGATCCAGATAAAGTGGAGGTGATTAAGAATTGGCCATCACCAAAGAGTATCTTTGAAGTTCAAATTTTTCATGGATTGTCTAGTTTCTATCGAAAATTCATCAGGAATTTCAGTGGAATTAGCGCACCAATGATGGACACAGTGAAGAAAAGACATAAATATTTTCACTGGACAAAAGAAGCAGAGAAAAGATTCAATTTGTTAAAGAGGAAGATTACTGAACAACCAATTCTGGTGTTGCTAGATTTCAGTAAGACGTTTTAGGTCAGGTGTGATGCTAGTGGTTTTGCAATTGGAGTGGTTTTGAGTCAAGATGATAGGCCAGCCGCATACTTCAGTGAGAAACTGACTGAGGTGAAGGTTAAGTACTCCACGTATGACAAGGAATTTTATGCGGTCATACAGGCACTGAAAAAGTGGAGGTACTACTTGATCCCTGAAGAGTTTGTTTTGTATAGTGATAATCATTCCTTACAATTTGTAACTTAGCAGGATAAATTGAACCAGAAGCATGCAAAATGGGTTGAATATATGAAGAATTTTACTTTTGTAATTAAACATATTTTTGAAACTGCTAACAAAGTTGTTGATGCTTTGAGCAGGAAATGTTTGTTGATGCATGAATTTAGAGTCAAAACATTGGGTTTTGATAATCTCAAGGACATGTACAAGGATGATCCAGGTTTCAAAGAGGCGTACGAGGCATCTAAGAATCCAGTTCTTAGAGATAGAAGTCAATGGGATGAATATATGATCCAGGATGGATTATTATTCAGAGGAAATCAACTATGCATTCCAAAATGCTCCATGAGGGAGAATCTGTTGAAGGAAAAACACAATGGAGGATTGGCCGGACATTTCGGTCATGATAAAACATTCTCCAAATTGAATGGCTCATATTTTTGGCCAGGGATGAGAGTAGATGTCAAAAGGTTTGTGGATAGATGTAGAATTTGTCAGCACACAAAGGGAAGGAAAAAGAACACAAGATTATATCAGTCGTTACCCATACCAGAGAGGTTGTGGGATGCAGTAAGCATGGATTTTGTGTTGGGATTTCCAAGAACACAAAGAGGGTTTGATTCAATATTTGTGGTAGTGGACAGATTTTCAAAAATGGCACGCTTTATACCATGTCAGAAAACCAACGACGCAACTCACATTGTGAACCTGTTTTTCAAAGAAGTTGTCAGACTTCACGGCTTACCAAGGAGTATAGTTTCAGATCGAGACACCAAGTTCGTGGGACATTTCTAGAGGAATTTATGGAAGAAGCTGGGGATGAGTTTTTCATTTAGCTCATATTATCATCCTCAGAAGGATGGGTAGATATAATTTGTGAACATGAGCTTGGGAGATTTACTAAGGACCCTAGTGACTGAACACCGCAATCAGTGGGATCACATTCTGCCATAGGCAGAATTTGCTTACAATGGTTCGATCAATAGAAGCACAGGGCAGAGTCCATTTCATATTGTTTATGGAATGCATCCAAGGGGATTTTTTGAATTGAAAGATTCAGAAAAAAATGAAGCTAGAAGTGCTAGTGCAGAAGATTTCGCAGAAGCAATGAAAGAACTTCACAGCCGAGTGAAGGAGCGATTGCAGAACTCGAGTCAAGAGTACAAGCGCAGAGAAGATCAACATAGAAGAGAACTTCAATTTGAAGTTGGTGATTTGATTCTTTCACATCTGAGGAAGGAAAGGTTCCCAAGGGGAACATATAACAAACTAAAGATGAAGAAAATTGGACCATGCAGGATCATAAGGAAATTTGGGGCAAATGCATATGAGATTGAATTACCCGATGGGATCGGAATTAGACCGATATTCAACATCTCATATTCGTACCCTTACAAAGATGGAGAAACAGGAGCAGACAGTGAATAGACAGAGGTTCAGTGGGCCAAGAAAATTCCTGTAGATGAAAAGCCATAGATGGAGAGAATACTTGACAAGAGAGTCAGCAAGAGGACCAGGAGAAAAGAATATTTTGAATACTTGGTCAAGTGGAAGGGACATCTAGTTGAAGATGCCAGTTGGGAGAATGAAACAAAAATTCAAAAGCATGGACAGACAGTGCAAGAGCTCATGAACAGGAGTTCATGAAAGTTTTCAAGCGAGGGATTATGATGCAGGAGCATCGTAAGCAGAAAGCAAGCGTGAAGACGGAAGACAGCTGGAAAACACCAGCTCATATTTTTTTTTGAAAAGTTTCAAAACATTAATGTGATATTTAAGAGAGTGCGTACTTCCATATTGTAAGCAGATCTTGAGCAGTTGCTCTCATCTATAGTAGGTGAAGGCATTTATACATAATCAATGTAGGTAGGTAGATTTAAATGCAGATTAGACATTTTAGAGCGTAGGAGGGAAAACTAAATATAAACACCCTCATCTTGTATCATTGTAACAATTAGAAACTTTATCAATTAAGAATAGATCATAGAGAAGAGAAGAAGCAAAGCGCTATGTAGAAGAGCCCATGTACAGAAGTTCTGAGATTAATATAGGAAGCTTTGATTCAGACTCATGGTGTTGTAATGCTTTTTGTGTATACATGTTGAATCTTATGCTCGTGGTTGTTTTACTCTTTCTGTTGTACATTTTCTCTTATGCTATGAATGTATGATTTCATGTTGAGTATTTGAAGTCTGAGTGAGTAAGGAAATGGGTTTCAATTGTTTCTCTTCCTGAGTAAGAGTTCCTGCAAGGAGTGCAGTGGAGCATCTGCAAGGAGTGCATTGATAGGCTCAAAGTTCATCTCTGAAAGTTTGGGAGGGATACCATTGTTCTCTTTTCCCGCAGAAGTGTGAGTCAGGCATTGAAGCCGTGTAGGGTGTGCACAGGATGGTTGGAAGTTTAGAACTTACCAACCCAGGAGGGAGTTGAAGACTACTGTTGCAGAGAGTTGCATAGAGTCAAAAGGATTCAAATACTTAGACGTATTTGAAGAGTTCTGCAAGGAGTGCATGCATAAATCTCATAGGAGATTTGAGTTAGTGAAAGAAATATTAGGAGGGTTAGTTTCTTCAAGGTGTCGAAGAGAAGGAAGAGGAGTTTTTGATCATCATGCAGAGTCTAGGTTAAAGTAAAGAGGATTGTTGAGGTGACCCAGAAGAGAGGTTTTGGAGAAAGAGTTTGGACAGTCAGAATTCTCCTAGGAGAATCCCCGAAATAGCAAGGACCGTAGGATCCAGGGAAGTTGTAAGGGAGTTAAGCATTGGATAGATCCACTCTTCACATGGTAGAGACAATGTGGATCATCGATTTCAATCTGTTCAGGTCATCAACCATTTCAACATTTCGGGACATCAGATATCGGAAGGAGGAGCAGACAGAGAATTCAAGTGCTAGCATATTGAAATCTCGGTACGTGAAATTGTGTTGACTGTTGGGTCAAAGGAGAGTTCACAGCTGTTGATATCCTTGAAAGTGGAACCTTAGAGTTCAGAGTTTTGGGGTTTGGAGGTTTGGGAATCCCAAACGCATAGTGAAAGTGCATTTCGGTGTTTTGAAACCCCGAAGAAGTGAAGAGGAAGGGAAGACTGGGACATTCAAAATTTCAGCGAATTGGAAATTCGGGTTTCGAGACTCCGGGAGTTGAGAGTAGAGTTGCATGACATCGCAACTCCAGAAATCGTGAAAGGAGAAAACCCAAATTTGACATCAGGAAGGGTCAAGTGTTTACATATTTCGGGTTTCGGAGGTCGAAGAGGTAAGGCGCTCGACCACGGGATTCGTGAAATCGTGAAGTCCAATATCCCAAAATAAAAGAGGAATTTCCTCAAGGTTTTGTTGTGGGTAGGTTCCCGAAAGGGAAATAGGGGAGTCAGCCAAGCTCTCAGGCCGAAAGGAAAAGATCCTATATGGATCCCGACCTGTGGGTCTGGAGTAGGGGGTCTGCATCATTGTACTCAATGTATGATGCGTTAAATGATACATTACAAATGTATTTATGTCAAAAATAGAAATTAAACATCATAAATCAACAATGCAAATATTCACCACAACACACTATGCAAGGTGTACCTAAGATCCCCTTATTCAATTTTGGGCATATCTAGGATATGGAGAAAAAGAATTCAATTTTATTGTAAGTATATCTCTTACGAGACCACATTCAATGGGAAGGATACAATGTAATTTCTTCTTCACCATGCTTTAACAAGGCTTTCAACTCATAACATTTCTCTTCTTCTCTCAAAGATTTAAGAAAAAAATAAATTTCTTCTCAAAAAATGAGTTTCTTACAACCTCAGTTTGTCATTCACTTACAAATTTTCCTATGTCATAAAGAAATAATGAACATCTCTCACTCATACATTTACTAATGATAAAAAAATATTACATTTACTCACCTCCATATTTTTATGTTAAAACAATTTCTCATCCTTCATCCAGTCCTCCATTCGGTCCTTCATCCGATCCTCAATCTGGTCCTTCATCTGGTCCTTAATCCGGTCCTTCATACAAACCTCGATATGAACAATATTTTTTTTTGCAATGATTTTGATAATTTAATATCAGTTGAAAAATTATCCACCAAAATCACGCTGAAGGCTCTTCAAAAAATGAAGACACGCAACAATCAAAGAAACTCAAATTGTGATGCACCTCAGATCTGCTGGGAGGAGATCACGCTTTAGAAGATCGTATTTCTTCAGACACCCCTCATCTACAATAGCAGAGATGTTCAATAGGGGGGAATTTTCAACCATGTGTTGAAAATATACTTGTACCAAATACTAGATCAAATTTGCGGGATAACAGATCGAAAATCAAAAATAAAAAATACCAAATTTACCTGTGTTGAATCTCGATCGCCTTTCAGATTTCCTTTCTCTTACTCCCGGGGGTTTCTTCTATTTACTTGAAGGCTGAGTTACTAGATATGATCCAGATCACAAGTGTATGTGTTTGGCAGGTGCACCACTTAATTATGGAATTTCTGGATTCAGGTTATGGTTATGGGTATAGAGGAAAACACCTCAGATCTGAAAAAGAGGTTATTGCCTCATATCTGCATTTGTGTTATGGTTATGGTCCCAGAGAAAATATGTGGATAAAATATCATCAACAAAAAATCCATCGAAAAAACTGAAGATACCCATTTAGGTAATAACCTAGGCGTTCCATTTGCAATTTCTATCACAGAAAAGAAAAACTTTTTTTCAGAGAAAAAATTGTTTTTCATTTTCAGCGTTCATCTTCCATTTTGAGGTGAATTTTACCAGCACATTTTTATATTTAAAAATTGATTTTTTTAATCAATACTTGCAGGTATTTTATAGATCTGTAAAATACCTTTCCAATGCCATTCTATATTCTTAATTTGGATTTGTATGGAGGCCAAAATCTACATTATAATGGCTGTATATTTCGCAATTAGACAAAATCCATTTCTTATGGGATTACTCTCTTTAAAAAAATGATGAATCTTGAGAAAATAAAATACCCTTTGGTGTGCCTCAGAACCGTGTTTACAACAGAACTGAAATCGTGAAAAACAGATAAATATTGAAAGAGAAATCTATTTTTTACCAACAGGGACTCCAAAATCAATGAATTCCCCCTTCAATAATTTATTCTCCTTGGATTGCGTGTAATTCCATTGTTTCATATTTTATTCAATGTCTCATCAAGTGCTACATATTTTCTTCATTCTCTATCCACCATATCGATCACCAGATCAAGGTTCTATTATGATCTGCAAACCCAATGCTTGGAAGACTATATTAATACGTTGTGGTATGCATTATAGTCCTCAATACAGTCCATGATATAGTCCTTGATACGGTTTGTGATATGGCCCTCAAAATGAAACTACACTCAGTACTATTTCTCTTCCTTCACAATTTTCACCATGGCTCCGATATTTTCATCCTCTTTTCACCATTCAGAAGCTATTATTCCCTTAAGAGCATAAAATCTCTGATACCAATTGATAAAAAAAATAGTATCTAATAATAATCGATAAAATATACTTAATAACAACAACATGATGGAAAATACATACTATACAACACTCTCTAGTATTCACTCCATTGTTACATATTTATAGTACAATGGGTCATTGCAGCTCATAGAGAGATTTTCCCTAGATCCTAAAATCATGCATGATGACTAGGCTAGGCAATATTAACTAACCCATTAATCATTGCTTGAGGATATATTACTAATATCCTAAATGAATAATACAAATATAGGTGACAATTTAGACTTAGTGATTGGTTAAGGTAAGTCATAGGCTAAGAATGAAGGGGTATCATTAATTTCCAAATGGGATATGGGAGCCATGACTAGGTTATTTATGAACCAATAATTAGTATTAAGGTCTAACCAATGTCAAGAGAGATAAATAATGGCCTTATGTCCTAAATTAAGAGTGTTGAGTCAAGAATAAAAAATAAAAACCATGAATATTATCAAGCTATGTCATTGAAATCATCCTTGAACCATGACACAATACCTTCATAGGGTATCTTTGGCCTACTATAGGGATATGGGTTCCATGATTAAACCACAACAAAGGCCCTAAAAAAGAACATGTCTTGGTTCCACACATGGCATAGTTATTGGGTACATCATGGTTAGGGTTTTGTAGCACTTGAGTGAGATATGAGGGCCCTAAATGTCACTTCTTAGGCTCAATCATCATGAACAACACCTAGAAACCACAAAACAATCCCTCTCTAGGGGGTCCTTAGCATTAGAGTTGGATACGGATGCCATTCAAAGGTTTTTTGCAATAAGGACAGGTAGAGAGGCCTTAACCAACACAACACTCATTTGTAAGGCTTCCTTGAAGGCCTCCAAGTAGGATATAGGTTCCATGAGTAGGTTTTGTTCCCTATAAGTGGGTCTTAACAACTAAAAATGGTTAAGGGGG
>ML784063.1:601951-654002 GCA_009831015.1 Picea engelmannii | reverse complement strand
ATACCCAATATAAAATAGAAAATAATCGATAGAAACATAGTAATATTCATGAATAGAAACTACAAAAACAAAAATTAATGAAGGTAAATAAAATTATGATTTTGTAAATGATATTTTTAGTTTACCACATACTATAGTATATTGGCGAATATTTTCAGTTTTCAAATAATAATTAAACAACATGTAGCATAGGATATAAAAATGTTTCATAAAAATTAAAAACATGTAATTAACCCATGACATATGTAAATTATTTTAAGAGAATAATTCATACAAATTAAAATATATAGTCACGTACCTGATAAAACTCAACATATGTATCATCCTTATTATGTATCTTCTTCTTCATCGAACTCGACATCTGTATCATCATCCATTTCAAAAACAGTGTTGAAAGGATTGATGATATCATCATCATCATCAATGTCATTTTCGATCATATTTTCATCGACATCATCATCAAGAATTGCATTGTTTCCTACACCTAGATCATGATCTTCATCATCTTCTTCATCTATTGACCTTGCAAGATCTTTCGTCTTTGTCTAATTTGGAGAATCATCTTCTTCTTCAATATCAACTTCTTCCTATACATGAGTATACTTAATTTCCCTTCCTCTTGAATCATATCTAACAAAAAGTGACCAATCCCTCTCACTTGGAACATTTGAGTAAAAGACATGTTCACATTAGCTTGGAAAAACATAGTGATCATGTCCTCTTTCAAACCACATTTTTTTTGTAATTGGAAAATTGTTGGAATGTTGAATAATAGTTTTATCCTCATCATGTTCATGCATTTGTAACCTGTATCATTTGACGTCGAACAAAACTAATTTGAAGGAATTAAATTCACACTCAAGTATATCATTCAAATACCCATAGTATCTATTTTCATATTCTCGGGGATGTCTGTCACTCCTAGAGGAAACATTAGTGACCTAGAATACTGTAGTTATCCCACTATCATAAGTGTTCCTAGTTTCATCTAACTGTTTGATGAGAAATTTATGACCATTGAACCACATAGCCTTGTGGTGTTTCAACTGCAATATGCCAGATATGTAAAAGATGCATTGTCAATTAATAAATTAACATATTTATATAACTTGGAAAGTATCTGAAAAAGGAAGTACACATGTAGTCACATTAATATAATATAAAATAACTGAATAAAATCGGTGAATTTGCTTTCGTGTCCATCTTTCAAACCATATGCTAAATCAATTTCCCTTTGCGTAACATTGGCATCTTTGTTATGATGAGCTTCTCTAACCAATTTAGAATTTTTTTTCCATGATAATCTACCACCATGATGTTGTTTACATCTTTCAATACATACATTCATCCAGTAAATATTGTTTGCAATGTATAAATGTAGTGCATCCCAATCTTAAGCAACTGAATAAAAAAATCATAATTCACCAATATTAAATATTAGTTATAACCATTGTAAATATTAATAATTTATGAAATAACATATATTAATATATTAATGAGTATGATCATATACACAAAAAATGAAAATTTATATGTATTGATATAAATCTCCACAATTATTTATAAATAACCTCTCATTTTTTTCATTCTACCTTTCCCCAACAGGTTCTCCTAAACTTCCAATTTTTTGATGGAGTTCACATCCCAAATGTGATTCACTTCATGCATAGTTGGCACTGCTAATTTAGGAAGCTACTGACTAATATACACCATGGATTGAAATACCATATATTCCTCCACCATAGAATCCTAGAGATGTGTTCTTTGTCTAACCAAAGCCTTTAATGATTTCAAGTTCCTGTCCACCATCCACATTGAACTTGTGTGTACAGGTGCACACATTTCAATCTTCTCAACTTGGTGTATGAGGTAGTGTTCTTGTGCATTGAAAAATGTTGGAGGTATATGCTTTTGCATTTCACACATTAGTCGAATAATTTCTGTCTTCCAATACTTTATATCACCTTCATGGATTTCTTTCAGTGGAAACCATTTACATGAGATCATGACACAATAAAATAACATGTTTCAACATAACATAATATATATTACATTACAAGTAAAACACATTTCATTAAGTACAACAAAAAATTGAAAGAACATTTTGCATATAAATTACAATTACTTACCTCGTCTATTTTCCAAGATCATATATAACTTGTTTGACATTGTTTTCAAATTCGTTTGGGAGAGATAGCGATAGAACATATTGTAACAAAAAAAATTAATCATTATTTGTTTCGACCAAAGTAGAAAAAATAAAATAAAAAAGTTCAAATGTGTATAAGGCCCATATATAAATATGTATACCAAAATTATCACATTAACGAAGGTATTCCAATCATGTGTTTTTGCACCACCAAATTCACCTTTCTTCGTAAAGATATTATTTATGTTTGAAGGAAAAACCGTGGGAAATCTAATTCTTTTAATGACCTATTTTACATCATTTATTTGTTTCTCTGTTAATAACCATGGAAGGTTATTTCGGTCTCCATCTCAATTTGATCAGATCACACTTTGCATTGCACGATTGTCTTCCTGAATGTCAATACAAATTTTTACAATTGTTTCTTTATCCCTCCTACCATATATGATTCTCCATAACATTTTTTCCACATGAAGCATAAAAGAAATCACAACAATAATTATCAAATATGGTAAAATAAATTCAATGATTAAAATAAAAATTCAAAACATTACATATATGACACATAAAGAAATTGTGTACCTTGACGATTTCTATTATATTCCAACCTCCATAGGTGAGGTGTCATTCCTCGTGGTTTTACACTAGTATCTTCTTTCCCATTGAAAATATGTTTTTCAGTAGTATGATACCTATGGTTCTTAGGGAGGAGGTTCCTATACTAATCAAACACCACATTTTCTAAAAATATTAAATGATGATACTTCATCTTAGGAACACAAACTAACATTCAAATTTACCCTTTGTTTGAAGACCTGTAACAGATGGATTAATGTCAATTATAAGACGAGATTTTTTAAAATTTAAACATGAAGCATGATATATTTAAAAAATTATATAGTATTAAATAGAAATAGAATGTTACATACGACAAAAATGTGTTAGTATTGGGGCATCATGAATTGTCCATAAACGTATTCCACAGAATTTAAATTTATTCTCCCCAATTGGTTTACATATGTCATACATAGTGATACCATCCCATAAATTTAGTATCTCAATGATAAGAGGCTCGATATATGCATTCATATATTTCACTTGGTACTTACTTAATTGTTTGAAATTACACATAATTACTATAAACATGATATGTATATATAAGTAAATAAATAAACAAAATACATTATGCAAGAAAAGAAACAAATGAAAATGTTACATTCAAAAAATTAATGTAACCAAATAACTGGAACAATCATTGTCAACATTATGTGTGGCCTCTTTATTGATATCCAAGGAGGAATGTTATTGTTGATAACAAAAATAGGCCACACTGAGTAAATATACCTAATAATGGATTAACATTGCTAGTTTCCAATGAAATCCTAACATTACGAGGTTCATCTTTGAAATCTTCCCATTTTTCCTCAATTTACCTAGATGCATAACCATCGGTAGGCATTCAAAGAACACCATCTCCAATTTTGTTATGTGCATGGTAATCCATAAATTGTGCTATGCTTTCACACCTAAACAATCTCTACAAACATGGAGTTATGGGAATATGACAAAGAACCTTTCGAGGCACCATTTTTGTTACTTGATCGGTTCGATATGCACTGATAAGAGATTGTGGGCATTCTGTTTTCAAAGCATGTTTTCCATAATATATAATATGATCATTAGGACATGCATCGATATTTTTATAATCCATTCCAATGTCTTTCATAATTGCATGCAAATCTCGATATGTGCGATGTAAAATATTTTACAATGGTAACAAAAAGTCACCTAAGAATCTACAACATAACAAATAACTAGTTAATGTAAAGAATATTGATCGTAAAAATTGCATTCTTATTTTACACATTAAATAAAAATAAAAAGAAATAGAAAAAAGTCAGCATTTATGCAGATGAGATGAAACATATTACATACCTTAGGATCTGTGTCATACAAGTGTTCAACAAATTATTCATAATCTTTAAGTTCACTAGCAACAATGAAGAGGAGAGAAGATTTTCTCTTGAGCCTTCATAAAGTCATTTATTTACCTTTTATAATAGAGGTTCATCATAAATACCATCACTATCCCCATCCTCATCCAGTTGAGCAAACAAATCTTGGATCATTTGATTTTCCCCATCATCTTCTTCCATTGGATCATTAACTTGATTTTTCCCATCATCTTCTTCCACGAGATCCTCATTTTCTTGATCATGTTCCTCAACTTGTAAAACATTATTTATACTACTACTTTGTGCAATATTCTACATAAAGTTAGAGGGAAACTCTAACTTTATAATTACAAACAATCATGCAAAATTAGTGTGTATAACAAATATTCAAAAAATATATATACATGTATAATTTTATATAAAATCGACAATATAAAAACAGATAATGAATATATAACTAATAACCACATGACAACATTCATTTGATTCCCCATCAATGTGTCCATATTTCCTACAATGTTTCTTAGTTGTTGCTATTAAAATTCTTACAGGACATGTAGTGAAACATTTTTTGCAAGGAAAGTAGCATACACCATCACCCTTTTAACGCTCTTTACTTTTTTCCCACTTCTAACATCCTGCGACATTCTTCTGCACAAAAATACCCTTTATGAACAGTCATTGTTATAGCAAGATTTTCGCAACATCTCTAATTTCAAAAATATTTATAGATATTTTTTTCTTCGCAAGAGCAAAGAACGTTGACCAAGTTAAAGTTGACTTTGTCAAATAGTGTAACGATCAATGTTGACTTTGTCAAACAATGTAACAATCATTTTTGGATCATCACTCTTGTGACGATAACCAATGTTCATCGCAAGAGTGAAGGGATTACACTACCTTCATGTTCATCTCTCTTGAGACATATAGCTCATTTCGTCTCAAGAGCAATGAACACAGGATGGATTTATAAAAAAATTGAAAAATTTAACTCTTTATCTTCTTTTTTGCAACGAAAGGGTACTTTCATTCCAAGTAGTGATCAAAAATTTTTCAATATGTAGTAGTGAAAGTATGATATATAAATGAAATTCTAACAAGACAAGGTCAAGAACCTACCTCGTCCAGACATTCGATGAAGACCACCATTGAGCATGCAACTCAAAGATTTATACCTACAACTTATACTCAACAACCAAGATACACATGAATATGGTGATAACATATAATGTTAGCATATAAAATAGAATAATCCATTAACATACATGACAAATATGTCCACGGAATAACAATTCAAGTATTTGCAAGATATTAATTGGACAGAAAAAAAGTATTTCTATTAAAATAATCAACATAAGTATATAGGTGAAATTTTTTTGTGTCGGCACATATTGGAACCAAGAAACTAAGTCCCTCCAGTTGGGCCTCCACAACTTCAATCCTACACCAATGAAAGCTCATATAAAGGAGACAATTTGGTTCTCCATCAAAGAAGGAAGAGATTTGGGGATGAACAATGAGTTCAAACTTTCGAGGATAAAGGGATGAAGACTCAGTAGGAAGTGAAATTTCTCCAAAGTATCGTTCCTCTCCAAATTTGAATTCTCCTCCTTTCCACAACTTAGATATGGCTCAATTTATAGCCTTCAAATGGAACTGAAGGGTCGAGTCAAATAATTTCCAGTATATGGAAGGTCAAGGACTATGGATCTCTTGATTTGATATGGAAACCCAAGATAATTTTTAATTTTGAACACCAAACACGATGTACATGAGTTGTAGTGGAGCAACCTATGTATATGCTTGTTGTGTAACTGGTAGGGCACATATATGTGGAAAAATGTTCCTTTTTGGGTCTATAAAGTACAAAATGGGACTTCAATTTTGTATAGGGAAATGGAAATTCCATCCAATCAAGTTGCATGGGGTGAGTAAAAATTTTCTATAATATATGCCTCCTAATGTGTGAGGTCAGAGGATAATATACAATGGTCGAAATACATTATAATTCCCAGAAGAGGAGTGATGGAGACTCAACTAGAAGTGCTAGTTACTCATAGAATATTACAATCCATAATGACTTTGTACATGTGGATTCCAATTTGAATTACATTGCATATCCATGTGGAAATATACCAAAAAATTTTTCATGGCCATGAATAGGAAATACATAGTAGATACACTCCATAGCCTGTCATAGTCATGAACAAGGCCTAGTGGAAACTAGTCTTAAAATAAATCTGAAGATATCTGTATACATTGGAGTACAATATGATCTCCCATGATCACTGAAGTCATATATGTATTGGTTTAATGAAAGACAACTACATAATATGAATGTTTCTACTATAAGTTGGAGGTATTCTACACTATCTACTGACGGTGAAAGTCTACATCATGTGAATAGAGAGGTTGATGTTGAACACAATGAGACTATGTTTTATTACTGGTCATTAAGGTATATCGTTAACAAATTCAAGGTGACCTGCCGATAATGAAAGTAGGTATCAAGGAATCGAGTAAATTCATACAAGTTTGAATAGAGGTGTTTATATCAAATACTTGAATAATCCATTGATCAGGAGACATTGATGTATTCCCATCTATCAATGGTGGGAGAACCTGCCACTAATGACTGCAAGCCTCTAGGTACACATAGGACTCTAGGTCTCATTTCTATAATAGATGAGTTAAGTTCGATGGAAGGAGACCTGCTGAAAGGAGAGAATTAAGGCATCTCTCATCATTCAAAACGAGGTAAAAATATGTATATTTATGATTAGAAGGATCTCAGGAGAATAAGATGTTCATGAACCAATGACCTAGTGTATATTTCTCATGCACCAGATGTAATTAGTGAACAGAAAATACCCTTTGAATAGCATACAATAACGAAGATTGTTGATAATGGTAAGGAAACCACCAATAAGGATAATGGCATCCAAGACACTTCACGAATCCCAATGTGTGAATATATTTATTGTCTTTGAACACAAGGGAAACCCCCTAGTCAACAACCAATGAGGAGATGTTGACTATTGGGTTTAAGGTTACCTACCCATAATGAAAGTAGGACTAGGTTGCATGGTATGAATACAACTTCATGTGACTCTGAGACACATTGAGGGTATTGATTACATGTAAGGTCAAGAGTTCTGAGAAATGGATAAAACATGCTTATAGACTTCCTTTGAACAAGACCATGAAACATATGGATAACTTAGGAAGCATAGAATTGACGATGAAACTTTGTGATGTAGGAAGCATCAACAATCTCTCCATGGGGACTAGAAAAATAACTAGTTGGAGGATTAAAATCTAAGTAATGATCTCATCTTCCTATGTTCATACTAAAGCCAAACTTTGGATGACAAGTGGACTCAAACGTTTTTTCTATGTTCAAAGGCGACCCAACTACTGCCAATATGAGATAATATTATTTTCTCGCCCGTCTTTTTTCTGTTTTTTCATAGGAAAATAAATGTGATGATACAAGAGAGGAAATGAGTGTCACGAGTAAGAAACTATCTCCAAACAATGGAATATACATATTCTTAATGCAAGTAAGTGCATGCAGGGCATGGACACTTGAGGTAATGCTTCCTCTTAGGGCATAAGGTGTCAAGCTATAAAAGATATAAACAGGGCTATGCTTGGCTAGTGATGCAAATTGTTGAAGTAAGAAGCTTATAACAATAAAGAGGGATCCGAAAATAGGATAAATATTTCAAGAAGGATGGAATGAAATTACAACTTAACTCCAAAGAATTTGTTTTTTTGTAAATTTAGTCCCCTAGGCCCGAAAAAGTATAAAACAATACCCAAGAGAACTCTTCTAGTCAATGTTGACTAGAGTATTCATTTTTCGTGATTAGGCTACTTGGTCCAAAAAAGGGTTAAATTTACACCAAATAGAAATCCTTTGAAATCCTTTTAACGAGTGTGAAAGAGACAAGTTCACTTAGCAATCTTTTCTCTTTTTAGAGAGTCAAAAAAGAGCTTAAACAAGACTTTGTGGGAGTCCCATAGGTGAAGGTCAAAATTCTTGTGAGTAAGAATATGAGGTTCAAACGGAAATTCATATTAGAACTATAAAGAAATCTCAGTCCTATGGAATAAAGTTTGCATGGGCACCAAATGGTACAAAGATTTTAACTAGGGAACCCATGTTTGGTAGGCCTCTACCACTTAATAACGACACTTCTAGTATCATTAAGAAGGTTTTGTGTCGCTAATAAATGGGTTCCTACAGTATCCATATGGATCATAGACATAGGATAATGCAAGAATGAAAAATGGAGTGACAACCTATCCTATATGCTACTGAAAGAAAATACTTGTTGAAGGAACGAACGAGAAGTATGACGCTAGAAACCACAAAAATCCTTGACAAAACCACCAAAACCAATTATTTCCACTACACTATTAGTCCATAAGGTCAAAATATCATCCCAAATTATATGAAGTGGGTAAAACATTTCTACTAATAGTAAAAAATAAACTATTTTCCATACCATTTGAGTTTTTTCACCCACATAGTGCATTTTAGGCCATTTTGACCACGATCTTCAAGTGTCAACTGTGGGAGCTATGATCAATGGACTTAATAGTCATCAAGACCAAGTAAATTTCCTTCCCCTCTTCTTAATTTTTAGTGGATTAAAATTCAAATTTAGTCCTCATTTTTTTAGTTTAAGAGGGTGAAACATATAAACTAGTGTGTACCTGGGTGATAGTTCATCATGTCACGTACATGTGTTAGGGACTTAAACTCCCTTACCCCTCACATAGGTAGAATATTATAATTCCATGTAATAAAGGACAATATTAATAAGGCCTAGCAATAAGGAAGAATAAGTCAAATGTAAGAATACCTAATAGAAGCTTCTACTTCTCAAATGATCTTCCTTTAGATTGTTCTTTCGGATAGACAAATTCAATATAAATAGGAGTAGAGGGTATGAGAAGTTTTGTCTTGTATATTATTGTAATAGAGATCTAATATGGTGGAGGTTTCCCTCTTGAAGAGGAAAGTGAACATTGCTATCATTATTCAAGGTTCTCTTTGTAGTGTTATTCTTGTATTATTCTGGTATTGTTCTGGTTATATCATTGTTGTTTTTCCATTTCTAGCTAAAATATTTATGTTCTTCATACTATTTTATATCTGGAAAACTACAAGTGATATTAGAGCACTTTCCTTGGCAGAAAATTGTGGGTTAATTTTTTTTTCAGGGTAGAAATGTATTCTGGCATCTTAAATCTACAGAGATCTATCGTTATGCACATAAAACCATGGTGGGGGAGTCTTACACGAAGTAAATACAAGTGGTACTTAAGCCCACATATGTTGGCCACCCTTGTAACCCTTGTATATGGCTCAACCTAGATATCTCATAAAACAACATGTGTATATGGCTCAACCTAGATATCCTGAAGCCCTCCATAGATAAACTGATTGATCACCTAACTAATATAGTACCACCAAGAAAAACTCATGGGAAGATACTCTCTACTACCTGGGTAGTCAGGTAGTACGGCTAAGGGCACAGTATAGCTTCTTTAGTTAGTGCCCTGAGAGATTGGGTCAATTACTATTGTTGGACCCCACACATATATCAGAGAGATATAACATAGGGAAAACCCTTCTTTGTAGACACCTTGCATACCCTAATCCTTGGGACGGAAAAAAAATAGAACATACAAGATCTATTGCCACATATATTTTCCTCCTACATTCGGGTTGCAAAATTACTACACATTTCTTCCGGTTATGAATTTGGGCATTTCAACACTGCAATATTCTTTCAATTTGAGTATAACTGTGCAAGAGTAAAAAAAAAAAAAAATATGTATCATATTGGCACCATTATTTGAGCCTTATCCTATTGGATTCCTCTCTTCTCCCTTATCGCATTCATACCTATCATTTTTCAGAAAATGTTTTTCTCATGGACCCAACCCCCTTCCAACACCCTTATTTGGACCTTACCCCATTGGATTCCCCTCATCTCCTTGATCGTCATGATACACTTCACCCATAACCCATTTTTGGTGTGTTCCCACCCATCCCTTTTCATTTTTCCTCTTAATCATGACCCACACCCATAGCCAAGAATTGGAAGCTCGCTTCAATACCTTGTCCTCTAATTTCACAAAGACCCAACAAGAAGTGAATAAGCTCATTGCTAATTTTTTCACCATCAATAAAAACATGCATTCCTCCATCGACGCCAAAATGGAAACGATCAAATAGGAGACCGCTACCTAGATTTCATCCTTCGCTACCAAAATTGAATCCTTCACTATAATGATCCACTCCAAGATGAATATCCCTATAGATCTCCCCTCGTCTGACCCACCTTTTAACTCCAAAGGTTTAACTTCCTTTAACTCCCATAGTTTTCAGCCCCATCTCTTTCAGCGTGACCTACGCCTTCCATGTGTGGATTTGAACAAATTTGATGGCTTGGATCCCACTGGCTGGGTAACTCAAATGGAACATTATTTCTCTTTTTATGAAATTATAGATGAGCTAGCCAAACTACGGTATGGTGTTCTCCATCTAGATCAAGAATGTTGGAAATGGTGGCAATGGACAAAAAATGGCCTCCAAGGGTATGTGGCCTGGACACAATTTGTGGTAGATATTTATGAATGATTTGACACTAACACCAACCATTTAGGTTGTTTGAAAAGGTTGAAACAATATGACACAATGAAATACTTTATAGCTTCTTTTCAGCAATTGGCTTTTCGTACAGAGGGAATGTCTGATGCATTTTTTTCGAGAATGTTTTATCATGGGTGTCAAGGATGATATTTGTGCCCATGTCCTCATGGATCGGCCTCACATTTGGGTAGAAGCTACTAAACTTTCTAAGGAAGCACAACAGGTTCTCTCTTCTCTAACCCGAAAAACCTCCTTTATTCATCACCCTAAACTAGTCACTCCCATTCCTCCTTATACTCCACTAAAGATCCATAAATTGACCAACGAAGAAATAGTTTAACACCAACTCAAATTCCTTTGTTATAATTGTGATGAAAGATATTTTCCTGGGCATAAGTGTAAGGAACAAAATATTTTTATGGCCATCTCCGATGATGTCTCAGAAGATGATTTCAAGGCCCTCCCTATGGCCAAGTCACCTGAACCCACTGACATGACCCTACCTTCTAACCCTCTATAAGTCAAATCATTCATTTCATTGAATAATATTACTAGGTTCTTTTCTCCCCAAACCCTCAAGCTAATTGGTTACATTAATCATAGGAAGGTCACCATCTTATTTACAGTGGAAGCACCCATAATTTTATTCATCGCTGCAATTCCCAAGAAACAAATTGCTATATTTGTGTCGTCGATAATTTTCAAATCATGATTTCTAGTGGTGGGTCTATGAAATGTGGGGGGATGTTTTGAAAATGTGTGTATCCAAATCAGTCAGTACCACTTAAATATCATCTCATACATTTTCGATTGACATGGGTGGTTGTGACATTGTGTTGGGTGAAAAATGGCTAAGGACTTTGGGTCCCATTCTCATGGAGTTTAAGGAATTAAACACCCAATTCAACCAGGAGGGCCAACAATATAAGTTCCAAGGCATCATTGTTGATTCCCTAGAGATCATCAGTTCCCATCACATGGAAAACCTCCTCAAAAAAGGTCATTCTATGATTATTTATCCATTCCATTCAAGCCACTGAGACACCCTCTGTTTTGCATGACCTCCAATCCATCATCTCCAAATATCAAGTTTTTTTTTCCAATCCCCAAGGAATTCATCCTTCCCTTGGTGTTCATGATCATTACATTCCCCTTGTCCCCGACAACCTCCCTCCCAATATTCATCCCTATCATAATCCCTTTTCCTAGAAAAATGAAATTGTGAAAATTGTTCAATAATTTCTCACCGTGGGTGTTATCCATCCTACTAGAAGTCCCTACTCTTCTCCTATGGTCATGGTCCTTAATAAAGAAGGCTCATGGTGCATGTTTCCTAACTTTCGTTCCCTCAACAAACTAACCATAAAAGACAAATTTTCCTTTCCTATCATTGATGACCTCTTGGATGAATTTAGTGGTGCCCAATTCTTTACTAAACTTGATCTTCATTCTGGATACCACCAAATAGGTATCAACGAGGAATAAATTCATAAGATTTCATTTCAAACTCATGAGGGCCACTATGAGTTTGTTTTCATGCCATTTGTCTTGTGTAATGATCCTTCCACTTTCCAAAGCCTCGTGAATCGTGTCTTTCATCCTTTTCTTTGTCACTTTGTCTTAGTTTTCTTTGATGATATCATTATCTATAGTAAAACCTAGACAAACCATCTTTCTCATGTGGATCGAGTTCTACATATACTCTCTCAGCACTGAATTTTCCTCAAACAATATAAATTTTCTTTTGGAGCCTCGATGATGAAGGAGCATCTCCAGCAAAGCAAGCGCAAGCAAAGGATAGCTTGATATACATCAGCACACATTTTGAAGATATTTTGAATTTCAAAAGGATGGCATATTAGGTGGTATCAGAGATTACAATCATTGTTTTTTGTAGGAGAGAGAGGATAAGAGGAAAGTTTGTATTTGAATTCTATGTGGACAGATTGAAACAATGTCGCCAAGGAGATGTCAAGAGAGACCCATGCCTGATATAGCCATGGAAAGGGAAATGAGAGAACTTCATGCTCGATTGGATGCTATGGAGACAACACAGAGGATAACATGTGATACTAGAGATATGAGTGAGGTCGAAAGTGAGAATGAAGCCGGAGTCGAAGAAGAAGTTGTAGATGAAGATGCTGCAAAATAACGTCTATTCAAAGCTATTGCAAGAATAGGTTCCAGAGAAAAAATGGACATCCCAATGTATGAAGGAGACTTAGATGTTGAGGATCTACTAGATTTGTTTAGAGGTCTGGATAAATAGTTCGACTATGGGGATATTGAAGAAGACAAGAAAGTGAAATACATAGTCACTAGACTGAAAGGGCATGCATCACTATGGTGGGATGCACTACAAGATGACATGCGTTACAAGGGAAAACAAAGAATCAAAATATGGGATAGGATGGTCGTCAAGATGAAAGACAAATTCATACCGAGGGATTACCAAATTAATATGTTTTGAAGAATGCATAATTTGAGACAGAAAAGGGAATTTTATAGACTTAACATCAGACCTGGTCATCATGAGAGTGATGATGAAAAAGTCACTAGATATATGAATGGCCTGAGATATGAGATTCATGATGATATGGGCATGGTGACAATTAGGAATGTGGAAGATGCTTATCAGATTGCTTCAAAGGTAGAAGTGAAATTGGATCGAAAGCAAGGTCAAAGGTGTAGAAGTAGAATTCAGATCATAGGCAAAGAAATTTCCCAAGATAGAGTACAGAAGCCCAAGGATGAAAAAAATAAAAAACATAACCACCCAGAAAGGGGAGGAATCTCACAAGGAGGAAAATACACTGATAGGAACACTTTTCCTTGAGCAAGAGGAAGAGGAAGAGGCAAAGGAGGTGAAATAAAGTGTTTTGTCTGTGGAAAGATTAGACATAAATAATATGAATGTCATGATAGAAAAAGGGATGGAGGAGGAGAAGCTCACATTTCAGAAGCGCAAAGGTGAAATCTTGAGGTAGAATATGCAGAAGGTGGAAGATCCTTAATGATGAGGAAAATTCTCTTGAAACTAGAGAAAGAGATGGAGAATCTAGTCTAGAGGAACAATTTATTTAGGACTACTTGCAAGACTAAGGATAGGGTATGCAAGGTGATAGTTGATAGTGGAAACACAAATAATCTAGTATCCATAGAGATGTTGGAAAAGATGGAATTGGAAACAATTTCACATCCGAGCCCATACAAGGTTTCGTGGTTGCAAAAAGGACATCAGGTAACTATCACTAAACAATGTTTAGTTGAATTCAAGATAGGGGGATATAGAGATGCTATCTTATGTGATGTTATTCCCATGGATGTATGCCATTTTTTGTTGGGAAGGCCTTGGAAATATGACATAAATGTTATTCATGACGGAAGAAAGAAAACATACACCGTGGAGAAGAATGGTAGGATGCATATGTTGCTTCCAATTGAAGACAAGAAGGTGAAAGAAGAAACATGAAATACTATAATTCTCATGAGTGGGAAGGAACTTCTGGCTGAAGTTGAGAAAGATGAGGAAATGCAGTTTGTTGTGGTGAGAAAACCTACAGTCATCTTGACCAGTACCTCAATGGATGATCTGCCTGAGGAGATTCATCAACTGCTGGAGAAGTTCATTGATATAGTGGTGGATGATTTACCTTGTTCATTGTCACCCATCATAAGTATAAGCCATCACATTGACCTTATACCATGAGCAATTTTCTCAAACAAAACAACGTATCAGTTGATGCCGCAGGAGAATGAAGAGGTTAAGAAGAAAGTCGAGGGTTTGATGGACAAGGGGTTGATTAGAGCAATCTTGATTCAATGTGTTGTGCCAACAGTGTTAAGTCCAAAGAAGGATGGAGGATGGAGGATGTGTACAAATACAAGGGATATAAACAAAATCACCATCAGGTATATATTTCCTTTATCGAGGATGGATGACTTGCTGGATTTCTTGAGTAGAGCAAAGTTTTTTTCAAAAATTGATTTGAAGAGCGGATATCATCATATTAGAATGAGGGAAGGTGATTAATGGAATACAACATTCAAGACGAATGAAGGATTGTATGAATGGATTGTCATGCCATTTGGATTGACGAATGCACCAAGTACTTTTATGAGATTGATGAATGAAGTCTTGAAAGATTTCATTGGAAAATTTGTAATTGTGTATCTTGATGATATACTGATCTTCAGTAAGACCGAGGAAGAACATTTGAGACATTTAAATCTAGTGATGGGGAGGTTACAACAAGAGAAGTTGTTGATAAATCTGAAGAATTCATCTTTCATGAAGACAGAAATAATTTATTTATGTTTTGTGATCTCTTCGAATGAGTTGAAGATGAATCATGAAAAGATAAAAGAAATCAAAGAGTGCCTATCGCCAAAGAATATCTTTGAAATCAAAAGATTCCATGGACTAGCCAGTTTTTACAGGAAGTTCATCAAGAATTTTAGTGGAATTTATGCACCAATGATGGACACGGTCAAGAAACGACATAAATCTTTTCATTGGATAGAGGAAGCGGAGAAAAGTTTCAAGTTGTTGAATTAGAAGATAATTGGACAACCATTTCTGGTTTTACCAGACTTCAGCAAAACATTTCAAGTGAGATGTGATGCAAGTGGATTTGTGATTGGAGCAGTCTTAAATCAAGACAATAGACTAGTTTCATACTTCAGTGAGAAGATGAATGATGCAAAAAGAAATTATTCCATGTATGATAAAGATTTTTATGCAGTCATACAAGCATTGAAGAAATGGAGGCACTACCTAGTTCTGAAAGAGTTCATTTTGTATAGCAACAACCAGGCCTTACAGTTCATAACCAGACATGAGAAACTGAACCAGAAACGTGCGAAATGGGTTGAATTTATGCATAACATTACTTATGTTATAAATCACATTTCTGGAAATGCTAACAAGGTTGTTGATGCATTGAGCATAAAATGTTTGATTCTGCAAGATTTTAGAGTGAAAGCCTTAGGTTTCGATATCCTTAAGTACATGTAGAGGGATGATTCAAATTGTAATGATGCTTATGAAGCATTCGAGAATCCTGTTATCAGAGACAAAATCCAATGTATTGAATAGTTGATTCAGGATGGACTGTTGTTTAAAGGAAATCAGTTGTGTATCCCGAAGAGTTCTATGAGGGAAAACCTTTTGAAGGAAAATCATAGTGGGGGATCGACTGGACATTTCAGCCATGATAAAACATTTGCACAACTGAACAGTTTGTATTATTGGCCAGGGATGAGGATGGACTTCAAGAAATTTGTCAACAGATGTAGAATCTGCCAACACGAAAAGGGTAAAAGACAAAATATTGGGTTGTATCAACCATTCCCAATACCAGAGAGGCCGTGGGATGCAGTAAGCATGGATTTTGTGTTAGGAATTTTGAGGACATAGAGATATTGTGATTCCATATTTGTGGTAGTCTACAGATTCTAAAAAATGGAACATTTCATTCCATGTCAGAAAACCAGTGATGCAACACACATTGAAAATCTTTTTCTCAAAGAAGTTGTTTGACTTCATGGTTTACCCAAGAGTATTGGTTCAAACAGAGATACCAAGTTTTTTGGTCATTTCTAGAGAACAAATCTATCTTTTATCTCAGCATATCACCCTCAGAAGGATGGACAAATTGAGGTATTAAATCAAATTTTGGGAGACTTATTGAGGAGTTTAGTAGCTGAAAATCATAGTCAGTGGGATCAGATTCTTCCACAAGAGGAATTTGCATATAATGTCTCACATAAGCGGATCACAGGACAGATCCCATTCCAGATAATGTATCAAATGCATCTAAGAGGAGTATCTAAATTAAGAGACTTGGAGTAGAAGATTTTGCATCAGAGATGAAGGAGCTCCACAATAAGATTAAAGAGCGGTTACAGAGTTCCAACCAGGAATACAAGTGCATAGAAGATCAGCATGAGAGAGATATTCAATTCGAAGTGGGAGATTTACCCTTAGCACATCTAAGAAAAGAGAGGTTCCCAATGGGAACATATAACAAGTTTAATATGAAAAATTTAGGGCCGTATAAAATCTTGCAAAAATTTGAGGCAAATGCTTATGAGATAGAATTGCCAGATGATGTGGGCATATCACCCATATTCAACGTAGCAGATATGTACCCTTACAGAATAGATTAAGAGAGAGGAGAAGATAATCAAAAGGAAGTTCAGTGGGTCAAACCGATTCCTATAGTTGAAAAGATACATATGGAAAAGATCATTGATCAGAGAGTTAGCAAGAAAACCAGGGGAAAGACATATTTTGAATATTTGATCAAATGGAAGGGAAACCAGATTTAGGATGCTTGTTGGGAAAGTGAAGCAGATATCCAGAAACATGGACAAATGATGCATGAACTCATGGAAAGGAGTCCATGAAAATTTTCATCCAGAGGAGTATGATGCAGGAGCATCGCCAGCAAAGCAAGCGTGAGCGGAGGATAGTTGGATATACACCAATGCACATTTTGAAGATATTTTGAATTTCAAAAGGATGGAACATTATTGTAACATTAGGAGAGACATAAGTTCTCTTAAATGATTTGGGTATTGTAACACAGAGCTTGAGCATTTCTCTCATCTATCAGTTGTAGGAAATTAATGTAATCAATGTAAAGTAGTTGTAGAGATTTTAATTCGATAAGATAGCTTAGATCTCTAGGAGGGAAAAATCAAGAAATCTCCCTCATAGGTATTGTATTATTATTATCATTGTAAGAGGAGAGGATATAGAGAAAGTGAGTAAGAGAGAAGAGAAGAACAAAGATTGTAGAGTTGTCTGAGAAGATAGTTGTTGTTATAGAAACCATGTACAAATGCACTTGGATTAATTTAAGAATGTTTTGATCCAATTTCATGGTGTTTTATGAATTTTGTTTACATCTATTGAGTGGTATGTTTACATTTTTGTTATATACTTTGTTATGAATTTGTTTCCATGCTATTTATGAACATGTTTTCATGTTGAATGTATGAAGTCTTTGAGAGGGAGGGTATGAGTTTCAATTGTTTTTCTTCTTGACAAATTCTTGCAAGGAGTGTAGTGCAGGTCCGCAAGGAGTGCATTGACAGTTTCTGAGTTTTATCTCAGACGAAACCCAGGAGAGATATCGTTGATATTATACCTATGCAAGTGAAAGTGTAGCACAGATCCATGCAAGGTGTGCATAGGCCAGATGGAGTCTTATATATTTCCAACCCAAGGAAGTGGTTGAAGAAATTTTGTCGCAAGGAGTGTGCAGAGTTGGAAGATTTCAGATAACGAGAGATTATTGTGAAGGTCACAAGGAGTGCGTGTAGGATTCTTTAGAATCCTTGAGTTTGTAGAAAGAATCAAGCTCAAGAGAGATAGAGTCTTGGAAAGTTCAAAGGAAGGACGAAGGTCGAAGTCACCTTCCAGAAACCAAAATCAGGAGAAAAGATGCCAAGTTATTTGGCCAGTAGTCTTTGAGGACTTGAACGGATGGTTAGAATTCTTGGAGGAAAAATCGTAGATATCTATGGACCATTGGATCCAGTGGATCGGGGAGGAGGTTTAGGTTGAGTGTCTTTTAACACTTGGAAGATCAAGAGAGGTAGCAATCATTAGATCCGGATCAATGAGAGTCATTGATTGGGGATTGGAGTTTCTACATTTCGAGAGTCATAAGTGTGGAGGAAGTTGTTTTTGGAAATCCTCGATATGTGAAATCCCAATGAAATCGGGACCGTCAGAACATAGGAGGTTCAATACCGTTGATCCGTAGCAAGGAATTTGTGAATTCAGACTTTAGAAAATGGGAGCAGAGTCACATTGCGAACTCAAGAGTCACAAAATCATGACATGCTCAAAGGTGAGGCCCCAGGATTTGGTTGGACATCATATGGTAGAAGCATAAGGGAGGAAATAAGGACTGTTAGCCCATTTCAGGGTTTCAGGTATCGGAGGAGTCGAGGTGACTCGTAGCAAGAATCCAAAAATCAAAAAATGCTAAGTCATGAAATTGAAGAGCCATTTGGGTTAAGTTAGTGGTCATGCCAGTGGTCATGTGGAGTAGAGGTTCGTGCCTAGTGCTTGTTCGTGTGGGTGTAAATTCTAGAAGAACCTATGGTTTTATATGCATTGAAGGTTTCATAGGGAACTAAGGAGCCATTTCGATTTAGGGGAATAGGAAGATCTAAATACTAGGAGGTCAAGCAGACCCTGCTGAGGTGGGGGTGCTGCATCACTCAGAAGTTGAGTACTTGGGTCATATTCTTGGAAAGGAAAGTGTCATAGTGGATCCTAAAAAGATTTAATCTTTGTAGGATTTGCCTCGCCCAAAGTATCTCAAAATCTTGTGTGGATTTCTAGGTTTAATAGGCTATTATCGCAAGTTTGTTAAGAAGTATGGAAAAATTGCGGCATCTCTCATTATTCTCCTTAAAAAGAATTATTTCACTTGGAATCCTATAGCTGATTAGGCCTTTCAAACCTTGAAGGCATCCATGTGCACCACTTGAGTCTTGTCCCTTCCTGATTTCACAAATACCTTTGTCCTAGAATGTGATGCTTCCGGGAAAGGAATTGGAGTATTCCTTATGCAACATGGTTGGCCTTTGTCCTTTACCATCAAACAACTGTCAGAGAGGCATTTAGGAAAATCAATATATACAAAGGAAATGTTGGCTATTTTGCATGTAGTGGATATTTGGAACCCTTATCTATTGGGGAAATGTTTCCAAATTAAGACAGATCATCAAAGCCTCAAGTATTTTCTCAAACAACTCCCTTCCTCCCATGAGAAAAAAAATGGGTGACTAAGCTATTTAGATATGATTATGAGATCGTTTATAAGAAAGAAAAAGACAATGTGGTTGTTGATGCACTTTCAAGAAAATATGAATATGAAGGGTCCCTTTCTTCCTTCTCCTTCATTGTACCAGATTGGCTCTAAGATGTTCGTTAGGAATGGATACAAGATCCAAAAATTTCGCATCTGATCCAAATATTCCATGCCAATTCTCTAGTTTCCCTAGGTTACTCCTGGCACAATAATGAGCTTCGCTACAAAGTCTGTTTGTATTTAAGTAAACAATCACAAATAAATCCATGATACCTTATGAGCTTCATGATACACCCATAGGTGGGCACTCAAGGTTTACCAAAACCTCTGACCAGGTCAAATGTTCATTTTCTAGGATGGTGTGAAAGAAGACGTTCACAATTTTGTTGTTGAATGTGATTTTTTTCAATGCAACATGGGAGAAACAATCAAATCTCTTGGCACACTACAACCACTTTTGATTCGACTTGATATTTGGAGGGATATCTCTATGGATTTTATTGTGGGCTTACCTAAATCGGGGAATAAATCAATCATCATGGTGGTCATTGATCATATTTCCAAGTATGCTCATTTATGTTCTCTTCAACACCAATTTATCGCCTCAATTGTGGCTCGACATTTGATGGATCAGGTCTTCAAGATCCATATCATGCCTCATTCTATTGTTTTTTATCAAGACCCCACTTTCACAATCAATTTTTGGCAAGAATTATTCAGGATACAGGGCACCTAATTACATCTCAACACAACTTATCATTCCCAGACTGATGGTCAAAATCAAGTCGTCAACAAGTTTTTGGAAACATATTTGAGGTGTTTTTCCTTGGAAAGGAAAAATCATTGGGCTCAATGGTTACCACTATTTGAATGGAAGTACACCAATTCTTACCATACAACTACCCCCATGACTCCTTTTGAAGTAGTATATGAAAAAAAACCACCATTTCTCTCATACCTACCAGGTGTCTCGAAGGTTCAGGTGGTTGACCAAACTCTTATACTTCGAGAGGATATTCTTCATACCCTCAAAGAAAATCTCGTCATGGCCCAGGATCACATGAAGAAGAAATAAGATCAAGGTCGCTCCGAACGCCAATTTGTTGAAGGAGATTAGGTGATTCTTTGAATGCAACCTTATAAGAAAACTTACCTCAAGGTTGACCATTGTTAGAAACTGGCGAAATTGTTTTATGGTCCTTATACCATTCTCAATAATGTGGGACAAGTGGCCTCTTAGTTATATTTTCACAATCATTCTAAGGTCCATCTTGTTATTCATGTCTCCTTATTAAATAAGGTGATTGGAACTAAGTGACAAACTCAAACCAACCTTCCTGAGTTGAAAGAAGAAGGATCCATCTAGTTGTAGCCACAACCAATTTTCAACCAGCATGAGTGTCATCTATGTCAATGCACCATCAAGGAAGTTTTATTCTAGTGGAAATATACAACTCCAACATATGCCACTTGGGAACCAACTACCATTCTGCAACAATTTCCTCATCTCAAGCCTTGAGGGAAAGGATTGTTTTAAGGGAGAGGACATGTTAGGGACCTAGCCTCCCTAACCCCTCACATAGGTAGAATAATATATCTCAATGTAATAAATTCCAATATTAATAAGGCCTAGAAATAAGGAAGAATAAGTCAAATGTAAGAAGACCTAATAGAAGCTTCCACTTCTAGAAGGATCTTCCTCTAGATTGTTCTTTTTGATAGACAAATTTAGTATAAATAGGAGTAGAGGGTATGAGAAGTTTTGTATTGGATATTATTCTAATAGAGATATTCTTTGCTGGAGGTTTCCCCCTCGAAGAGGAAAGTGAACATTGATATCATTAATCAAGGTGCTCTTTCATGTGTTATTTTGGTATTATTCTAGTATTGCTCTGGTTATATCATTGTTGTTTTCCCATTTCTAGCTAAAATATTTATGTTTTGCATACTATTTTATATCTGTAATACTACAACATGGAGGCATATACATAGGAAAATAAAATCCTTCCCACTTATATGTGGCCCTATACGTGATTGTTAACATGATAGCTCATGTACAAGTCTGCAAACAATTTTTTTAATAAAGTTAAACTGAAAAAATGACCTTCCTCTGGCAGGATGGTGCTTGAATGAAGGGAGAGGGAGCATGAATAAGTAGATGCAACAGTGGAAAGGGATGCTAGGGCCCAAATAGGGATGGAGTGTTTGCGAACCACTGTTTATGACTGGTGTACCTCACTTTTGGCTAACATGAACACCCAACTGACGAATTACAAACAAGGGAGAAACAGAAACTTTGAATTTGCATCCCTCTTGTGTATTTTTTTTATTTAAGTGGGTTCCAGGTTTGATCCCTAGAGTAGAGATCATTCCACATGGACCATGCAATCTCACCAAGTCATGGTGGACCTTCGTGATGAGGTGGCTAGGAGGTCATAGGGTGAAAATCCCCTACAACGATGAGTTCTTTTTCTGGTGGCGCCGATAGGTCATAGACATTGACGACTATCCTTAGGTTGGGATTGAATACAGAGGGGATCCAGATATTACTTTTCCACTAAGATCAAACTACAATGATGTTGGTAAGAATTTTTTTTTATATATTTCATTTTTTTGTTTTTTTTTCGAAAAGAATAAAAAATTCGAATTTTTTTTATGGTATCAAGTGTTAGAAAATGCCTTGTCATTTAGATGTAGGTCCATGATGACCAGATGGATTCCCATGACATTGACGGAGGATCCAGGGAGATGAACAGGTGGGAGGAGATGTAGAGAGAGTGTTATAAACTTGCAGGGGAACCTGTCTCAATTGATGCATAACATTCCTATAGTTCAAGTGGAGGATCTTCCAAAGGATATGAAATGGCAGGTGGTGGGTGTACCTCGTGCGTGGGTGTGACTGTTCCAATGTCTCGCAAATTCCATATTGTGTTATCATGATACAAATTTTATGCCATGGTCATATATATACCAGACATATATGTATTTTGAGGGTGTGAGACCCATTTTGTACTATGACACCATAGTTTTTGAAAATATGAAATATAAAAAATTTAGACCTCGACTTTACTTATATATGGTACAATGTGTAAATACATGAATTTGTTTTCTTTACTTAGTTATGTGAGAAATTCCAATCTAAAACATAATTAGCATATGCATCAGATACATAATTAGAACTTCTAGGTATGTGATTATAACGAAGAAAATCAAAGTATCATTCCAAAATTCATACCTGTAGAAATCGTTAGAGTAGACTAGGGTCTCGCACACAGTAACTACCATTTAGCTAACATGCAAATAACTAGGAGTCTAGGTGAACCTCTAAAGATCGAACACTATGTGAACTGATGTCGCGTAAAATCTCTTTAATGGTGCTATACTAAGCCACATTATTCGTTGATGGCTCCAGACAAACACAAACTAAAGATACCAATTGGCCTTCGAGTGAGTATATGACCCACGTGGTGGAAGCCATGTTCTATGTATGACAACTGCCACCATCTGTGAATCCTAGGTAAACTGACGACTCCGTTGAAATATGACAACCAAGGGAAAAATTGATAAGCAATCCAATTGCACAAAGGAAAAGATGTATATACACTAAGATACAATAGTATACAAAGAGTCATGCCCACGTTTGAGGGATCAATCCTAAAATATTCTAAGGTAGATCCCATTTCTGGGCTCATCCAACATATTTCCTTCATAATATTCCAACTCATAGGCTCCTTTCTCTAAAACATGTGGCACGATATAACGATTGTGCCACATCAGTTTGAACTTTTCTGCCCCTATTGGTTCTTTGGCTTGGTAATATTGGAGAACCAAGTCACCCTCAACGAACTACCGAGGATAGATAGATCTATCATACTGAAACTTAACATGCCATTTATTCATTTTGATATCCATAGAGGAATCTCAACACTTCTCATCTATATGCTCTAGGTGTATGAGGTGTTCTTCAATATCGGATGTGTCATGTAGGACCTTAGTTTCCAGTTTGAGGGAAGGTATTTCACATTCAATTGGAAGGATCGAATCAACATCGTGTACTAACTAAAAAGGAGAAACATCAGTGCATGTCTTTACCAAGGTTCTATATTCCCAAAGCACAAGGTAAAGCATTAGATTCCAGTCATATTTACTTTGGATGACAGTTTTTTGCAAGATGGTATTGAGACATTTATTTACCACCTCCACTTGTCCATTTTCTTGGGGATAATAAGAGGAGGAATGAACATGCTTAAACCCCATTTTTTATTCTAACTAGTTTATTATTTCATTCTCAAAGTCACTGCCATGATTAGTGATAATCTCCTTTGGGATTCTGAATCGGGCTATAATTTGGTTGAATACGAATAATTTTGTCTTCTTACCATCATATTTAATGGTAGGCATGCCCTCTGCAATTTAGTGAAGTAATCCAAAACCATGATAATATGTTGATTCCCCCCAGCCGAAGTTGGGTTATAGTGCATAAAATCTACCCCCCACTTGGTGAAGGGATCGACAGTGATGAATGGGTGAAGAGGGGTTGGATGTGAGTTCATTTTCTAAGAGAACACCTAGCAAGGGTGACACTTTAGGACCACTTCGACACAATCTTTAAAAATTGACAGCCAATAATAACCAACTCGCAAAATTTTTGTGTTGTCGAAGCCCAGATAGATGACCACCAAATGCCCCACTGTGATATTAATTGAGAACCGATTTTTCTTTCTAGTGAGTCAATCAATGACGGAAAATATTATCTACTCCTCGATGATACAATGTGTCGTCAATGATAAGGTATTTTTTATCTGTATGATGTATACGTCGTCAATCGTCTCTCTCGAGATGCTGGGATAGCTTCAATGTTTGAATATAAACTAGAATGTCTCCATACTAGGGGTCTGAAGATGAGATAAGGAATATGATTTCATCCATGAATAAATAATCATGAATAATTTCTTCATCTAGTCGAGGGAATTATTATATCAACTCGAAAAAAACTAGCGATTTCTTAAACTTTGCTGAAGAAAAATCGAGATCAAAATATCGCAAAATAACAATACACTTATTGTATTTTCCCCCTTTGGTATCCCTAGTGAGGATTTCTTGAAATGGATTGATATATGCAACTACAGTAATTTTGCAAACTAATATATAATGTCGCAATCTTTGAACAACATGTACGAAGGCTAAGGCTAGTTTCTCAAGATGCGAGTACTTAAGTTCATGACCGACTAAATTTTTACTAAGATAGTAGACAATGTTCTCATGGATCTAATCATCTTCCTAAACCAGAACCATACCAATCATCCCTTCATATGCCTCGATATAAAGAAAATAGTCTCTATTATAGTCTAGATGCTTTAGCAGAGGCACCAATACCAAGGATTTCTTAAGAGCTGAAGGATCAGATCATATCACTGAGACAGGGGGGTGAATTAGTGACACGACAATTATATAAATTTTCACTTATTAATGCAAATAGAATTTTAACACATTATTTTATCATGTAACCCAATTGGGAAAACCACAAACTTTTTTCTATTAACTGCAAAATTTGTTTTACATGTTACATAGAAGGAATATATTCTTCTTTTTCAATCAACACAAACTGATTAGGATGCACCCACACCCTAGTTCACCAACATCAACTAGTAGGAGGCTAAAACCCCCTGTTTATTCAGCTACAACTGACAAGGAAGCACCAAATCCCTCTGCAGGCACCAACCTGCCCTTGCACCACCCAACCACCCTTGATTTTTTTTGAATCTGGATAAGCTTTTGTATCAATTATTTTACTGCATCTCTCTCTACTTCTCTGACTTAATATATTCTTTGATTCAGACTACATAGACACTTTTCTTCTCAACACTATTTCTTGATTATATATTGTTCAAACAGTGTGAGACTGCCACAATTGTGTCCCTTTGTTTTGACCATTTCACCTCTTTGACTAATTTAATCTTAATTACTATTTATTTATTTTACCGTGAAGGACTTTCATAAATTGATCACAGTCATGGATCAGTTTCATCCTTTTAAATTGATCTAAATCTCTATTATTATCGTACAGACCAAATTCTTTGGAGGCACTTCCTTCAAACTAGTACATGTGACCAATCATTGTAAAACCTTAGGCTTACCATGTATAGTGACATATTATAATTTCCTTTTAAAAATATTATAGCATATGACCATCAACAATGACCAAACTCTAGGCCAACTGAGCGCTTGAGCACTCATCAAATCAACAGTCATGATCCAAACTTCAGGTTTTCAACTTTTCAAAACTTCTGAATCAAATTTTCCGAACAGATCAGACGGTTAACGTTTATTTTGCAGAGACAGATCAATCGTTAGATTTGGTTCTTACAATGCTTAATCTGATTACCATGACTTAATCAAGCATTGAGATGGATGGCCACTATTTACTCCGGGTCTTCGGACTTCGGAGATTTCATATCTCAACCCATTCTTTCCTCCGGAGTGATCACCTGTTGATTCAGTCATAAAACAGTGCAGACCGCTTGCTGTCGGTTAACGTTTCCACTTACATTATTCTTCAATTGTAGTAGATCGACAATCGAGAATGCTCCGAAGTGATATTTCATATCAGACGAATGGTATCCTGGCTGACGTGGTTTCTCATATGCCCTTTTCTAAAGTGGTCTTCCACGTATCCTTGCTGACGTGGTCTTCCATATGCCCTTTTGTTGACGTGGTATTATGTCTTGGTCTTCCATGTTTCCTTGTTGACGTGGTCTGCCACACATCCTTGCTGACGTAGTCTACTGATCAACAAACCTGATCCAACGGTCCTCATATGTCCTCCAAATCCAATGGTCCTTATTTATTTCAAATTTTTGAGTGTCAGGTATTTCAAATATCAAACTTTCCGAAGAGTAACCTCCTCACATATTTATAACCGAAACGAATGTTGTTCGTTGATCAAGATCTTAGATCGACTGCTCAAACTTTTTGCAATGCAGATTTTCTACCTTGCCCTATCTTTCCACTTGAAAGTGATCTGATGGCTGATGGGAATTCTCTTAATCAAATTCTCAATCGTTTTTTCCCACTTATCCTGTCCTTCCACTCAAAATTGATCCAATGGTTGTGAATATTCTTGAAGCAAATCCATGAACTAGGATGATTGAGGAGCCGCAACTTGCAAGTAATTTAACTCGTCACCCAAACTCCGCAATTGGAAGTTTCATGCTTTTGGTGAGTCAACCACAATCGTTGACATTCACAGCTATAAGATTGGATGGTCTTGACTAATTGTGGGATTGGAACAAGTGTAATATTTAATTCTCCTTTCAATCTCTGCAATCTATCCCTGCCGTAGATTTGGTGATTGCGCATTCGACGATCATGATTTAATCTTACTTAAATTGGTCATTTTTTAGATTAACCGCATTCGTATATCTTTGAAGCTATGAGATCTGATGATCTAGATGGATTGCAGGATTGTAACTGGCGAGTAGTTTAATTCTTCTTTCGCTCTCTGCAATTCATCCCTGTCGTTGATCTAATGATTGCACATCAACGGTTACAATTTGATCTGAGTTTCATTCGTGCCATACTTACTGAGTTTCAATTTTCCATCTCTTCTGAGCTTTTATCTCCGTGTTTTTCTAACCCTCCTGATATTTTATCATAGTAACATTGTTGATCATATCATGATCAACAATAATGAAAAATTGTTTCAGCCTATATCTGCATTTGTTAACCCTCGTGAGCTTTAACCTTGCTTCTCGGCTTATTATGACTGTTGACATCAATGAAAACACATGAATCACAATATGTCCAACAATCTCCCCCTTTGTCATTGAGGGAAACACACTAGCTTCATACACAAACTCCCCCTGTGATGATGCATCTCTCCTATGAAGTTACTCTCCCCCTTTGACATCAATGGAAAATGTTTTCTTCTTTTATGATCTGTCTATCTAAATACTTCTGATCAGAGTCTTGACCACTGGTAATTCCTCTTGCAATCACACTTTTTCCATCATAAATGAATGACTCCTTTTGATGTTGATTGTTGTCCCCCCTAAATAGGTGTGAACTAATGCATTATTTTCCTGAGAGATTTGGGTTGGAAGAAAGAGTACTCCCAATTTTTTCCTGAGATATTCAAATACATCTCTACTTAAAGGTTTTGTGAAAATATCTTCCACATGTTCTTGTGTCGGAACATATTCTAATTTAATGTTCTTATTTTCAGCCTAATCTCTTAGATAGTAGTATTTTATGGGAATGTCTTTTGATTTTGAGTGCTAGACAGGGTTCTTAGAGAGATTTATAGCTCTTGTATTATCATAGTGGATAATAGTAGGTTCTTCAAATACTATTTTGATGTCCTGTAGGGTTTGTTTCATCCATTCCACTTGTCTGCAACATTCTGCTACTACAATATACTTAGCTTCAGTTCTAGAAATACAAATTGAAGACTATTTCTTGTTTATCCAGGCTACCAATGATTCTCCCAAAAATAATGCTCCTCCACTTGTAATTTTTCTATCATCTACACTTCCTTCTGAATCAACATCTGAATAGGCTTTTAATGTGAATAAATCCTTGCTCGGGTACCACAAACCAATATCTATGGTTCCTTTCAAATATCTAAAGATTCTTTTTACATCGTGAACAAGGCTCTCCTTTGGTGCTTCTTGGAATCTAGCCACCATTCCAACATCTTGCTTGACAACAGGTCTGGAAGTTGTTACATGGAGTAAGTTTCCAATGATTGATCTGTAGTGTTTTGTATCTATATCTTTGGACTCATCATGTTTTCTTAGTTTGCATCCAACTATCATAGGTGTACTAATAGGTTTGTAATTCTCTAACTGGAATATCTTAAGAATATCCTTAACATACTTATACTGATGGATACAGACTCCTCTTTTGGATTGTATTATTTGTAATCAAAGAAAGAAATGCAGTTCATCAAGTAAATATATTTCAAATTCTTGCTACATTATATTATCAAATTCCTTACTCATGTTTTCATCATCACTGTGAAATATAATATCATCAACTTACACTTCCACAATAATCATGTTATTACCTTCAATTTTGCTATAAAGATTGTTGTCTATTGATCCCCTTTTTAGTCCTTGTTTTTGTAAATGAGAGTGTATCCTTGCATACCATGCTTTGGGTTCTTATTTTAGTCCATAGAGTTCTTTCTTTAATTTACAAACATGGTATCCTTTGTTATTTAATCTGAATCCTTCTAGTTTCTCAATATATACTTCCTCTTCTAGGTTTAGAAATGTTGACTTGACATCCATTTGGTACACTTTAAACTTTTTGTAGCTGGAGAAAGCTAGCAACATCCTAATTGCCTCTAATCTGGCCACAAGTGCAAAGGTTTCTTCATAGTCCACCCCTTCAAACTGAGCATTCCCTTTACAAACCAATATGGCTTTGTTCCTGATTACTTGCCCATTCTCATTCATTTTGTTTCTATACACCCATTTAGTTACAATGACATTTTTGTTTTTTGGTCTTGGAACTAGTTCCCATGTTTGATTTTTTTCGATTTGGTCCAATTATTCATTCATAGCTTTGATCCAATTCTCATATTTACATTCCTCTTTGATTGAGGTAGGATCAACATGTGACAAAAATGTTATTTTTGTTTGATACAATAGTTGTCTTCTTGTGTGCACTCCATCATTCATATCTCCAATAATTAGTTCTTCATGATGATTGTTTTGAGTAATTATTGATGGTTTCTTTGTGTATATTATTGGTAATTATTCTCTTATCTCTCCATATTGACTATATTCTTCATCTTCACTAGTATCCATATCATCCTCTTCCCTTTCTTTTTCATTCTCTTCTAGTTCTTCTACTTGTGTGTTGAGTGTATCATCATCATCTTCTTCATCTTCATTTTCAGGTATGGTCTCTTGATTTTTGATCCTTATTGTTTATAGGTCATCCACCTCAACATATGCACTCTAAAAAATATTATGTGCTCTAATATTGTAGCATCTGTATGCTTTCTTTTTTGAAGCATATCCAAGAAAAATACCTTCATCAGATCTGGCATCAAATTTTCCAAGACTCTCATCTAGTCTTTTGATGTACCATTTACTTCCAAAGACCTTGAAGTATTTGATTGATGGAACTCTTCCAAACCATATTTCATAAGGGGTATTATCACTATTAACCCTGAGATGACCTCTGTTCAATATGTATATTTTTTTTCTTATAGCTTCCCTCCAATATCCATATGAAATTTTTTCTTCATTGACCATAGTCCTTACAACCTCTTTAACTATTATATTCTTTATCTCAGAAATCCCATTGTGTTGTGGTTTTCTGGAAGTAGAGAGTTGTCTTTTTATTCCATAGGTTTCACAAAAGAGATCAAACTCTTTTTAGGTGAACTCACCACCATTGTCTGATCTAAGACATTTGATTTTTGTCTCCTTTTAATTTTCAACAAGGGTTTTAAAGGCTTTGAATTTGTTAAGTGATTATGATTTTTCTTTGAGAAAACATATCCAACCCATTCTAGTAAAGTCATCAATGAACAACATAAAGTAAGACTCTCCTTGAAAAATCTTGGTTCTCGTAGGTCCACATAGGTCAGTGTGAACAATCTCTAAAGGTTTTGAGGTTGTGTATTCTTTTTCCTTGAACCTTATTCTAGTTTGCTTCTCTAGTTGACATTGTCTACAGATAAAATTTGAGGGCTTTATGATCTTTGGAAAGTTTCTTACTACAGAAAGATTGTTGAATTTCACTAGATTGTCAAATTTAATATGCCCCAACCTTCTATGCCATAGCCAACTTTCATCTACTAAATTTAAGTGACACTTCTCATCCAATTTTGCATCTAGTATATATACATTTTCAAGAGTTCTAGGAGAAGTACCAAATAATTCTCACGTGTCTTCTCTCCTAATCTCACATTTTTTGAGAATGAAAGATGCAAAAGTGCACCTGATCACAGGTTTGGATGAAACTTAATAAACTAGGCTTCAGTTTTTCGATAAGTAGCACATTTCTGGCTTTGTCTTTTCCGAAGCTCACAATGCCTTTCCCAAGTATATTACTTGAAGCATTATCACCAAATGTAACTTTACCCTTTTGTTTCTTTAAGTCTAAAAACTTATCCTTTCTATCTTTCATATGTTTTGAGCACCCATTGTCAAATACCACAACTCCTTTTTATCTTGAGATTTTAGGGCAATAAGACATTCCTTTTTTGATGTTTTTTCTCTCCAAAGTTTCCTTTTCTCTCTAATGAACTTTGGTTGTTCTAAGGCTTCGATTAATATGAAATTAATGGCCTTATTTCCATGGTTATGACATCTGAAGCATTCTCGGTCCCCTTCTTGTATAGGTGCAAAGGATTTATAGTTTTTTCTTTTAACTTGATTTACTGCTTGGTTATCTTTATGGTTATAGTTCTTAACCCTTTAATTTTTCCTTCTATATGCTCTATAATTCATAGCTTTGTGTCTGAAATTAGAGCATGAAAAGAAATAACCATAGAAAATGTGACGATACATGTATTGATAAACCTTCTTTTGTATCGTCGTGTTTTCTTTCTTGATGGGTGGAAGTGGTCCTCTGGAGTTCTGATCATTTCTTGTCTTCTTTTCATTTTTCTTCTTGAATGTACTGAGGAGAGTATCTACATAAGATTTTGACTTAACTTGGATTTCTTCTTGAGAATGGCCTATACCATTTTTATCACCTAAATCCCTTTTTGTGGTAATAATCTTATCTAATATTTTAGAACTATTTTCATATTTAGTTTGAATGAGCTTTGCATCCAGTTTTTTTTTCAGGTGAACTATTTCTACCTCCATTCTTTCACAGGTTGTTTGTTTTTATGTAAGAGACTTTTCCAGACTTTGTTCGATCTTATTTGCTTCTAGGATTAGTTTTTTCAAGTTCCTCATGAGTTTTTCCATCTCCTTTTCTTCTTGTTCATGTTTTTCTTTTTGTTCAACTACAAAATTTTTCAGTTGCCTATATCTAGTTTTGTACTTTCTTAATTCATCTAAGGCACTGAGAGGTTCTTCCTCCATATTAACTTATGCTTCATCTTCTAACTCTTTCTCATGTTTAAATTTTTCTACCTCATTAGATTCTTCAATTCCTAAGAAAAGGAATTCATCATCATCAGATTCATCGTTGTCACTAGACTTTGATGAACTGTTGTTTTCTTATTTTGAGTAAAAATTATTTTTCCTTTTGTAAACAATTTTCTTGTAGTTGGGTTTTTCTTTTTTCTTATATTGTTTGGTTTTGTTTTCTTCATATTCAGGGTCCTCCTTGGGATAGGGACACTTGGATGAAAAATGACCAACTTTTCCACAGTTAAAACATTTGAAAGGAAGCTTGCCTTTGTACTTTCCTGATCCTTTCTAAAGTTTTCTAATGAAATTGGATTCTTCCACAATAGATTCTTCACGATGGATGGATTGAGGTTTTTTCTTCTGATTTGTCTTTGTATTAGATTCTTTGAAAACTATTTCATCTTTTGATGATTTATCATTCCCTATTCTCATTTCATATGCTGTAAAAATTCCATGGAGCTGATCACCTATGAGTGTGTCTAGATCATCTCTATCTTCAATTGAAGAAATCTTTGCATCATATCTCATAGATAATGACCTTAGTATTTTCTTCACAATGGGTTTATCTGTAACCTCTTCTCCTGCAACTCTAATTGATTTAACTACTTCATCTACCCTATGAAAGTACTCAACAATATTTTTTGCTTCTGTCATTTTCAAGTTGAACTCTATAGGTCTGTAGTTTCTCTACCTTGACTTTGTCATATCCTTCATATACAGCCTCCAACTTGTCCCAGATTTCTTTGGCTGATTTTCAATGCATAACCTTCACACATATATAATTAGTCAACCCTACTAGAATTCCATTAAATTCTCTTGAGTTGTCATTATAGATTTTCTTTCCTGCACCATCTTTGGGTGGAGTAGTTGGTGCAGTGTAACCATCTACAATATATTTCCAGATATCAAAACCAAGAGCCCATAGGAATTTTTCATTCTTATTTTCCACAAAGCATATCCTCCTACATTGAACAATGGTGCTTTGTTATTGGACATTCCCTCTTGTTGATCCATCTTCTTGATCTACCTTCAAGTTTGTTAGACTATGCTGAAGGAACCTGCTCTGATACCAATTGAAGGATCAAATCTTGTCATTGAGAGGGGCGGGGTGAATCAGTGACACAAAAATTATATAAATTTTGCATTTATTAATGAAAACATAATTTTAACATGGTATTTTATCGTGGAACCCAATTGGGAAAACCACAAACTCTTTTCTATTAACTACAAAATTTTCTTTACATGTTACATAGAAGGAAGATATTCTTCCTTTTTTATCAGCACCAACTGATCAGGATGGACCCACACCCTAGTTCACCAGAACCAACTGGTAGGAGGCCACAACCCCATGTTTAGTCAGCTACAACTGACAAGGAAGCACCAACTCCCTCTGCAGGGACCAACCTGCCCTTGCACCACCCAACCACCCTTGATTTTTTCTAAATCTGGACAAGCCCTTGTATAAAGTCTTTTACTGCATCTCTCTCTGCTTCTCTGATTTAATATATTCTTTGATTCAGACTGCAGAGACACGTTTCTTCTCAACACTCTTTCTTGATTATATATTCTTCAAACAGTGTGAGAGTGACACAAATGCATCCCTTTGTTTTGACCATCTCACCTCTTCGATTAATTTAATATTAATTACTGTTTATTTATTTTTCCATGAAGGCCTTTCATAAATTGATCATAGCCATGGATCAATTTCATCCTTTTAACTTGATCTGAATCTCTGTTATTATCGTAGAGACCAAATTCTGTGGAGGCACTTCCTTCAAACCAGTACATGTGATCGAGCATTGCAGAAACTCAATCTTACTAAGTATAGTGACATATTATAATTTCATTTTAAAACTTTTATAGCGTATGACCATCAATGGTGACCAACGGCTAGGCCATCCAAGTGCTTGAGTGCTCATCAAATCAATGGTCATGATTAAATCTTCTGATGAGATGGACGACTGACGGAAATTCGTACTTCAGACCTTCGGGTTTTCAACTTTTGAAAACTTCTCAATCAGATTTTTTGAACAGATCGGGCAATTAACGTTTATTTCATGGAGAAGGATCAGTCATCAGATTTGGTTATTACAAGCCTTAATATGACAACCATGACTTAATCAAGCATTGATATGGATGGCCACCATTTACTCCAGGTCTTTTGACTTCAGAGATTTTAGATCTCAACCCATTCTTTCCTTCAGAGTGATCACCTGCTGATTCAAATATAAAACAGTGGAGACCGCTTATTGTCAGTTAACTTTTCCACTTACACTATCCTTATACTGTATCATATCGACAGTCGAGAATGATTCGAAGTGCTCTTTCATATCGGATGACTCGTATCCTTGCTAACGTGGTTTCCCATATGCCCTTTGTTGACGTGGTATTCTGACATGGTATTCCACGTATCCTTGTTGATGTGGTCTGCCATATGCCCTTTTGCTGACGTGGTCTTCTAACATGGTCTTCCATGTGTCCTTGTTGATGTTGTCTATCAAACATCCTTGTTTACGTGGTCTGCAGACCAACATCCCTGATCCAATGGTCCTCATATGTCCTCCAAATTAGATGGTCCTTATTCCTTTCAGATTTCCTAGCTTCGAGTATTTCAAATCTCAAACATTCCGGAGAGTAACCTCTTCACGTCTTTATACCCGAAACAAATGTTGTTTGTTGATCAGGATCTTAGATCGATGGATCGATCTTCCTATGATGCATCTTTGCTAGCTTATCCTGTCCTTTCACTCAAAAGTGATCTGACATCAGATAGGAATTCACATAATCTAATTCTCAATCCTTTTTCCCCGCTTATCCTATCCTTCCACTCAAAAGTAATCCAATGGTTGTGAAGATTATAGAAGAAGATCCATGTTCAAGGATGATTGTGGAGGCACAACTTGCGAGTGATTTAACTCATCACCCAAACTCCACAATTTGAAGTTGCGCGCTTTTGGTGAGTCAACCACAATCGTTGATATTCAAAGATATAAGATCGTACGGTCCTGACTAATTGTGGGATTGGAGCAAGCATGATACTTAATTCTCCTTTCAATCTTCACAATCTATCCCTATCATATATATGGCGATTGTGCATCTAAAGGTCACGATTTAATCTGAATTAAACTGGTCGTTTGTTGGATCAACTTCATTCATAGATATTTGAAGCTATGATATTTGACAATCTACATGGATTGTGGGATTGTAACTGGTGAGCAGTTTAATTCTTCTTTTTCTCTTCGCAATTCATCCATGTCGTTGATCTGGAAATTGCATATCAATGGTCACAATTTGATAAGAGTTTCATTCACACCATACTTACTGAGTTTCAATGCACCATCTCTTATGAGCTTTGATATCTGCGTTTTCTAACCCTCCTGAGATTTTATCATAGGAACATTGTTGATCCTATTGTGATCAACAATAATCATGAATTGCTTCCTCCTATCTCTACATTTGCTAAACCTACTAAGATTTAACCTTGCTGCTCTTCTTATTATGACTTTTGACATCAATGACAACACATGAATGACAATATGTCCAACAAGAGCATCGAAGGATTTCTCGGCTCGCTCATCCTATATAAACATAGTGTCTTTCTTAAAAATATGCATGAAGCCCTTAGTTAAATTGGCATAGTTCACTATGAACCGATGCAAGAGATTATCCTTCCCATGTAAACCCTAAAGTTGTTGAATGTTGCACAGGGGAGGAAATTGAAGTATTGCCTCAACCTTCATAGGATCCACCATGATCCCACGCTCATAGAATAAGATTCCTAAGTGACGGCCACACCTAACATAGAATATGCACTTGTGAGGGTTCAAACATATGCGATAGTAACAACATCTCTCAAATACTAGTCAAAGGTGAGAGGGGTTATATACTCTCTTGCAAGAGTGAACAATAATATCATCAAGGTAAGCTTCGACAATATGTTTGATATCGTGAAAATCAAAGTCATGGCACGTTGGAAGGTTGCTCCAGCATTTTTAAGGCCGAAAGGCATTTTACGGTATGCAAAAGTACCCCAAGGACAAATAAACACCACATTTTTTATGCTCATGTTTGATTTGAATTTGATTATATCCTAAAAATCAGTCCATAAAAGAAAAACCTTTTCTTCCCGTGCACTCATCAAGAATATGGTCTATGAAAGGAGTTAGGAAGTTGCCTTTAGGACAAGCCTTGTTCAAGTCTAAAAAATCCATACACACGTAGATGGTTCCTTGTTTCTTATTCACAGGAATGGGGTTGGACACCCATTCAGTCAAGGTAACTGGGTAGATGAAACCAACATTAAGTAGCTTCTCTACCTGTACCTTAATATCAGGGTCCATCCTGGGAATAACAACTCTAACACATCGTCAAACAGGTCTAGCATTCATATAAGTCTTGATATCATGTTCGAAAATGATGGGGTCGATCCTTGACATCTCTTTGTATGACCAAGAAAATACGTCATGAAATTTATTGAAGAGATCAATGTAAATCTGAATTTCTTCAGGCGAACAATCCACACCAATATATACCTTCTCAATTTTATCAGGAATTTGAGAGATGTCAATCATGATGGTAGGAGAAATACTTTCCATGTTTCCTTCGACATAAACACCATGCGTATCAGGTGGAATTGCAAAATGATGGACCATCTCACTCAATGTGGATCTAAATTCATTATGTTCGATGCTCACAATTTCTGGGAGGAAATATGAGCGATGATGCATATCTTCCCAAGGCCTATCAAGACCATTCATGGCCTCTAAGATGGCTTCATATGAAGGTAAATTATCTTCTAGGAAATCATGTGAACAAGATGATTGGGTGGCCAATACGGGTTCTAGAATGAGATCCTCCTCATCAGTCTGCGAGGAGAAAAGATCTTGGTCAGTAATAGTGTTAAGAACATATTGATACAAAACCTTTGTCATTGATAGTGGAATTTCCATCCTAATGTCCAACTGACCTTCACATGACATAGTCGGGGAAGGTAGGGTGCAAGGGTTGTGAAAATACGAAGTAAAAAAAGGAAAAAACCTCATTGAAAAAGAAGATCTAATAGAAATGGCATGAATGTGATGTATTGGTTCCATGAAATCAAAGCTACCCATGAGAGAAGAATACATTCTGACACCAATATCCTCGGTTTCCTATGAATAATTATTGTTCACTACGATCGAAGGTCCAACTGATGCATTAGGACTAGCATGCGCAAAGGACAATTGATCAATCATCACTATTTTCCCTTCATGAGGAAAAGATAAAGTGTGGAAAAAATACGGCATGACTGTAGTCATGGAATAATTCCAATTACACACTAGTAGTAAATTAGTCAAGGGATGCATCAACCACCTTGACATCAACCTCCAATACCTTTCCACCTAACTGGACTATAAAAGAGGAAAGAATTCTGTGTGCTCGAAAAGAACATCCATCAAATGTAGTCAACATAATCTGTCCAGTTAAGTACTCCATCCAAGAGCATTGAGACTAGGATTAGACATGAGAGGGAAATGAGGTTGGCCTCCTACCATAGGATTTGTTTGTGGAATATGAAATCCACCAAATAAGAGAGGAGTATGCGGAGGAGCCATGCCCCTAGTTACAAGACTAGGGTTTTCATTAGTTGCTGGAATGGAGGATGAAAGTTGTGACATTGTATTGGGAATACCAAAATAAAATGTTTTATAGATTGAAGGTATGGACTAAGAATTATACCCAAGCATACCAAAAAGAGACTCGAAATGGTTTATTTCTATGGGTTGAGTAGAAACCATAGGATGGGTAGGAGTAAGGATAGGAACCTCTAGCACTGTAACCATTGCGGTTGAAGGAGTCGAAGGAATTCCATTAACCAAAGAAGGTATAGGACTCAAGAGACTCCTAGTGTCAATTCGACTCGAATAAATACCCATAACTATATAATAAAAACTCTGGGAAGTGGAAATGTATGTGCCACATCTATTAACTTTATTCCTTTTAGAGGTAAAATTCGGTAAAGTCTCAAAATGCAGTGGTAGATTCCACAAATGATAAGACTTGCGAGTAGGCTAGTCTTTCTCCATGATGAATCAAAAATCAAGATATGAAACTAAATCCTCAGGCCAACTAACAATCAGAGAGCACACCAAAGTAAAACAAAAAGGCCAAATGCACACAAACAAGATATAGTAGTTGAAAAGGGGCCTCCCCCACTAGAGTAGGTATTCCTCGTTCAACAGGGGCCTGAGACTTCCTTCAAAATATTGGAGGTATCAAAATCAGTTAAAAGGGACCTCATGGGCTTAACAATGTTGTCAGTCAGATCCCCTTGGAGAGGTAAGCCTCCATAAAGGTTGTGTGTTGTCTAACACTTATCTGACTTAAGGTACCTGTAGAATAACCCCTACAAGTAACATATGTGGCTACCTATGTCAAGCAACTATATCCACCACGATATAAGCAATGCGTAGGAGAATAGTCATAAGTTTGTTCCACGGTATGGGTAGGGTAACAAATCCTGAAATCTTGGATGCATCACCTCTGACAGAGGTAAACTTACTAGCAAGACCCCCATACATGAATGAAACCAAAGAAATATATCTGATGCTAGAACGGTATTAGAGGGATATCTCTGCAACCAACTTCACGTGACTTTGTTCTTAACTCTGCTGTGAGCGGAGCCTCCTGATATCACTAATTACACAATGGATTTCACCACTTCATGGTTAGACACATATGTTTATTTTAGTATCCTTGAATAAGTTTACTCACAAAATCCTATACCAAGACCCGATGTCTTATGCTTGTTTGTGTACCGTGAGAAGTAAAATCATTTCTAATCAATTTTAATTAATCAAGGCTACTTTTAATATCTTTGTTTACTCAATAGGTGTGGTCATGAAACTGATGATATTATGAATCAACATATCAAATAAATGAATACAAATTATTGCTAAGTCCTAATCCTAAATTCTCAAGAGATAGTAATCTTTTTAAATGCAAATTTCAATGCAATTCTAAAATTTCAATAAAATGCAATCTTTCCACATGTATCAATATCAATACTAATTAACCAAAAGAGAAAATTCCATAATGCAAATTGAGCAATTCATTTTTTGTATATTCGATATAAAGAAAAGAAAATGCAAGGAATGAATAAAAGCTTCAAAAGAAAACCCCACTGCAAGCAAAAAGAGACAATCCAAGAAGGATACCAATAATCAAATACTCATACTAATGTGGAAGAACAACCAATGAAAAATATGATAAGAAATAATATTGCCCAAAAATTCAACAATAGGAAGGTTTCCTATCACTTTGTAAGAACTTAACATCTAGGATAGAGACCCAAGAAGACTCAACAACCAACTAAAATCACCCAAAAAACACCAAAATCAACCAACATGACTAAAGAGTTGATGTACATGATTGTTTAAGAAAAGTTTGTATATGTATGTGCCCTACAAAAGGACATCTCATGTATGTATGCATCTATTAAGGGAAAAACCGCGTATATATAGCAAAGCACTGCCAGGGTAATGATTAAGCCAATAAACTCAGATGAAAAGTAAAAATGGGCTATCAAGCAATCATGTGACAAGGAAACTCAAGCTAACAGAGAGAAAATCAAGAATAAAAACACATGAAACCCCAAACATAAGATCAATCCCCAGTATGGTTGCCAATTATGTTACAAGGAAAGTCTCTCTATGTCCCGGGGTAAATTACATTAGATTAAATGAATGCATAAATCAACTCTAATTCCAAGTATTCTATATAAATAAAATGCTAACAAGACAAGTTCAAAAACCTATGTCGTCCGTACATCTGATGAATACCATCGTTGAGCACACAAATCAAATATTTATGCCTGCAACTTGTCCTCTAAAACCAAGATACACAAGCATATGGTGATAATACATAATGTTAGTATATAAAAAAGAATAATCCATTAACATACATGAAAAATATGCCCATTGAATAACAATTCAAATATTTGCAAGATATCAATTGGACAGGAAAAGAGTAGTTCTATTAAAATAATCAACAAAAGTATATAGGTGACAAACTTCTATGTCAACACATCTTGTAACCAAGAAACTAATTCCATGCAGCTGGGCCTCCACCCTTGAATCCCTAACCAAAGGGAAGTTCATATAAAGGAGACAATGAGGTTCTCCATCAAAGAAGGAGGAGCTTGGGGCCTGAACAATGAGTTTAGACTTTCAAGGATAAATGGATGCAGACTCAATATGAAGTGAAATTTCTCCAGAGTATCTTTTCTATAACACACCGATCCTTAAACCTATTGGGATATTCCACACAGAAAATATTGTGGAACTTTATATATAAAACTTAAAACAGAAAAATGTATTTTGCAATGCACAGATTCATGTGAAAACAAAAGTAAACATATACATGCTTCATAGACAGGAAATACCCATAAATATAAATACAAGTGTTGTCCCTCGACCAAGTTTTGGGATAAACTTGGTTGTGTTGACCATTTTTGGGACTTCGATAGGATGGTTGAAGATGGAGCACCCAGGCTAAGTGGATATTGTGAGATCTCACCCTTTCTGCAGGCTTTTTGGGTTTTAGGGTTTATGTAATGGGTATGGGATATCGGCCCATGGGTCTTACCCATGTTTAGGCCCCTTTTGTAATGTATAAATAAGTAGCTAGGCGATGTAATAAGTAAACCTAGCAGGCCGATGGCTTAGTGCTAATGCTAGCTATGTGCAAGAAGATGTGTTAAGGCTTGGAGAGCTAAGTGCAAGTGTTTTGTAAGTTCTTTGTGCACAGACTGTGTAGAAGCTCTATGCTTGGACCTAAGTCAGGGAAGGAGGATCTGGCAAGGTGCACATAAATCTCCTATCCTATGTGGAGTTGGATTTGTGGCTTGGTGCATGTAATAAGATTGCAAGAGACTAATAAGAGAAGAATATTGGTGGATGTAGCCTCACACTAAGGTGAACCATGTATATCCTGTGTTGCTATGCTTTGTGCTATGATGTTCATGTTTTTTATGTACTTATTTGCTTAATATAGATGTATGATAGATCAAGTTGATGCTTAGTGCTTTATTATGTGAATGAATTTTAGATCTACTTTGATGCTATGTGTTGAATGGTTATATGTGTTGGATCTTGGTTGTTACTGCACTGATCTGTAATTAGGGTTTTAACCTGCGATGTGGATAAGGGTTAAAGACTAATGAATGTTAATTGCCAAGTTCTTTGTTAAGTGTTTTGATCACAGATCTGTGTCCCAGCTAGGTTGTGGAGTCCTGTAACCCCCCCTGCCTCTACCTTAGGTGAGACTTCATCTGCTTCATAGGTGTTGCAGAAAGGGTCAATAGTTAGGGTTTTGTTGGTGCATTGTTGAAGCATTGAACTCTGGGTCTGACCCTATTCCAACAAATGGTTCCATTGTTGGGACCTGAAACTGTGATTGTTGGGAACTGAAGAACATAAAATGCTATGTGCGTAGATTTGTTTCTATAGTGCACAGTATTATACTTGACTTATGAATATATTTTCTAAGAAGGGAACCCGATCTGAAGAAAAGAGGTAAGATCTTAAATCTTTGTGCTCTGGTAAAGGAAATATAAGTGGAAATTTTTGTTTTGAATGTATGGATCTAGGTATGTTTGATATATATTTTCTTAGTCTGAAAACTAAGGCATGGCTAGAAGAAAGAGCTAATATGAATAAATTTGATGAAGCTAGTGAAAGACATGTTATTCCTATGAATAGAAAAATAAATTGGACTAACAAATGGATGCAGGACCCTAGAAAGAATTTTTTTAGTTTACAAGTCCATCACTGTTATCCCAGTATGCAATACAAGAAAGGTTGGGGATCGTTTAAGATAAAGAGAGAATTGACACTTTGTTGTAGTTGTTGAAGATTGGGACATCTTGCTAAGGAATTCCCTGGTAGAGATCCTATTTTTCTTTGTTGTAAATTTGTTGGTCATGAGGTTTTGGAATTCCCTAGAATGATTGCTAAAGTTGAAAAGATGAAGGTGAGACAAGAAAACTTTGAAGAAGGTCAACAGACTAAGGATATGTTAAAGAATCAGAAAGAATCATAGACTATATTATTGCAAATGAAAGAAACAATGAATGGCCACAAATACATCAGTTTATCAGAGATATTAAAAGAAAAGCAGTGCATAGAAACAAGAATGGGAGACTTCAACATATACTGTGTATTCGATGAGGAAACACAAGTGAATATTATGAAAGAAAGTACTTTGGAAACTTTTGGAAAGCCTGCTATGGTTCCTTCATTGGGAAGGAAAGGCTTTTTTAAAGGAAGGATGATAACCCTATGTGGAAGACTTACTCATGTACATATTCTATCCCATGGAGAATCGACTGAAGAATAGCTTGAGGTCAATAAATTTGTTGAGAATAACACTAATTTTTCACTTATGTTAGGAAAGCCCTAGATTGAGAAGGATCAGATCCGAAGGAAAGAAGAAGAGGAAGCCATAGAACAAAAAAAAAAAGAATTAAGGCACTTCATAGCCAAGAAAATAGAACGAAGAAGAGAAGAACAACAGGACAAGTTGAAGTAGCAGATGGTTTTTGAGGTTGTAAGAATGCAAGAAGGCTCACAGAACCTATCCATGCAGGAGAGAAGAGCACCTACCCAAGAAACAATAAGAGAAGAAGTATTACCCTAGAACCCTGTGAAAGACCCTCAGCAGTGCGAAGCTACTATGATAAGAGAAGATAAGAACAAGAATGGAAAGGGGAACCTAGAGACTCAGATCACAGGAAAGAAGGCTAGAAAGATCAGTAAGAAGAAAGAAAAGTTAGAAAAATTGTAGGAGGTTCCAAAAAAGGATTTGCAGAAGGCAAGCTTGCAAAACTTGAACCTTTCTAGAATAGCAGAACAACGCAGAAGGTAACTTCGACTCAACGAAGCTATATGACCATTTGAGGCATCCCGACCGTTAGAATGATGCTCCAAAATGACTAGAAACACAATTATTGCTAGAAATATTGTCATTGGACCATTAGGACCACACCACAATGGATGGAATTGTATTGATTGAGGCATTATTTCCCATTGGAGGGGTCCATTACGACATTGTTTATTTAATATGTTGAATGCCTCACCGAGGACATTTTTGCAACTTGAGATATTTGAGCTAACAAATAACTGATTTCTATTGTGCTGTGCTTTTGAGACCTCACCAGCCATTTTTCTTACCTTGAGTGGCTAGTCGCCTACCTGAGATATTTGATCACGAGTGTGCATGTCGAACGACCTTAGAGAAATAGAGAAATCCATAGAATAGATTTTGATAGACCTTATGGCTAAGAAAGTTATGTCCATAGGAGTACATGCCTCATCGATGAGAGGATTGTAAGATTCCCCCTCAACTGGATGTCAATCTAGGCCATCCCGAACTTTGACATAGAAGAGAATCAACCACCGTGATGACCTCGCGAATGTGAATCTCATCTCATGGTTCTTTCCCGACTACATACCTCCTCTAGCTAGCACGGTTGGAGGTGATAGCTTCTCGTGTGACTTCGAATACACGCTCATGACTGCATAACTCCTGAAGGGGATATGCATAGTCAGACCACAGCTAGGACTGATCCCTAATCTTAAGATCAATGACTTTAACCTGGGAGATAGGAAGAATTATTGCTCGCACCGCATAGGTACTTGACAAAGAAGACTGGGAAGAAGTCGAAGATAGGTCCCTAGCCATGGATTAAGGATATCGTGAGGTCCACCATCCTTAATGTGATGAATATATCCCACTTTGGTAGACATCACGAGGTTAACGTGTGTGTTAAACTCCTCATGTCATGCTACCATGGAGGTTATCTCTGGTTACACAAGCACGTGACTGTGGATCCGACATTGATCCACATGATCACTGGATTGAGCATGCAGGGACTGAACCCTTAGAAATTCTATCCAGGGAAGGCTATATATCACTCCCTGGCATAACATATAAAGGAAACCTACGACAATTTGGAGAAGGGGAAGGGAGGCTACAAGGTAGCATCCATCAAAGATGGCGGAATGGACCTAGCTTGTTAGTTGATCTCTGGACCTAAGCTCATAAGGAAGAAAAAACCAATGCAAGTCACGGGGTTTGTCATCTGTTACACGTCAAATTTACTCACCTGCATAAGTGTCACATATTCCTCTCAATTGTCGTAAGTGTCACATCTTCCTTACAACTTTTGCAAGTGTCGCAAGTTGTTCATAAGTGTCGCAAATGCTATTCAAGCATACTGCCTTGACGACGACACTAAGGAGGCACTTAAAACATCTCATACACTAGGTTTGGAGAAGGAGAACTCGTTAACTGAAGTCAAGGAACTCTTAACACCTGAAAAGAGCTTTTGATCAAAGGTTTTAGGGGTGAGCGCTCCCTTATATTAGAATAGGAAGCACTGGAGCTCCCCTACAAGGCTTCAGGGAGCGTTATAACGCTCCCTTGCCCCCTCTGAAGGAGCACTATCCACCTTTAGGGCGTTGGCGCTCCCCTTAAGATTCTTAGGGAGTGCTACAACACTCTGATACCCCTTTTGAGGGAGCGCTGCCTAATCTGGGGCAATGGTTGGCCCGTTGAGGAGAATAAGGGGAGGATCTTTCAAGATTGGAAGGAAGTTGCATTTGAATTCTTGGTTTCATCAGAAGATCCCTGATCTAAGGAGAAGGTTCCTCAACTTGTTCTAAAGATAACTCAAGAGGTTAAGCTCCTCTTAACCTATATAAGCAGGCTCTATGATGGTGGAAAGGGAGAAGAATTTCTAGCATCAAACCTATGATATCATAGGAAACACACAGTCAGCCAAAGGAGAGTGATCAGTGAAGTTGTTGTCATCCAGGTTGTGGATCTTTCGAGTAAGGGTTAGACGAAGGGGACCCGACGAAGCTATCACATTCACATCTACGATTGTAAGTACTGATGTCGTTATTCTCATCAATATGACACGCTTGGCATGTTTCTTTCTAGTTTGTGTCTAATGTTACATGAACTTATCATTGATAGATAGATCTATTTTCAAGCTAATATCAATAGAGTAGGAAGTGGTCGTATCTTGTTTGTCTACAGGACTCAGCGAGGAGCAAAGGATCGGAGCTCAACTCGGAGCGTGTAGGGAAAAACATCGATAAAGAGGTACTTTTGTTCTCCTTCCTTCTCATGTGTTAGTTTGTATAGATTTGAAAGGAAGTCAGTGTCCACATTAAGCATTTTCTGTCTTAGAATTAGGGTCAATCTCTTTGAGGCAATCTACCTATTCGCAGGGAGATTTTCCTACAACAGAAACTGGCGACTCCACTGGGGAATTCCCTCAAATCGAAACTTCTTGTTTTGATTTCTCCTCATTGACCTAGTTCTACCCCTTGATTGTTTCAGACCTGGTTCACTCCTCCTTTGATTGGTTTCATGAGCTGATTGGCTCCCTACCCCATCATACTCAGCCTAATTGTCAAGATTGAATTCCAATTTTTGGAATTTTTGACATTTTTGGGAGTTTTTGAACCTGGCGCCTCTATCCCTGTGTTAACAGAGTGCCAACGCTCCCTAACAACTTTGCACAGAGCGCTATAATGCTCCTTGCCTTTGGAAATGGAGCGTCAGCCCTCCTTTGGCCCATAAATCTTCCAGAATTTTTTTTTCTGGGTTTTTCCTCTGTGTCTCTCTTGCTGGGTAACCTTGTGAGTCAATGCTTCTTCCCTTCCAGCCTTGACATCTGTCTTTTTGAAGAACGAACATCTTACTATTTAGATTTTGTAGCCTTCTTCACTATTGTTATTGAGTTTTTCTGTTGATTGGAGTCTGAAACCCATGCATTGTCTTTCTCTCTGTTTAACTGAGTAAAAACCCTGGTGAAGGTCATCAAAGGCCTATAGATCTCTTTATCTTGATTTTAGTCAAGATCATCGTTCTTCAACTTTTTCTTTTTGGGTGTGAAGTTTGTTTTCTCTTTGATTGTTTCTTTTCTTTCACTTTTTATTTTGATTGCAACGAAAGGGTGTATTGTTTGTATGACTTATGCTTGTGCTAGTCTGATTTTCATTCACACAAGATGATAATTAGCAAGACAAGCATTGTGTTGAATTGATCATTATTCATATTCAAACAATAAAAAAGCATCTTCATGATTGATTGTGCATGTTATAAGGCATCTCAAAAGATTTATCATCACATCAGGATTTGATTGAAGAAAACTTGTTTGAGGACACTCCTTATTAGTGCTTGTTAGTGAAAATAACTCTCTCTCCCTCCCTTAAATAGATATTCATCAAAAAGAAATGAATTCTTATCATTTTTGATGCATTTTTGGGACTGATTCATAATTCCATTCGTTTCACTTCCATGCACCCCTTTTTGAGTAAAGAACAACTATATAAATCAACGCTAATTAAAAATTATTTAGAACTTTTTTCTTTTCTAGGATCCTCTACCAACAGTAGATTAGGCTTAGTACTTTAGATTAGGCTGTGAAAATAACTCTCCAAAGTTTCCAAAAAAAACAGTAGCATCCTGAGTTAGGGAGAGTCAAATCCAATCATCGTATAAGTCTTCCTGGGATCCCCCTCTCACATAGGGGTTACGCACGAGGTCGTATTCGGGTGAGCTATGGGGACTAACCCTCCGTGGTTTAACTAATTGTGGTGGTCAGATCATATTATGGGGATCGCTTCAAGGTAAATCCAAAATTACTGCGTTGAAGCCTTTTAGTTGATTTCGGGCTCGATACCCTGCCCGTACGTTCGGATCGGACTGTCGACTGTTCCCGCCCAGGGGCTAACAGTGAATTGGTAACCTTAGTGGCCATAATATTTAGGGTCTTACACAAGGTGATGGTGACAGGAAGTCTCACTGTACCTGGAGCAGACATTGGTCAAACTCACTCGGGCTCCCTGGAGGGTAAATCCACAATCACTGCATGGAAGCTTGCACCAAGGCGTAAGTCCATTAAGCAGGTTTCCATTGTAACTGTTCCACCCTATCCCCGACCCTTCTGGACTTGATCACGCGATGTTGGATTTCATCACCAACTAGTACGGTCATCAAAAGAAGGTCATGTTTTTTTGGTTGTGATTCTTAGATTTCTATTAGCTTATGCTGTTTATTTTCGGTAGTTGGCCATAGATCTCTTTCGCCGACTCTTTTTCGCCAACATCGACCCTCCATGCCATTCGCGGAGGCTACAGGGACTTCCTCCAGAAAATATGGAAGGAAACACCCCTCTACCCCGTCATTCTACGGAGCAATCTCCTCAACAGAGCGAGGTTCAAAACACCACCACTCCCTAGGAGGAAGTTCCCACTCCTTTGGAGAATTTTCGGATTGTTTCAGAATATCCAGAGGCTTATCGCATTTTAGAGGGATATGAATGACGTATCCTCCAACTGAATTCCACTGGTGAATTTTTCGTCGTCAACCCTTCTGACATTTCGACTAGGTCTCATCAAAACCCTTTAGCCAATGACCCCTTTTGGACCGCAAACATTGTTCGAAGTCCACCACGCTTTGTGCGAGATCTTTATGGAACAGGGGAAGGTGTCGATGCACCCATCTCCTACACCGTACCCCTAAACCATTTTACCGGTACCACCACTTTTACAGCCACACCACCCATTGGTCCGAACATACCATCCATTGGTCCAAGGCCTACTCTTCCCCTCCAGATGGCCCATTCTACAATGGTCCCTCACATTCCGACTATTCCTGCCGGTAATGAGGTGGTCAACCAAGTTGTGATTGGCACACCTATAACACCAAGACCTACACTTACTTTTGGGTTCAGGGCACTGAATGCTTCCACTGCCACTACTACCCAAACCACTACTGCTCAAGTTATGCCGGGAAGTTCCATACCTATTCAACAACCCAGAGGGACCGGTCTTGGTGGTCCTAATCCGCTCGACGACACCGGTCAACCATTAACGTCTGGCTCTCAAATTATGGGAACTCTACCTCAAGTCGGGGAGCACCCTCCCACCGGAGGGAAAATTCCACTCGGGGGGCACCCTCATGCTGGGGGCAGCCTCAATCCGGAGTCTACCAACAACCACACAGACAAAATGTACCTGTCGCACCTAATCCCTGGAACGTCCCTTTTCAAGGAAACCCACAGTTCTTGGTAGGACACAATTCTTAGACTCCGCAACAACCTCCTTATGGACAAGTGCCAAACCCAACCTACAATCCTCAAAACCCATCCATTTATCCTCCACTCACACATGCTTCTCAAAACACCTCGAATCCTATGCACCTTGGTCAAAACCAACCTCACACAAGAGGGCCCACTAGTTACAATTATCCACATAACCCAGTGATTGGCCCCACTGGTGTCCCCATGCCACACCAACATTACCCACAGATTAATCGACAACTACCTTTTCTAGCTACCCTGGACCTCCCAGACTTGTCTCGGTTAACGAATGATCCTATTTATCATTCTCCGGTTTGGCCAGCTATTCTAGCTAAACTCCCTTCCGACATCCCAAAATTTGACGGAAAGTCTAGATAAGACCCAAACAACCACGTAATGACTTTCCATTTGTGGTGCTCATCCAACTCCCTCATGGAAAATTCTATTCGTTTGCATCTTTTCCAATGAACACTTACGGGTTCCGCAGCGAAATGGTATATTGAATTACCATGTGCATCTTTTCACGATTTCAACTCCCTCGCCATGTCCTTCCTCACACACTTCCAACTACCTATCCGATACGAGACGTGTACCGAACTGTTAACCTCCCTTCGGCAGACAACATCTGTACATATCTCCGATCATATTCATGAATGGAGAGGACGACGAAGGCTAATCAAAGTGGTCATTCTTGACCAATTGTTAGCGGAATGGTTCACTAAATATTTGTTACCCCAGATTGCTCGTGATGTTGCCATGGGTGGTGTAGTCACCGAGGAAGAAGCCATTGCCCGAGCTCAATATTTAGACTTAGTCTATTCACAATCCGGTACTCTTTACGAGTTGATACTGAATGCTACCCGTTCCACTAACTATCCATTCAAACCATCGTCTGCTTCCCACGCGGATGGACTTATTGGCTTCGTCAAAACCCAATCTGCTACCCAGTCGGCTGGAAAAATTCAGTGACCCGCTTCGATGGCTTCTCCCAGCTCGACTGCACCCTCTTCCACCCCCCCTCAAACTCAGGTCTCTGAGGTGAATGCGGTCCAATCAACCCCTTCACAACAACTTGGGGGCAAGAAGAAAGCAAGGAATAAACCAAAGAAAAACAATAACAACGAACAACCCAAAACTCAACCACAAACCCCTGCTGTCGGAAAACAACCACAACGAAAACCAAAATTCCCATGTCTCATCTATGGTGACGATCACTACACCCAAGACTGTCCACATCGCGATGAGGTGGCCAAACTTTGCAAGGGAAATTCACAACCCGCTGTGCTCACTCAGCCTTTTCCACAACAACAATCTTTGGTTGCCCAATCCCCCATGCCGGGGGGCAGTTCCAACCAACCCCATGATGAGGCCTCGACAAGTGCCCACATTTACATGTTTAACGGGGTTAATCTAACCACTCGCTCTGCGACATATGACACGCCATTTAAACCTGATAAGATGAAGATTGCTAACGGTTCTCCACCAGACCCGTTATCATCCTCTTTTAACCCTTCGTCTGTTAGCCCTCCATCCGGGCCACTTCAGATTGAAAAAACTTCTTTTGAATATATCTTACACCCTCCTAAGAGCACCATCTAGAAATCTACTTTCAATCCTAATTCACGGGCTGCCCAAAATTACAACATTGTAGAAGATTTGGCCCAAGCCCCTTGTGCTATGTCTGTCTTGGAAGTTCTACAACACTGTCCCAGCCAACGTAGAACGCTCTTAGACACTATCGGTGCATTTGATCCTGAGTCATCAAACAACCTCACGTTTAATCTGGATGATCATCAACCGTGACTCTCCCACTAGCTAGCCTTCCAAATTGATGTTGTTGTGCACAATCAACAAATACACCGAACTATCCTGGATGAGGGAGCCTCTACTTGTGTCATGTCCTTAGCTTGTTGGAAAGACTTAAAATTGCCTACCCTTAACAAATATGCTACGATGTTACATGCTTTTGACGGACGAGGTTTCATCCTCACGGATTATTACAATCCTTAGCTATTCAGTTGGGCGGCAAAACTGTTACCGTTGACGTCAAGGTGGTCAATTCTCCCCTCGATTGCAACCTATTACTCGAAAGAAGTTGGTTCTATGCTATGAATTTTGTCGCCTCGTCGGTGTTTCGGTGTGTACAATTCCCGCATCAAGGCAAAATTATCACCATCGATTAACTTGATTTCTATACACCTGACGTTCGCATCCCTGCCACCAGCAACATTCCTTTTTTGGGAGACCATTCAGTTACATATGAAAGCGTTGGTGTTGGCTTATTGAAAGATTCTATCCTTATGGGTACTTTCCCTACACCACTTCCACCTACCACACATCATATTTCCACCATCAATATGATCTCGACTATGCCTTATCAATCCTTGGAATCATCTAACCCTTGGATTGTACCTAGTCCTTTGGAATTCAATGTGCTCAGTGACACTATGCCACTTATCCCAGCCGAGGCCGCATACGTAGCTATTCAATCTGCCTCTCCCTCTCCCAACAAGTCACATTCGTTGGCACCCGATTCTTACTCGATGCCCTCGTAGTTGGATTCCCTATCATCTGTCGTCGATTACATTTCCCACATTTTTCCTTCTGATGAATCGATTATGGAAATGCTCAGCATTGACGACCTCCCTTGGGATGACAACCATCATCGATCCTCTTTTCTTCCGCCGTTGGAAGAAATTCACCAAGACATACGCTCTGTCTTCCCTCCCGATGTTTTCGATGCTCCGCAATCTCCCATCCTCACACAAGATACTCTCTCTGAGGGGAACATGGGTAAGATCTCTACTAAGATCGTTATTGACATCTCGATCAAAGAAGGTGTCATGGAAAACATTCACCTTGGTGCCGATTGCACACCCGACGAAGTGGTGTCTTACACCGCCTTGTTCAAGGAATTTCGCGACGTCTTTGCCTGGAGCTACGAGGAAATGCCAGGGATTGACCCTACAATCGTCATACACAAAATCAAAACTTACCCTGACGCGAAACCCGTTCGACAAAAAATTCGCCCGGTTCATCCCAAGAAAATCGCAGCTATAAAGGCAGAAGTCGAAAAACTTCTCAAATCTAGCTTTATCTACCCCATCCCTTTAAACGAATGGGTCTCCAACCTTGTTCCGGTTGCCAAAAAACAAGGGACCATTTGTGTTTGTGTTGACTATCGATATCTCAACAAAGCTTGTCCTAAGGACAATTACCCCATGCCCTTCATCAACCAAATCATCGATAATTGCACAGGGAGTGTAATATTCTCTTTCATGGATGTTTTTTCTGGGTATAACTAGATTGAAATCTTACCCGCTGATCAACATAAGACAACCTTTATCTGCCCATGGGGAACTTTCACCTACCGAAAGATACGTTTTGGCCTTAAAAATGTTGGTGCTACTTTCCAGCAGGCCATGTCGTATGCTTTCCACGACATCAAGAATATAGAGGAGCCTTACCTCGATGATTTACCCTCCCATTCATCCAATCGATCCGATCACATTGATCGCTTACGGGCAATTTTTCTTCAATGTAGGTTCTATTGTATTCGCTTGAACCCACACAAGTGCATTTTCGCTGTCAAATCCGACCGACTCCTCGGTTTCATTGTCTCCAAAGATGGGATCAGGGTGGATCCCTTAAAGATTAAGGCCATCCTAGCCTTACCCCCACCTACCAACTTAACCCAACTCCAAAGTTTTCAAGGCAAAGCAAACTTTCTTCGTTGTTTCATCTACAACTATGCTGAGATCACTAAAGGATTTATGTAGTTACTGCAGAAAAACATCCCTTTCATCTTGGATGACACTGCTCAACGGTCATTCGATGGTCTCAAGAATGCCTTGACCCATGCTCCCTTGTTACACCCTCCGAAGTATACAAAGGATTATATCCTTTACTTGGTCGCCTCTACTTCCACCATTTCGATGGTGTTAGTTCAGGATGACCCTAATGGCGAAGAACATGTGATTTATTATCTGAGCAAGAGTCTATCTGGACCCGAACTCAGATATTCGCATGTCGAGAAACTGGCTCTGGCAGTGTTGGCAGCCAACCCAATTTTTTTTCGATTACTCTCAAAAGCTGCCTACACCCCTTGCGGTATCATGACAAATCATTGTCGCATTGTGTTAATGGACATGTGTCTCGTTTTTGCAACCATTACAATTCAATTTCGACTCAG
>ML784063.1:574441-584712 GCA_009831015.1 Picea engelmannii | reverse complement strand
TAATTTGTAGTTAGATTAGTATAGTTAGTTTTAGTTGTTTTATTAGTTTCTAGTTTCCTTAGTTTAGATCATTTAGCTTAAATCACTTTCTCTTTGGTTTCCTTACGAGACCTTAGGGCGGCCAATGGAGCCGTTAAACTCGTGAGGGTGGTCCATACCAAACGGCTTGGGTTATTTAGACAACCCCGGACCGGTTCCACTCTCCCAGTTGACGGACGGTCATTTTCGCCCGTCAACAGGCAGCTGTCATCGATGTCCAGAGGTTCCTCCATTACATCTTATTACACACCACCACGGTAATCACAGACTCCAACCCCATGTACCACGTCTTGACACATCAAGTGCTTGGGGGCAAATATTCAAAATGGATCGTTATTCTTCAAGAATTCGATATTGAGTTTACAAAGGCTAAATCCAAAAAATACCTGGTGTTTGCCGAGCTCATCTATTCTCTACCTCGTACCGATGAAGACATCGAAACTAGAGATTCTCTCCCCGATGAATCTCTCTTCCTCATCAACACCTCTAATCCTTGGTACAAAGACATCCTCCTCTACCTTCAAACCCAATGTTTTCATCCCAACATCTCTCGTGAAGAGCGTCGATGCATTTGTCACCACTCTCGCTGATATATTATCCTCGACGACACCTTGTACCGCCGTGGTATTGACACCATCCTTCGGTGATGTCAGACTCACGAGGAGGCTGAACATGTTTTGAATGATTGTCACCTTGGCACCTCTGGCGGTCACCTCTCCAGGATGGCCACAACCCAAAAAATCTTACGTGCCGACTATTTTTGGCCCTCCATTTTCAAAGATTGCATCGAGGCCGTAAAAAAATTCCCACCCTGCCAACTCTTTAACAAGAAGGCACGCACCCACCCTACTACGCTGCACCCCATTATTGCCATCGACCCCTTTGCCAAATGGGGCATCGATTTCATGCAGTGTAAGCCTACCTCAGCCGAGGGGCATGGTTACATCATCGTCGCCATCGACTACTTCACCAAATGGGCTAAGGCTATGCCTATCTTCCTAAATGATGGTCGTAGTGCAGATCTGTTCCTATTCAACCATATCATAACTCATTTTGGGGTACCACATGCCATTGTCATTGATCATGGTGCATAGTTCAAAAACCAGATGATGAGCAAGTTACATGTCAAATTGGGTTTTCACCATGAGAACTCATTCCCTTACTACCCGCAAGCGAACGGACAAGTTGAAGCTATCAATAAAGTCCTAAAAACCATGATCCAATGCATGGTAGGGGAAAACAAGACATCGGGCATTTACAACTGTTCTCCACTCTCTGGGCCTATTGCACTTCCATGAAAACCTCAACTAGATTCACTCCTTTCCAGTTGGTCTATGGCATTGAAGTCATCCTACCAATCGAGTGTGAGATTCCATCACTCAAGTTGAAAGTAGAACTCCTACCCCATACTTCTGCTGAAGAAGAACGATTCTTGTATCTATCCAAGTTAGACAAAACATGTTGTGATGTTGCTCTCGCCAATGAGGCACATCAGAAATGAATTAAGAGTCAATATGACAAATCCGTCCACCCTCGGACTTTTGCAGAAGGAGACTTAGTCCTCGTTTATGACCAAGCTCACGACCAATTGGGGACAGGAAAGGTAGAACCTATGTGGCACGGTCCTTACATCATGAAGCGTGTTTTACACAGAGGTGCTTACAAACTAGTAGACCATGATGGAATTTCCCTGGGAGAGCCCCGAAATGGGCTTTACCTTAAAAAGTACTATGCCTAGATCACCTAGCATCTGTACTTTGTACATTATTGTATTTTAGTTTGGTGTGTCTATTTCTTTCGCGTGCTCGAGTCTTTACCTTTGCCACTCATGACTGTGCTTGTGTTTTCATGTGCAGATGACGTCTTCCTTTCCTATCTTTTTTGGGTTCGCGGATGGCGCTAGTCGACATACCCGGAAAATTTCTTCGGCATCATGGGTTATTTACCAATTTGACGAGGTCGTGAGTTCAGGAGGTATCTGCTTAGGACCAGCAACCAACAACATGGCAGAATATCATGTTGTCATCGAAATGTTGACCCAAGCCTCCTCCTTAGGTATCTCTCGCATCATTATTTACTTAGACTCCCAACTCGTGGTTCATCAACTCAACCATATATACGCTATCCATAGTCCTATCCTTCTACGTCTACACTTACAAGTTTTCCGCCATGAACAAATGTTCGATTACATTGAATATAGACACATTCCAAGAGAACTTAACAGTGTTTCGGATTCATTAGCTAACTATATCATGGATCGATATCTTTCCCACATATAAGAGTTAAGGAAAACAAAACTGTACATTACATGTAAATTAAAACACATCACATACATCATCATGTACAAATCATTGGCACTATAAAAACTTGAAACTGTATATATATATATATATATATGGCATGACTGAAATGTTTGGATTACATCAAAAAGTATGTAGAAGGGAAAAATATTGGGCTTTTCCACCCATACAACATCGCTTGACAAGGCATACAAAAATATAATCAACGGAGAGACTCTAATCTCCCCGCACTACATTGTGCTGCGAGTAACACATCACTGCATGCACTACATGCCTCAATAGAGAATTGATGTTCTCTGGTACTCCCACAGTGTGCCTCTACAGATGTAAAGGCACTTCTCCCCTCCGTAAAGGAGGAATGCCCATTGTGAGGCCTTGGAGGTTTCTCTCAACCTCCCGGAGACCTGGCACTGGTACTGTCGGACCTACTGTAACCGGGATGCCCCCGCGACGTCCTAGTACCGGTATATCAGTCGGGTGCACTGCTCCCTTGTCTACACGTTGAAAACATACATCCATTAAAACTCTTCTACATACCCTAAAAAAAAATAGATATAGATTAAAAATTCAAAAAACAAAGATTAGACAAGGTATGGCTCAGTCTCTTACCTGACACATCCTAGTCTTCCCTCGCAGAAAAAATCAAATCCATGCTCCCGCGGAAATCCACCTCAGCATAAGGGAAGTCCTTTATCCAGAGATACTACCGTCACAGCCAGGAAAAGAAATCACCAGTAAAATGGAACTCTGACTCAGATACTAGCCTTGGAGATAGACTGGTCCACCTCTCCATCCTAGGTTCATCCACTGGTTGCACTGCCAGTGCTATCTGAGGCTGCATCTGAGGGATGCGCTCTAGAAAAAATGAGACCAAAAATGAGCCCTAACCAGACTGCTTTTGTCCAGTCTTGCACCGTGAAATCTGTTCCTTCACATTTCGAAGGAACCCTGCACTCTAGTTGAACAATGTTGCTTCCAAACACTGAACAACATAATCCATCTGCGATCTTGATGCCAAATGCACGCTAGTACTGTCTGTCACGCTCGTGATAGCAAACAGTATAGACCGGAGGGGCAGTTCTTGAATATTCTTGATAGGGATTCTACCCCCTACCAGCCTTGCTCCTGGGATATAGTGGCGGGTCAGATACACATCCACTTGTTCAAGTAGCGCCCTCTGCCCAGAGAAAGATACAGGGACCCCTCTTTTCGATAGGCCAGTCAAAGAATACACGTCTTCTAACTCAATGGTTAAAAGCTGTGTGCCAATACAAAATCCTTGTTCTCCAACATCCCATAGGCCAATCATATGCTCGAGCAATAAGATCTATTTCTTCATTTTTTGCAACTTGAAGAATTTGAGCAAACCACAAGCTCGCAACGTGGCCGGTGTGCAAGGACTCTGCAAGGCAGCTAAGTCATCCATCTCATGTTCTCTTTCTTTCCACTCAATCATGGTCACCAAAGTTACCTACAAAACAAAAAAATAAATAAACTCATCATTTCCACGTTTTGGCAATTTCGGAAATTTTCAAAAGAAATTTAAAACATGAAATAAGGTGCCCACATCATTTAAAAATGATCACACACTCTTTTATAATTACCACGCTCTCCCTAGCCATTTAACATTCATTAAATAACAATGAATATGTTTTAAAAAATCAAAACGACTTTGGGGCTGCGTGGGCATACGGGGAGATGTTTCATGGGTTATTTTTCCAAAAAACAACCTATCTAATTGACTATTGGGGTGTTGGCATCTTGGCCACCCTTCTCTAAAACGTTTTTGGTAAAAGAATCCCTTTTTTCCATTGATTGTGAAAGAGGACGATTTGGTTTTATTTGGGGCAACTTAGGGCTTCATATTTTAAGATAAATGATTCTATTAAAATGAAACCATGTGTTTAAAAGAAGAAGGGATGGACATCTACCTGGTCTGAACAGCAAGCGAAATGGTCAACCGTAGCTCCGGCAACGAACAAAACAAGATCCACTTCAAACTGAGAATCTCCACTACTCCAAAATCCTTGCAAAATGAAATGGTAAATGAAATTTTCAATGAATTGTTATTTATAAATTTTCATCTTTTCATAAGGTATGGTTATTTATGGGTTTCTCTAACAATATAATGGCTTCACTAAACCCTGGTTTGTAGTTTTGGCATCGCAGGTTCCCTGGCAGTCCTGATGGATTATTTACCTTGTCACACTTATGAGCATAGTCTTAGTTCGTTCTCGAGCTTGATAATATGAGAAAGTAACCGGGTAAACTTTTATCTCTTTTTCGGACCCATGCAGATACGAACATATGAAAAAGGAACCCCCCTGGAGTCTACTTTAAACCCTTTTCAGACTCTCTAAATATGAAAGGATTGTCGAGTGACCTTGCTTCCTTTCACACTCATTAAAAGGTCAGAAAAGGCGTCTTTCGAGTGATAGTTTAACCCTTTTTCGGTCTCGTTAGACTACTGTATGAAAAAGGAACTGAGAGAGTTCTCTTTTAAGTGTTTTTCCAAACTCTATAATCCCGAAAAACCTTCGAGTTTTCTGTCTTTGGACTCGTTAAAGCACACATTGACATGCCCACATGGGACCGAACCCTTACTTCTTTCGGTTCATTAAACAAAGGAAGCAGAACTTACCGAAGGTGAGTTATATCGAGCATGTGTTATCCTCCTCGAGCTCATTAAATCAAAAAGAGGTACTCATCTATCTAGATGGGGGAAAAAATTGAAAGGAGAAAGCCAAGCAGTCTCTTGAGAACATCATCCAACACTTCTTAGAGTCTCCCTTGAACACGACACTTTGTCATTTGCACATATCATAATCTTCTAAACCTCTGCACTGAGCCAATCCTTTGAGTTCCTTTAACTCCTTTGGGTCACCCGACGCAAGTCACAGTATCCACTGCATAGTTTTGGTCTATGTCATGTTTTTTGTTGTTCCTCAGTGTTCAAGGGAAGTATCTACCTCGAGAGTCAGCCATCCCAAATATCTTGCCTCAAAACCTGTGTCATTCCATGTCCATCTGAACTGCCAATTACATCTCTATGTCTGTTTTGTGTCGTTGATGGGGGATACATCAAGGCCCTCCCTCGACGAGTCTATTCCTGTCGACTTCAACACATTATCCGGGAATCAGACTTAGAAACCACTTAGTACTTTGGGACCTACATGCCTCAATGGCAGGCCTCCTCACATTCGATAGTAGGTTTACATCATTGACCTCTGATTGAATGATTCCACGGGTGTTCAACTTCAGCTCATCTATTCACATTCGCTGGAATGTAATAGGGTACCTTGGGAATCATTGACATTAATGGTGATCTCCCTCGCACTTGTTAACGGTTCACACCATTGACCGGTAATCAAGTGGTTTCTGCCATGTTCGACATCAAGACATCTATTCACATGCTTAGGATCGTACCACGTTGGGATTGGTGAAGAAGAGCCTGGGTTGAGTAACCACTTTGATATATTATTTTCCCAGGCTGTGAAGGAGTTTCTATTGGACAAAGAACACATACACTGTCACATAGATCCACTTTGTATTGGTCATGGCTATGTCCTGTCATCTTGTAGATCCACTGTGTATTCTTCATGGCTATGAGTAGTCCAAGTCATCAGAGTATAGATCCACATTGTATCTTCGGTGGCTATACCTTTTTTATCAATACAATTATGGATCCACAGTGTATTTTATGGCAGCCATATCTTGCAAGCCTTGATCACCCAAGCATAGGTATGCCTGCCTTGGGTTTTGAAACATGTCATGATGTTTGTTGGATATTTGTGTGCAACTTCCGTCAAGTTCTCTGAGTCTATACCCTTGCTTGAACATCTACAAAGAATTTCAGTTATCAGTTCACATATTCTAACTTCATACTTTGGGGGGCATTCGGTTACACGTCAAATTTACTCAACTGGATAAGTGTCGCATATTCCTCTCAATTGTCATAAGTGTCACATCTTCCTTACAACTTTCGCAAGTGTCGCAAGTTGTTCATAAGTGTTGCAAACATTGTTCAAGCATACTTCCTTGACAACGACACTAAGGAGGCACTTAAAACATCTCATACACTGGGTTTGGAGAAGGAGAACTGGTTAACTAAAGTCAAGGAACTCTTAACACTTGAAGAGAGATTTTGATCAAAGGTTTTAGGGGTGAGCGCTCCCTTATATCAGCCTAGGAAGCGCTGACGCTCCCCTATAAGGCTTCAGGGAGCGTTATAACACTCCCCTTCCCCCTCTGAAGGAGCTCTATCCACCTTTAGGGCACTGGCGCTCCCCTCAAGCTTCTTAGGGAGTGCTACAGAGCTCTGATGCCCCTTTTGAGCAAGCACTGCCTAATCTGGGGCAATGGTTGGCCCATTGAGGAGAATAAGGGGAGGATCTTTCAAGATTGGAAGGAAGTTGCATTCAAATTCTTGGTTTCATAAGGAGATTGTTGATCTAAGGAGGAGGTTCCTCAACTTATTCTAAAGATAACTCAAGAGGTTAAGCTCCTCTTAACCTATATAAGCAGGCTCTATGATGGTGGAAAGGGAGAAGAATTGCTAGCATGAAACCTATGATCTCATAGGAAACACACAGTCAGCCAAAGGAGAGTGATCAGTGAAGTTGTTGTCATCCAAGTTGTGGATATTTCGAGTAAGGGTTAGACGAAGGGGACCTGACGAAGCTGTCACATTCGCATCTATGATTGTAAGTACTGCTTTCATTATTCTCATCAATATGACACGCTTGGCATGTTTCTTTCTAGTTTGTGTATAATGTTACATGAACTTATCATTGATAGATAGATCTATTTTCAAGCTAATATCAATAGAGTAGGAATTGGTCGTATCTTGTTTGTCTACAGGACTCAGTGAGAAGAAAAGGATCGGAGCTCAACTCGGAGCGTGCAGGGAAAAACGTCGATAAAGAGGTACTTTTGTTCTCCTTCCTTCTCATGTGTTAGTTTGTATAGATTTGAAAGGAAGTCAGTGTCCATGTTAAGTATTTTATGTCTTAGAGTTAGGGTCAATCTCTTTGAGGCAATCTACCTGTCCGCAGGGAGATTTTCCTACAACAATTGACATCACAGGGAAGTGCATTGAAGGGACGCAGATTAACTGGGTGAGCTACCTTGTTAATGAGTTGGAGAAGGATTGCCAAAAAGTACAAGACCAAGGCTATGAATTTGATCCAGATTTATGTAGGAACACAATGAAATAAAGAAATACACATAAATGTAGAGATGCAGTGGAAATAAGACTTCATTTCATTAATAACAAATGACTGAAATATGCTTACAGACAGAATGGAAATAAACTAGCCAGGGCGTTGGTAGCTTATCTCTGAGAAGAGATGTGGCTGCTACTTGCATCCGCCAGAAGATGATTGCAATGAGGCTCTAGAGGCCTTTTTACAATAGACAAGAATGCCAAAAGTCATAGACATCCAAAAACCTAACCCTAGGAGATGAAGCGCCAAAATTCATGTGGGCCTCGTTTGGGTAAGTTAGTACATCAACTTCCTGGGGTCGTAACGTTTGCATACGATCTCCGTTTTAAGTGTGTGATAGCTCGTTGGAAAGGTATCATTGAGGATATTCATTTTGGGGGCTCGATCATGCCTTCTTCTATCATTGAGAACCTTGATCTCAAAAAACCTTCATTTAGGCCATCAAAATGGCCCCAGAAGTTAAAACTTGCTAAAAATAGTAAATTGCCAAAATTGCCAGAAAATTGTTTGAAGCCAGTCGGAAAAGGTGGGTGGCCACCGATATGCACCTGGATCAATCCTCCCTCCTTAGGAAGAAATGTTCCCCATTGCATTGAGTTCCTCCATGAGATGAGGAAACTTCTGCTAAACTTGGTCCCTGGTGAGCCATTTGCCTTGGTGAAGGAGTTGGCCTGCTTTGACAACTCGATATAGCGGTATCCTTTGTTTTCGGGTGTGCTTGATTTGTGTATCCATGATCTGATCAGTTCTGGCTTGTTCCATGCAGTCTGGATTTAGCTATGTTGGTGTGAGTTGTTCTTCCATGTCGGATGTGTCTAGTAGAGGTGGAAAGTAGAGCCAAAGGCGCTCCACATTGAAAACTGGGTGCAGACCAAGGAATGGTGAAATGTTGAGCTCAAAGGCATTTTTCCCTACAGCCTTGGTGAGGGTGTACGACCCATATCGAAGAGGACGAAGCTTGCAATGGGGTCCAGCGAGGTGCTCATTTTGCGAATGCAGCCACACTTTGTCGCCCACTTGGAAGTTATGTGGCACCCGATGTTGATCATGTCGTTGCTTGTACTTAGCATTGGCTTTGTCCAAGATGTCATGAACCTATTGGCGGATGTGTTGAATGTGATCAATGAAGTTGTTTTCCTTATACGCCTCAGACTGGACATGAGCTGAATCTTCCTGAGTAGCCACAAATGGCATGGCTATGTCAATGGGACAGAGTGGCTGGAATCCCAAGCCCACTTGAAAGGGGTTGTGGCTAGTTGAGCTATGGAGAGCCCAATTGTAGTTGTGTGTACATAGGGGAGGCTCTCATCCCATGTGCGTGGATGATTTGAATTGTACATGCGCAGAATGTGTACGATCATCCAGTTGACGACCTCTATCTGGCCATCAGTTTGCGGATGGAAAGTTGTGGACTTGGTGAGCTTGGTGTCCAACATCGACCAGAGGCTGGACCAAAATGTACTGAGGAACCTACTATCCCAATCTGAGATGATAGACTATGGGATCCCAAAGTGTACCCACACTTGTTCAAAGAAGAGTTTAGCAGTGGCTTCTACTATGATATTCTTCTTGCAGGACATCATAATGGACATCTTTGAGAATCGGTCGACGACCACAAAAACACAGTCATTTCCATGCTTAGTAGAAGGAAGGCCCGACATGTAATCCATAGAGATGGATTCCCAAGGTCGACAGGGGGTAGGAAGCGGAGTATAGAGGCCTTGCTTCTTGATAGTCGGTTTGGCAATGGCACAAGTAGTGCAGGACTTGATGTACTTCTCGACATCTTGTCGAAGGTTCGGCCAATAGAAATACTTTTGCAATACTGCCACGGTTTTCGCGACCCCAAAATGCCCAGCAACTCGACTGTAGTGCACCTCCCAAATCATCTTGGCACGTTCGCTTGAAGGAACACAAAGGTGTCCCAAGTGACAAAGCAGGGCATCCTAGAGGTGAAAATTGGGAACTTGCTTACCCTCCAAGAGTGTATTGTATGTGTGGCTGAATTCTGGATCACTTGTGTAGAGAAGCAGCCAATCAGAAGTCTCATGCCCACAAGAGTTGAGCACAATGGTTAGCACCACGATGGGTGGTCAACTGAGGCAGTCTGCAACATTATTGGTGTTGCCTTTTTTGTACTTAATGTTCAAATGAAACTATTGCAGGTATGTGGACCACTTCTGATGGCGATCATTCTGCAACTTCCCTTGTGTCTGTATGAATTGCAGGGGTTGGTGGTTTGTGTGGATGACAATTTCCTTTCCCAAAATGTAATGCTTCCATTGCTGACAAGCCTACACAATGGAATACATTTCTTTGTCATAAGTGGGATACTTCCGGAATGTGTCGGAAAGTGTCTCACTGTGATATGCCACTAGATGCCCATGTTGAGTAAGGACTTCCCCAATAGCATAGTCAGAGGCATCTGTCTCGATCTCAAATGGTTGTTGCAAGTCTAGTAGTGTGAGCACTGGTGCAGAGAAGAGGCGATGTTTCAACTCCCCGAATGCCTTCTGTTTAGATTCAGACCAGAATAATTTTTCTTTAGCTCCTCCCTTGGTGACTTGACTCAAGGGCCAAGTGATATGAGATAATCCCAACACAAACCTGTGATAGAAATTGGCAAGACCTAAAAATCTACGGAGCTCTGTTAGGGTGGTTGGGGCTGGCCAATCCCGAATGACTTGAATCTTTGTTGGATCCACAT